>VYZT01002748.1:0-20292 GCA_013400735.1 Pomatostomus ruficeps
GTGGCTTGCTACATGGGAGAAGACACTGACACCCATAAAGTGTTTTAGTCAAAGTGTTTTCCGTGTTCAATATGTATTTGGAGGAAAGGGAATGCAAATAATGATCACCTTGCCAATATGAATTCATGTAACCTATCTCTTATCTGCGGGCCGAGAAAACTGAGTGAAAACTGAGATGTACATGCAGTTCAGTTCAGAAAACAGAAGCAAAAATGGTGAAAATTCTTTACCTCCACATGTAAACAGCACGGTTCTGCATCTTTCAACAGACACACACACACAAACACACACGAAGATACTTCCAAGGAGAGAACACAAGGCATTCCTCCAAAGCTAAGCCATCTATCACCTGTCAAAGCTACTTTTCAAAAGCACAGAAACAGAAAGTCTGGTAAAATAAATAGGTGCAAAGCATTTTAAGCAAAGGTAAAAATATTTTCTTGGTCCTTAAAAAATGGCTGTAACGTTTCTCCTACATTTCCCAAAACTTGAGTCACGTCGGAAAAAAGGCTGGAAAAAGTTTAGTGGAAATGAACTGGATGAAATCCAACACCGATATAAGCAATTAAGAGTAGAACACTAAAATACAATAAAATGCAATATGCAAACTTATACTAAATCTTAACAATGCTCTGCTAGAAATAGTTTTGCAGACTGTCTGTATGTAAACGTATTATTCTTTTTAAGACACGGACACTAAACTTGTTACTGCAACAGATGTATATTAGCTGAAGACACGTAAAGCTGCAATGAATTGAAAAAGTTATCCTTACACAAGTATGTTTTTAGGACCAGCCTACAAACTGTGAAAGTATTCCCCTCTCAGTTCTTCAAAGCAGCACCTAACTGCTATTGATACAGAAGACAGTGAAATTAACTGCCTTTTACATACATTTTGTTACAAAGTATACTACAAAGGCTGATTCATCAAAATGTTAATTGTATACTCACAGAGTTTTTTAAGCAATCATCATCCACATCAAAGTTTGATGTATCCGTAGGACTGCTGACTTCTGGGATGTAAGGTGCCTCACAGTTCCTAATGTTGTCCCAATCAATCCCAGCAAAGAATGGATGGTTCTTAAAGTCCTCTATTCCATTTTGTCCAAGTCGATGCTCTCTGCTACAAATAAGCCTTCGGATGAGGTCCTTTGCACTTTCAGAGACATCTGTCACTTGAGCAGGAAACTGAAACCTCTCCTTAAAGATTAAAATAAGAGGAAATAGTTTATTACCAAGAAAAAGTTGGGAAAATTACCTTTTTAGTGAAAATCATAAGAAATGCAATACACCAGCTCTGAAACACATGCAGTAAAGTTTCAAGGAAAAGACTTCTGCTAAGGATAGAAACTATTAAAATTTTTTGTCTTCTAGTTTTTCTTCTTTATTTAAATTTCTCTTACACTACAGCTGTTGAATTCTACAGCTATCTCCATGTGGAAGAACATTTTAGAACCTTCTGCATAAGCCAAAGAATGGGTTCACCAGAAGAAAGAAACACAACAGGATTGATGCAATGTAGCCAAGACAGACTCCACAGAGTGAATTAACATCCATGTTTCCAAACCCAGATTTTAAGTTTTAGCTTTATCCCAAAGCAAAGCCATCTGCAATCCATAACTATAAACTTACTACATGGAAACTTGGTTTTTTTGTTCTTCATTTATGCACATTTAAGATAATTAGTACATAAAAACTTATTTTTAAACACGTCTTCAAGTTACTCCATTATTAAAAATTAGCTTAGAGACAGACAGAAAGTGCACTAACTTTGTGGTTCATTATTTTCCCATAGGTCTCCACCAAGGACTCAGCATAAAAGGGCGTTTCTCCATAAAGCATTTCATACATGCAAACGCCCAGGGACCACCAGTCACACTCGGGCCCATACTTCCCTTTTCCATCTTCCATGGCCTGCAAGATTTCTGGAGAGATGTAGTCTGGCGTTCCAACTGCCACTGAAGATTGGACCTGCAGAAGATACATTTTCAGGATTAAAATCAACTTTCATCATTACAGACACTGTGGTATTTTGCCCGTATACATGAATTTAGCCCAGCGTTCTCATAACAAAAACAACACAAACAAAAGCTTCTAAATTCATAAAGAAATACTTAAGCATCCAAGCACTGCATTAATAGACATCCCAATGATATACTTTTGCTAAACTATTATCAATATTTAAAAACAGGTAAAGAACAAAACTGTCAGTTGTCAGGATTAGTGCCAGTAGGTAATTATAGATTAGATAATTACGTATATTAGGTCAAATACTTTGCAACCCTCTTGGATATGACTAAACATACTGGAATTACATTCTAGTCACACTTACTATATACTGTGCAAATTTAAATGCACGAGTAGGACATCATCACATTTCAGTATCTCGTCCTGCTCATACTAAAGCTTACATTTTCAATTAAGATTAAAGCTCAGGGCTTAAAACCGAGAGATTCGTAGTTCGTAAACACGTACTTGGCACTGACAGCACTGCTTCTCTTTATTTATTTATGACTTAACTGTATGCATCTAAAAAGTTTTTAATATACTGCAAATCCAAGCAATCTGCAGTCATATTTTCAAGAAAGTGAGTTATATACCAAAACCATTTGCAGTTCCTTTTCACTTGACATAAGGCACCCTTTCCCTTTACTAGCACACGTTTTGTGGCTATCAAAGGACTGAAGAAAAAATATTTAGGAATGCATTGTTCTTTCTAATTTACCGTTCCATCTTCCATCAGTTTCAGACAAGAACCAAAATCTGCTAATCGAATATGTCCATTCATATCCATCAAGATGTTGTCTGGTTTTATATCCCTGCAATTAAACAAAGCTCAGAATTAATACAAAAATGTACCGCATAAGATGTATTCCAAGCGTTAACTCTGCAACAGCCCTTTCATTCAAAACCAGCAACTTGTCAGTACATGGAAGACAGTCACTCAAGACGTGGTGAAATTTGCACTAGGGACATTTCATGACAGGGGCTGCAGATCAAACAAATCATGCAGTGCTTCTTCATTTTAGTAAGAATTGTGTAGCTAAATTCCCGTCGCATCTCACAGATATCTCGTAGATAGGAGAATCTTACTTGCTCTGAGCTTTTGTATATAAAACTTTTAAATCATCTCAGGAATTTTAGTGAAGTGCTCTCAAGAGGAAGATGCACACTTACGCTGGAGCTGGAAAACAACCCCTAGATTTTACAACAGAACAAAGGCCAATGAAGTCCTGAAATAGTTAACATATTTTTAGATTTGCTGTCTTTCCCTGACATTCTTCTCTCATGCATCTCAGCTGACTGCATACATCTGTCACACTTCTGCTGAAATGACCACTGTACACACTACTGCAGTTCTGCTTGGCCAAACTCTGGCTGCCTCATTCAGGTCATGATGCAGATGGAAATATCCTTCTAAGCAGGTAACATAATAAATACTCCTTCTAAACTTGACCTTATTTTTGTCCCAGGTTTTTACTAAGTGTACTGAAACACAGGTAGAGTGTATGTCCCCACTGTGCAGCTGAGTAGGATGAAAACATCTAGGTGCTCTCAGTTACCAGAGGGACATTTATTATTCAACTTCTAAACTATGATCAAATGTTGAAATTTCTTTGCAATTAAGTATAGCTATTAGAAATATATATCAAGCTACATTTTAAAAACATATGACATTATTAGATTCTTACACTATCCTTATCTATAAAATTCAAAACATAAATTATGACTATAAGAATAAAGGTCTATGAATATTTTCTCAGCAAATATTTTTAAGCTATAAGAACAAATCACTTAATCATAAATTGAGTGAAATCCTGACTTTGCTTCATTCCTCAAACAACATTTAAAATGAATGTCACAGAATCCTTGGCAGACAAATCTCAAAATATTCACCAGCTAAAATGTTCACATTGCACCTGAGAGCAAACAGTTCTAGTATTTTGTTTTTGTTGGGTTTTTTTTCCCTAAGTAGAAATCATGTTATAGACAACGCTTCCTGATAATTTATAATAAAAAAAAATTAGAACCACACCTTGAACAACGTTATAGATGCCACAGCATAAAGGTGTCACAGTGTCACACACTTGGTGACAATTAATATGGTAACAGTTTGTTGTTTGGAAGAAAAGTACTTCCTCAATTTGTGTTACTCAAAGACAAGCAGGCAGTGGCCCATGTTGAAAAAAAACTTTAGGCACCTTTCAAATACACAGAAATCTTTACAAAGTAGAAAGCACACACTGCAAGAAATCATACTTTCACAACTTGCAACTGAGCATAAAGATAACTCTTTACAAAGTAAATCAGAAAAAATAACCAAGTCCATTCTCTTAAGACCATTCTTCCACTCAATTTTTGCTGACACTGAATATGCCAAAGAATTGTAGCCTCCAGACTGAGATAGTTTTGTTTGTTTTGCACTCACCCACCAAAAAACATTCCTTAAACACGCTTCCAAATAAAAACAAACACATGCCATTGAGACTGCTGGAATTATAAATTCAGTTTAAAACACTTTGCAAAAACATGCTCCTAAAATCCAGTTCTTCCTAGAAGCTGGACCTAGTTCAAGCTAAACAAAAACATGAGTCACCCTTGAGGCTCCATTTATCCATGTTCCATCTTTTAATATATTCCCAAGAGAAATAATAATAACATTAATAATCATCATCATCATCCCAACCTCCACCATTCAGTCTCACAAAACAGCAAAAAAAAAAGAAAAATCTCACTGTGGTGTCAACATTGTGCAAAACCAAACCTGCAAACAATACTAAATGCACTTGGAGGAATAAGGATTTCTTGCAAAGTGGCATTTTTAATACTCAGTAACAACTTCACAAGAACAATTTTTACAGTTAAGGAAAAAAGAAAAGACCAACCTAATAAATACGAGTTCTTTTCAGCTCTTGTAACAAAAGCTATGGGTTATGAACAACTGTTCTGGATTGTGAAGTACATTAATAAAAGACAGTTTGAAAGACAAGAATTGCTGGCACCTGCAGAGCAGAGTAGGCTATAAGCAAAGGGAAAGAAAATTATGAGCCCCAGAGGGGAACAAGGAACAGGAGTAATTATTGCCAGTGTAACTGAAGAGTGTGAAGGTGGTGATTATGGGAAAAAATAATGTCTTAAACCCTGCATCTCTACTGAGCCTGCTGTTGTTAGATTGCATTAGAATGATGAGCTTTGTTCCAGGTTTTGTTTTGAATGACATTTGTTTACTCCCTTTAGTGATCAGAACTGATCTATCTCTTGTTCTAAAGCAAATATTAATATTCTCTCTTCACATTCACTCCACCTTCCCCAGCTTACCCCAGTTTCTTCACTGTATGGACCGGTTCCTTCTACTTCCATCACAACTGCATTTTTATTCCTATCTCTCAGACTCACCTCAAAAGCTGAGATGTCCAATCCTCCACAAACTATCAACCCCAAACTTCCTCCCCTTCTACTTCCTTCTTTCTCTCTCAGTTTCTTCCTTTCCAGGTCCTCATCTCCCTGCTTGTTCAAATTTAACTAATCGTTTTTTTCTCCCATTTCAGTTCTCAGCTGTCACTATTTACTCACAGTCCCATTCCCATTGGTTTCCTATTCCTGTGATCCAGGACAACTATTCTTTTTCCTCATGTCCAATTCTTGTCCAATTTGCATAGCAATCTTCTTTGGCACCAAAAGGAAGAGAACTGGCAGTAATTGAGACACTCCACACTGTCTCTAGCGTCTATTTATCAGTATCTCCTCAAATTCCTTCAATATTACAGCTCTGAAGCAGTGCAAAGCTACAGCAGAAGAAAACTGAAAAGTATTTAGGGATCAAACTCTGCACATGGTTGTTTGGAACTCATAACAACTGGAACATTGAGGGGAAAATCATAACCTGAAAGTATCTAGGTGGGGGGCAGGGGAATGAAAATATATCCATGACTCATGGAGGACTCGCTCCTGAATTTCAAGTCTCTATATCCCAGAGCAGATTTTCTCGCTGGTTTTGTAATAATTATTTTATTAATTAAAAATCTATATAGGAAAAGCCATCCATGTTTCTTGGTCTTGTTTCTGAAAAGCAGAACACTTACTGCTTCAGGCAAACACTAAGGAAGGAAAATTCCAGACCAAGTAGCTAAAATCTGGCAAAAGTAATGAACAAATAATGAAAAATTATATGGCTTAGTGAAGAGACCACTGGGCTGAAGGTCTGTAGATCAGAGTTACTAGGTGATTGTGGGCAGACCGTTTAAGCATCACTCAACAAGAACCATGGTGCTCAGTTAAGCAGTTAATATCATCTGGCTAGAAGGCTGTGGAGCCCCAACACCCTACTAACTCTGTAATTAGTTCACTGCAATAAAAGAAAAAGGTTTGCTCACTTGAAATATGAAATACTAATTCACTTTCAAGAAGTTTAAGCATTTGAAAGTAGTGGGAACAAGTACTGAATCGAGGCAGTTGCTCTGACACCACTGTGCCCTCTGGAGAGCCTGAGCCTGACCAAGTCCCAGGCAGCTCAGCCCTACTCCGACAGCAGCTTCTGTGGGAAGCTGTGTGCAAGGGGTGCAGGTTGTCAGAGCTGGACCCGGCACAAGCCAAGCTTGTACAAATGCTTCAAATGTGCTCCACGCTGAATTCAGGGAACACAGGAACTCAGCATACCCAAAGAAACTTATTTTTCTATGAGTAATTGAACAGCGCCAAAGGAACTAGAAATCTGGACCAAATAAACTTCTCTAGAAACACATACGTCCATTTAAACTTTGACTCCAACAGAGCGACCAGGAGCAACTCCTACTTTTCTGCGCTTTGTTGGCCTCAGCTGTAGGAGAAAATCAACACTGCACAGCAGCTTTACTGCTGTTTTCGGGACAATGCAATAGGAGTAAACAGTGTGTAACACTGAACAGTTCACTTGCACCGAAAATGAGTGTGAAGGCTAATAAAAAAAATTGAAAAATCTTTAATGAACCCTTCCTTATAATGCTTCTTGGTTTAATTTGGGGAGCTGTTCTTCAGATTGGCATGTTTACCCAGATGACTTCACTCACCTCTCTTTAAAACCGTTTACTTTCTTAAGCTGTAATTAAAACCTAAACATTTTACATACTAACTGTGTTAATATAAACAACATTCTGAAATAGGACTACAGCAGATACCTGGATTATTGCCATTTATTTTGATTTCTCTGTTAATGAGCCAGAGTAGAATTTCATTTGTTCAGTAAGACTCAAGCAAAAGTATTCCCTCTGAGACATGCTAAATCCATAGCACATTCCAGCTGTAAAATAAACTAAAAAAGAATTTTTAATACATGTGAATGTATTTTTCTTTCTGGATCCATTTCTGATACTAAAGGAAACTTAAGGAATCATGAGACCTTGCATATTGAAATTTGGACTCGAAATCTCCCTTAAGTTCATTACAACTTGAATTAATTGATCATCTTATGGTTTCAAAGCGTATGGGATCCTGAGGTTCATCTATGTCATTCCTTGAATCACTGGATCAATGCAATTCTGTTATTTGCAAGACCACATGAAGTTCCTCAGGTCTAAGGAACAGGAAGCAGCAGATTTCAAAAGAATCTTAACTTAATTTTGTTTCAAGGGCAGCTTCATGGAGGAGGGGACCAGACAAACAGAACAGAAGATGCATCAAAAATAAAGGGATATTTATGTCAATAACTGTATCAGAATGATTGAGCAGCAGTCATATCAAATGCTACCAAAGATTGTGCAAATGGGTCAATCTTCTAAGTTTATTTGATAAAATCCCTCACGGCATTAAAGATTTTGTAATCAGCAGAGATCCCTCTTCTTGGTAGCTGTACAGTTATGATGCAGAATTTACTTGTTTTAGTTATTCATCTGTATTATTTTTCCTTTCAAAACATAAATGATCAGACAGAAATGGAGGAAAAAGTGAGTTCTTCTCTGCAAGATCAACTAAAATGGCCAGATGGTGCAAGTGGGAACCTCTCAATATGTCCAACATGTCCTCGTTGGAACAAACATTTCAGCTGCTGATGGACTGTCCTTGCACTCACAGCAGAGCTCTTAAAAAAACAGCAAAACTGAAATGACAATAAAGGGACTCGGACTGTTCTAAATGCAATAACCACAATGTGAGCTGAGCCTGAATAAAGAAAGAAATGGACCTGTCTGAAATCAAAGGAGCAATTTGATAGCTGAGCTACCAGTTTATTTGAGCCCAGTAGATAAGGAAGAGATAATTTGGAGAACAAATTTTTATTTCTAATGCTAACATTAGAAAAGCATGGAAATCAATTAATTTTCCTAAACAGGTCACATGCCTCAAGATATGCAATTCTTGAATAGAAGGGAACAAAGTGAATTGCTTACATTAAATTATTTTTCCGTGAAAACTTCACATGAACAGTATTTTTAATGCTACCAATGCAAATTAAAACACCAGCATCTGAGAAAAATAAATTAGTTTCAGGTGGAACTGCTGGCACAGAGGAACTGATCCAGAAAGCTTATTACCAATTAAAGATTTCACAGCACATTATTTTCTCATTGTACATGCAAGAGCATTCCCCAAAAGTATAAATCAAAAGGTTAAGAGCAGACATCAATGATTATAATTATTCACTCTTACAACAAGAAATGCCACCCTTTGTCAAGGTACCTACTTAAAGAAAACCATAACCAAGACTTCAGTGCCAGAATGCCTGGACTTTTTATCCAAAATTCCTTCAGAACACAGGATTATCCTTAGTCAGGACAGAAGTTTGGCAAACTGCTTATTTCACTCCCTTCTGTTGTTTCAGGCAGACTTTCCTTCCATATACTTCTCTCACAAAGAAATGCTACATCCATGATTAAAAACAAAGACATTTGGTTTTGGCAGCACTCCAGTGAAATGAGAAAATTTGGTGCCTGTGAAGTTTTTATTAAGGTATTCAGTGATGCTCTACTGACAGCTTGCTTTAGATACAGAGAGTGAAACAACTGGTGAACTTACACCAAGAATGCTGGTCAAATAATGCCTTTTTTCACAGCCAAATAATGCCTTTTTTCACAGCCAAATAATGCCTTTTTTCACAGTCAAATGTATGGACATTGATGTTCAGCAGGTTATTTCTACTTTCCATTACAGTGGACTGGGTTATATCAAAGTCAGCTTTGCCATATTCTGCCAACTATGGTTTATCTGAATTCTGACGAGCAAAAGTAGAAATAGGCTCCATCTGGCAGAAAGACCAATGTGCACTGAGCCAAATTAGATTTGGACAGTCGGCAGCTATTCTTTAGTAATCCCAGCAAGATAGGCTGCACAAGATAGCAGCATGAGAAAACTAGAGTATGTTGTACCTCATTAACTGTGCCTCTTATCAAGACTCTACTGTGCCTTCTCCTAAACAGACACTCCTCCATTTTTGGGTGAAATCCAAAAAGTGCACGAAACCAAAATAATTTAAATAACTTTGATCTTAGCCTTATTATTTATTTAGCACCCAAACCATTGCAGCATGTTTGTATACTAAACAAAACCTGCTTCATGTAAAGCTGACAAACTAAAGCTTACCACCAAAAAGGATGCAGTAGCTTTGCAAATAGCCCTGAAGTCAATGGGAACAGCCAATGACTGAACACTTCAGAATTTAAGCCTTAATAAGAAGAGCAACTACATGGAAGAAATAAATGCTATAATCAGCCTTATTTTATAATTATTTTTTCTTAAACAGTATTTTAATAGTGTAAAACTCCCTTGTTTTCTCTTTAACTCTTGATGATAAATTATTATGTGCAGCCTGTTCCAGAACCACCCAGTAATTCACCTCTGCTAAAAGAATCTCTCTAAGCAGCAGGAGATTCCTCTAAATCTCATTACATTCAATGGACACGCTCATCAATTAGTTGGAAACATTAACCAAACCATGACAATATAGGTTCTAGACCTGTGATATCGTCACTGTTGATCAGTGTGGACCATTTTACATTCATACTGTCACACAACCTAACCAAGTTTTATTCTTAGTAATATCACAAAACTAAATGAAAAACAATACAAAATTCAAGGTTCCATGTACTACATGGAGTACATTTACTACAGCACCGTCAGAATCAGTTACTTCCAAACTAACTTCGGTCCAGACCATACTTTCTGCCAAAGTGTACTTTTAAAATCCCTAATCCAGATTGAGAGAAATCATTTTGGTTTTCACTAAAAATAAGTTAATTACATTACTCTCCTCTTTTACTACAAAGATTCTGCACCACAGACTTGAAGTATATAATGCAAAAAAGACTAAGCTGAATTCTCACCCACACTGAGTGTGGTAACACCGAAAGTAATGAATTTAAGGATCAATGAAAGCTACTCAGATGAAACATTAGGAAACACTTCCATAATAATGACAATAGGATACTGGAACAAATTGCTTCAGGAAATGTCACCATCTCCATCACTTTTCTTTTAAAGCCAGTTAGATAAATGTCTGTCAAGACTGGTTTAGCTACAGCTTGATCTTGCCTTGCAGCCCAAGAAAAGTACTAGCTGACCTCTCCAAGTCCTCTCCCAGTCCTTCGCTCTACGGTCTTTCATTTCTGCCACTCAAACAAGTATTCTGGACACAACACAGTATTTACCTTATGGTATCCAATGTTCTTTATGAATTTCAAATGCAAATAAAGGAAATAATAACAAGCAACAGGGAATGAGTAAATCAGCCAACACATATATATCTTGAGTTTGTTCAGGCACTCATATTCATTCCTGAACACTTGAACTGAGTGTAGTTACTGGCTTATAAATATATGCTCCACCACATCATATTATAATATCCTAGAATTAATTTACCTTAGAAAAATGTCTCCCTGTGGGCTGTGTGCATATATATTTATTTCCAAGTAATGGATATCTCAAACATGATAACAGTTGCAAACCAGGAATAATTATTTTTTAAAAGCTGCTTATGTCCATTTTTTTACCTCTTTTAAAAAAGCAAGTAAAAGAAGTGATTGAAAAATTCTTTTGGATAAATGCTTGGCAGCTACATACTCCCCATAGCTACTGTCTTCATCTAAAATGCTGATCAGCTGACAGAACCAGATATCTATGGAAAAAACCCTCACATGCAGGTTAGGCCCCTCATGCAGCATTTTAGAGAGATGCCAGGACAAAGTCACTTGTGATTGTCTAGGGATCATTTCTACTGTCTTGCCAGCTTTACAGACTAAATCTAGGAACACACTGTGCTATTGGAGAACCATTGTAAGTTTGGTACCTTACAAGGCTGATTTACAGATGTGATTTTAAACACCAATGAAATAAGAATAAAAGACTGGTAGACATTATCAGAAAGCCTTATGTCGAGCAAGCAAGCCTATAAGAGAAAGTCCAATGCATTCTGCAACTTGTAAAAATTCAAATAAAAATGGAAGCTAATTGAAATAGTTTGACATAGGAATTGTTAAAAACAAATTAAAAAACCCAAACCCAAGCCAATTGGCCTCTCACAGTGGATCAAGAATACAGAGGTTTAAACTTTTCTCAGGGTTGACTTGCAGCTGAGTTACTGATATTACACAAAAAAACCTTGTAAAGACTCAAATATAAAATTCAGCACACATAAAGTATTGAGCATTTGAATGTTTAATAATACATTGATCTTGAACAGAATTGCATTATTGAGTAAAATTTGATGCATGAAAATATGAGAGTCTTGTACCGTATTTCTTTTTTGGGTAATTTCAATAGCTTTTAATAGCTACTTATAATGGTATCTCCTGGTGAAAAATACTGAGTAAAAGTTTGAAAGATGTGCAAGTATAAGATGGGAGAAACAAAACAGGAATGTTTTCAACTATTTCTTTTTCAGAAACAAATGCCAATTTGAAAAACAAATATTTGGTTTGAGAAGTCTGAAAATCAACATAGGAAATTAGTAAAAATTGCTTCTAACTGAATCAATTTGCAAAAATCAAGGAGACAACGCTTGGGAAATGAGGTAAATATTTTACATGAAACAAGTTGTAACACAACTAAAGCACAATATTGTAAGGCTTTGGAGGTACTGTGCCATTCAGTGATCAAAGACAATCCAGAATTGCAGTTATTTTGAAAGGACTACTCAAAAAATCCAATGGGGAATGGGACTTGGGAACCTGCTCTCAGTGACCCTGTTCTGAGCAGAAGGGTTAGACTAGCTGACCTAAAGAGGCCCCTTTGAACCTCACCCATCCTGTGATTCTGAAATTATGACTAAAGCTGCCTTTTCAATATTATTTCACTAATAACCTTCTGATTATATTATACCAAAGCTCCTCAAACCTAATTCTGAAATGCATTAACACCAAAGTAGTGCAGGTTCAGTTGTGGCAGCCTACAGCCTCTGAGCTTTTGCGACTTAAGAAAGAAGGTCTCTTTAGCCTTGGCATTAAGAATATGCCTAATTTTGCACTGGAAATTGCAGTTCATGAAACATAAATTGGCAAAGTCCCTCTCTCTGTCTCTCAACTCTGCAGGGACATGACAGGTAAAACCACAAAATTGTCTTGATTGTATCTTGACATTTAGTAACAATCAGACTTACAAAATTGGTTAAAATTAAAAGCTTCCTTTCCCTGATCTAAAGTCTGACTACCAAAAAGCCTCTATTTATCCCAAAATGCTCAGCAATCAAGGTTAGTCTCTGACATTGCTTACACTGTTAGGATAATCAGTGCTGGCAAGACTGGCCTGAAGCCATGAGATACCACTCCACGAGCAGCCCTCCACACTGCTGCTGTGTCACACAAGTTTTCTCTGTGCAAAAAGTCTTGGCTACCAGAGGAGACTCATCTCCTCATAAGAATGGCTTCAGCACAGACATATGTGTGCATACATATATTTAAAACAGCTAGGGGCAAAGCAAGGTTTATAGGAAGACTTTTAGGTGGCAAAATATATAAGGAATTTGATGAAGATGCAAACTAGGCACTATCCTGGCCTGGACTACTTATTCCCCTGCATGGATTACTTTTTTCAGCATGCTTTCATGAGCTAAATAGTTTTCTAAATTTGCAGTAACTATATGCATGCTTCTTTATTATTATTAAAGACTGTTCTCAGGAATACACTTACCCTAGAACAGAGAACTTCAACACATGCAAAAGAAAATTATTTACATTAGGGCTGTTTGTTCATAGATGGCTCTTCAGAACCCAACTAGTTGCAGGTAGAAAGATTCAAAATAGGTGTTTAAATTATATCCTTACGTGACTAACTAATTGTGCCTATGCTGAAAAATACAGCAACCTGAAATGAAGGAATCCCTGGGAAAACCAAGATGGCAAGGAGTGGATTTCTCACCTAGCAAGGGGCCCTAAAGTAAAAAAACACAAATAAAAATAGGCCATGAACCAGAAGTTGTGCCACAGTAGGCTATGTACTATTTGTGAAGGAAGAGTTGGGCACCTTTAACTTACACAGCACTTAGAAAACAAAACAAAAAACCTGAGTTCATGTTCGTATCTCCATCTGGTGTTCTTCTGCTTCTCTAATAAGCTACAAATACACACAGCAGAGGACCTGGCTGAGGGCACTCACTATTTTCGCCTCTCTAACCTGCCCAGCTGTCACAATGCTTTTTTTGGATCTGATCACTCTGCTTATAGTTTCACATTCCTCAACAGAAACTCCACACCAACAACATTCAACAGGGAAAACTGCCATTTGAGTCAACACTGGAAAGAGTAATGGCCTTCAAGCCCAAAGTTGCATGAATACTGAGAAACAACCCCAGGTACATGACAAACAAGTAACAACCACAGAAGTGCATTTGAATATCTTTAGCACAGTTTGCTCTTTTTTTGAGGCATCCTATTAGACAATACCTTGAAATATTTACTAAAATTTAAGCTGATGGTGGAAGGAACAAGCTTCATTGAGCAGCCAACATTAAATACTAGGTTTTATTCACTTCAGATTTCAATGTAGTTACAATGGAATACCACGCAAATTGCTTGAACTCTGTGAACTTCAGTTGACAGAGGTGTTTCTGGGTTGTCAAACTGTACTCTTTTGTATCATTTTTCCTCCAAAAGATAAGAAGAAAAAATATTATCCTGACAATTTAAAAACCAATGAAATGCCTGTATATATGCCATGTCAACTTTATTGGAATTCCATTTTGGCTTCTAAGAACTTAAGTAAACAGATTAAGAACTCCACAAGCACTACCACCCTGCAGCATATTCTAAAGATTAAAAAATTAAAGTCTGCTAAGTAAGGCTAATTCATGTCAAAGCTTTTAGATTTCTAATAGTATCATGAGTTACTGGCGGGTAAGGGAGTAGAAAGAGTAAGCTCCTTAAGAATGTTATGCCCATCTGTGAGTGCCATCTGTCAAAGAAATCCTGAAAGAAGAGGCTAACGAGGAATCCAGAATATGCCCAGCTGTTGCACTGTAAATTACTACCTATGTTAAAAAACCTTAACACGTATTTCTAGGCAGATAAATGTTTTCTTTCCTTTTGATTCCCATTTTAGATATGCAGTCTCTGCTCTTTGCTTTTCAGTACAACCACATACAGTCTTTGAAACAGCTCATGGCACTGAAAAATTCTGAGAGTAAACCAGACAACATAAACTGAGGATTTGCACTGGTTTTGATAACAACAGTCAAAAAACATTTTACATATTCATTTTTTTAAATCCACTGGTGATACTAAGAAAGCAATTCACAGAAGAATGCTCACTCAGAAGCTGTCTGGACTATCTAACAAGTTTTTAATATATATTCTTATATATGTCTTTGTATGTTTACCTGTATAGAGCACAGCCACACGTGTTCTAATTATCAGGGATATTTTTAAGTGCCCTGAGCTTAAGCAAGCTATCAGTTGCAAATCACTAGAAAATTTCTGGGACTGATCAAGAAACAAACTAACCTGCTGGGTCCATGCTACATCCCACAGCAACTCTTCCTTAGTCCTTTTCTATCTTCCTCCAGGAATAAATACCCAGATGTAAATACACTGAGAATTATGGGAGGCGAGGGAAAAGGAGGTCTGTACAGAAATGAGTTCTGAGATCACTTAAAGCTTTTCATTTTTCCAAAAGCAGGAATTACAGTTTTAATATGAGGTTGATCTTATCTCTCCCCCATCCGTTTATTTGATCAGCAATAAAAAACTATTAAAAATTTATTAAAGGGAGGGGGGAAACAGAAGAAAGTAGAACATACTTTAGACACGTAAAATATTCAGGAATAGGGAGCACATTACAAAAATTTAAATTAATTGTTTGCTGTTCCTGAGTTGTGTGGGAAACAGAACAAAGATAAGACGCAAAGCTGCAAGTAAACCCTAGAGGCCAAAAAAAAATAGTTTACAAGGAGAAAACCAATGCCATCCCAAGCAAACACATATATACATCAAATACTTGCCATAGATCTTGCAATATGTGAAGAAGCACTACTATATCCTATATGTTTTACTGCTCTTCTCCCAGGCTAGTAGGGCTTTAGATTTCATATATTTTTTGACAGACTGCCCAGCAGAAGAAGAATGTTTCTGAAAACAACACTACTATACAGCCATTTTAATATGCTGCACAGAACCTTTGCTTTCTTCATCCTTTGCCCAATAAAGGTTTATTCAGCAGTTACACAGATACTTGGGATGCCTCTTTTTTTTTAGTGGAAGTCAGTGTTGTTAAGAATATCTACTCCTCTCCAAGAAAATAAGGGGAGGTGGGGGAAGAGAACAAAAACAACAGACAAAAGTGTAGCTTTTCCAAATCTGCCTTCTACTTAACTGTGCCCTAAATTAAAAGTATAGAGGTTAAATGTTAATAGGAAAGAAGATTCCTTCCTAGTGAGTAAGTAAAAAGTAGAATAGTGAGGAGCAAAGAACCTACTACTCCTGAAATAATAAAACTAAATTTAGGATAATCTCTCTTGCTTCCCCTCAGCTCGAACATGGTCTTTACTGTATTGCAAATATGGCATCATATTTCTTACCTCTTAGTTATCTGAAAAAAAAATTGTGTTGAAGGAATTCTATTCACAAGTTGTTAAATACAGCAGAAGATACTGCTATTGAACACAAAAAATGCAAAGGGACTGTTTTTAGGGACAGAGAAAAGGAGAGTAAAAGCACCTATATATGTGCAAGGGAAGGAAGAAAATTTCTATTTCACTGGAAATTGAGATTATTTCATGTTATTATTCATTCCAAGTCAATCACCAAGCTGACCAATGTTGGTATAGGCTGAATCAAAGCCTTGCAGGAGGCAGCAAGGAGAAGAGTGAGTTCCTTACAGGAGTGTGCACAAGCAAGGCTATATACTGACAAGAGAGAAGCAACAGGACTGCACCATTTCCTGTGTGCTATTCCACAGCCAGGTGAGAAAACATATCACGACCCTCTCACAAAATCCTCAACCAAGTCCTCCAGAGGGAGGACAGCACACAGGGTGGAAGACTCCACCAGTGGACGGAGCTGAAGAGGGCCACAAACGGCTCCGAATCCACGAGGAAAGGAGAAATGAAGAAACATAAAAATCCTCTCACCTCTGTCATGATGTGATTTTTTTATTTGCTGTATCACTCAGGACTCCAAAATAATTTTTAAAGGGTGAAAAGTGAACACTGTGCCTTGTTGCTCAGTTTGGAGTTCTGGGAAGGCAGCTCCAAAACACTGCCCCCCGCAGCAGCCACGCTGGGTGCATCAAAACACAACCGGCCATCCTCAAACCCCAATACAGAAGAGCAGGGAAAGGAGCCATTCCTGCCAGCAACCCTGCCCTGACTGCCAAGAGAAGATCCATTGTACATGAGTATTTGGCATTAGCTTTTCGTCTGCATCAAGCTAATTCCACGTGAAATTGTAAGGTTTGTTTCTGACCATGTCCTGGGGGACCGCAAGGTGAATTAGGAGGCTCTCCAGAAGTCTCCTGTGCCCAAACGAAAAACAGTTTTATTACTTCTTAAAAGATTTTTTTTTTTTTTTTAGTTTGCTGTTTTGAGACAGGAAAGGGTGCTTTCCTTTTTGACACTAAAATTACATTCAACGTAACAGATTTCTGGCCTATATAATGAGGGTTTGGACTTTCATTTTAACACCCTATCCTCAGAGGGTCTTCTGTCTGTTTTTCAGAGTGAGAGAATTTGAGTGAGAGTTCTGTAAGTGACTGAGGCTCTAATCCTTCATCTGACCATGGGATACCAAGCAAGATGTTACACAGCCTGGGAATTTTTTCTCCTCAGAAAGACCAGCTCCTTGACCCTTCTTCGCTGTAGGGCATAAACAGGAACGGAAGTAGAATGGAAAAGACAAAAAACAGTGAACAGCAGGATATGAAGATGTGCTTCAAATTCCTGGCCTGCTTGTGGATTATTTGGTAACTACCTTTTTTTTTTTTTTCTATTGTGCTTTTTCACATTTGATGTTCATACAAAAGCCATTAACTGCAGAAAGGAGGAGTTTAATAGAGAGAGAATTTCTGAGTCTTGAAGATGCTGAAAAGCAGCACCTTGTGCAGACAGCTGGAGGGGAGGGTGGTGAGAGTCAGTTTATGCTCAGGCAAGAGTCAAGTTTGCTGAAGCACCCATGTGAACCACAAGCCTGCATCTCAAAGAAAACTATGGAAAGTGATTCCAGCTTTTTCATTTTTAGGTCCTATCACTGAATGCAACAACAGAATTCATATCAAAAAGTTACAATGAGAGAACATATAGTAGGAAACTACCACTTCACAGCACTGCTTATTTTTTTATCTGAGATTACGGATATGATTGATTTGATGTGTCTGAATTACATGTGTTGTATTAAAGAGAGATTCAAATGAAGAACTGCAGCTACTGAGTGAAGGCTGCGGCTGAATTCACAATTTTAAAAGAAAGGCAGAGAATATTATCTTAGAACAAAAAATTATTCAGGAACATTCAAAAGTACAACAGACACACACCATCCCTCAAGCTCTCGGAAGTCACTCCTATCTTCCTCTTTTTTCCCCTCACCCCCATGCTTATTTTCTGTCTGGTCTCCTCACCGTTTAAATTGCTGGTCACTTGGAGGATCAAAGCTGCTATTTTAAGTCACTTAACCTACAGTTAATCTCACTGTTGCTTGCCTGTTTAAGTAGAATTAGTTGGCTCCCATGCACCTAATGGTTAACAAGGAGTCTTTGGCTATGTGTAATGTTACAGAAGGTGCACTTCAGAACTTGCATAATGAGCAGTTTTAGCTAGTTTTGACATTAATTTTTAGAGAATTCAGGGATATGCGACTTGATGAATGAGGAATTAATCATTCTTGTCTGGCTGAGACTCAAGCATTGCTTTTCTTTCTGGAAAGCAAATGGAAAGCAAAATTTTTAAAGCAGGGAACAGCAATTTCCAGCTTAAACTAGCAAGTAGACCTCTTGCATCTATAAATGTTGTATTAACATGATGCACAGGCAGAGTTAATAAGAAACTTCCTTTGTTATAGCTGATCTGCTTCAGGAAAAGTCTGAGTGAAAAAAACAAAGTAAAAGTTCTACTCAATTTTACTCGAAAGTGTGGAATCGAAGATCATTCCTACTTGGTGCCTGTGCCTCATCTCCAACCAGGAGAGCTTTTCTGAACTCACCACCAGCCAAATGGCTTTCAGCAGAGTGTTTATTTTAAAAAATTGAGACATTTTTTCCACAGTTCTTGATGTTATCAACTCCACTACCAAAGCATTATGAGAAAACAATGCTTCCTAAGTAAGCACAGTTACCCACGTGTCTAACATTATTCTTTTTCACAGATTCAAAGACAGGTGCCTATTCTGTGATGAAACATCAGAAAGCAATAGCCACTACTTAAATATTGAATTTTTAGTACTCAACTTGAGATGACCTGTTCTAAACAGATCCCAGAATACCAGGTTGGAAAGGACCACAAGGATCATCTGCTCCAACCCTCCTTGGCAAAAGCACAGTGAAGATGAGACAGCCCAACACCCTGTCAAACCGATAGCCAACTCGATGCTGGTTCTTTTAATAAACATAACACTGCTTAAAATGTCTAAGTAAATTATCTTCTTTCTTCTCATGGATCTGGAACCAAGGAGTATATAAAATTATGTAACAGTGGTAAAGTACAGCCTGCCCAGTGCTGAGATTTGAATGTCGGAAATGTTCACTGAAATAAAATTGTGGTTCCAAAAGATCTGTTAGGCTAGAAATGTACTAAAAAAGTAACACACAGAAGATAAGGCATTCAGAGTTCTTCTACTTAATATATTATGCTAATGTAATTACCAATTTCAGTATGATTACTACTGGTGCTATTTCAATGTTATACAAACTAGTATCTCACCATCAGATACTTTCAGTCAAGAATTCTCATTACCATAAAACTCAAATTAAGTGAAAGCCTGCAGTAGGAATCCCACACAATCATGTATCTCAATTATCTCACACACGAGCTGCATTTTTACCTTAAATGTACATTTGCTTTTCAGTAACTGCTGCAATGTGTTCAAGCACACCAGTTACAGAGAATTTCAATCATAACAGAACCCAAGAACTACATCAGGATTGTGTCAAACGTTCTAACAGGATACCAGAAACTACTTCAATCCAGTTCAAGATGTTCTGTTTACATGTGGCAACAGGAATTTCCTGATATTCTCAGAACAATTCTATTATTTCATCACTCTTTCTAGAACAGAGGGATTAGAAGATTCTTTTGATGCTGTTATTAATATTCTATACACATGTTACACTACACTGATCTGGTACTAAGCAACTGAGAGGTAATAATAGACACAAAACAAGTTTGTGAAACGCTTATTGATCTTAATCACACAAGTACAGCCAAAACATTACACAACATTTTCTAACCCACAGAAATCAGCACCTGCAACGTGAAGACACACACTTAATGCTAAAGTGAAAATCCAGTTTGTTTTTTCTCTGCATGATATTCTCAAAACAGCTCCAGTGTGTTAGAGGTTTCATGTTAGTTTAAGATACACATATTCAAGTCAGTGTACACTGGGCAGAAGGAAGACAAATACATTGAGACAGGCAGAGTTTTGGCTGGCACAAACAGAGAAAGATTCTGGCAACACATTCAAAAGGTAAGTAGGGAAATCAGCAATCTGGTTTGCATTCATGTAGTTACTGGCAGAGTACAGAAGTTACTAAAAATTTTAAAAATTATGGGATAGAAATTTTTAAATTTTGGTAAATTCACAGAAAAAAGCAGGAAAATGAGAGAAGAAGCAGAATAGGATAACAGAACTCCTATCTCCCCAGGGAAACTGCACTGAGCAGCTTCTGCATTTGTGTTTCTAATGAAGCTGG
>VYZT01002748.1:21788-42867 GCA_013400735.1 Pomatostomus ruficeps
GCATGAAAAACTACTTCAAAAATTGTGATCTGTAAAAGATGTCCCTAAAATATTAACTTACACATAAAGAAACTCCAATCAGGCTACCCATGCCAAAATGTAACTGTAGCTTCAACAGTATGAAACAAACCAAACCCAAGCAGTCATTGTGGTACAGAAATTTAATTCTTTTTCATCACTACTAAACTCTTTACAGTAGACTCACACATAAATCAAGAAACATTATATTCTCCAGTTTTTCTTTCTATTTTGCAACACTGTTCCCCTGATCAAAACCAGTCTTTGAAATACAGCATATGTGGATTTCTTATTTTACTTTATTTATTGTAGTCCCAAAACCTAGTTGCCTTTTTGGAAGTACTCACAGTCTGAGAGTTCCACTTACTCTCAGCTGTAGCTTGGCTGTTACTACACCTACAATGTCACAGACAAAATTAACCTGGACTCAAACGCCACAGCTCTATTGTTCTGCCATAAAAATGAAAATATTTCCACCACATGAAATTACACGCTGTGTTTATTCTTCACTATGACTGTACTCCACTTTCTTCATATATTAAATGAGGATATGATAAGCTCTCTTCAAATTCCTAGAGTGTGCAAAATTCCACTATACCTAAAAGGGATGCCAAGCTGACCCTATTCACCACTTATTTGTCAAGAATTACTGTGAGACGACTTTCAGCTCATTCTTGTTTGGTTTTGCAAAGTTTTGTAAAGCTTTCATGGCTTCTGCTTCTCACTGTGTCCGCGTGGCCCTCTGTAAAGTCACGTCTTTTGTCACTGAGCCAGCCCTGCACATGCAGCTGCGCAAAGATTTTGGTGTACCACATTAATCCCCGTGGAAGTAGTTCTGGTAACAATTTATCTTTGGTTAATTAAACATACTGCAGCATACAGACAAGGCAGCATGTTAAAAATGAAGCATGCTTGTATAAATATAATGTAACAAAATATTTATTTGCAAAATTAGCTTTAAAGCAGGTTATGATATCTCTGGCATCTGAGGAGGGTTGTAAGAATATGCTTTTTTTAGAAGATCACTCCCCTAGAGATCAAAACTGCACTAGGAATATTTTAAGGGTTTTTAAAAGCAAACCTTACGAAAAAATAATAGCTCAATTAATAGATAAACCCCTATCATGTTTAAATCACAGCAAAAAGATAATAATTTGAGGGAAAGAATATGAAAACAATACATTAATTCTTACAGAACAGAAATCAAGGAAAAGAATAAAAATATATCCTAAACTCTCTCATCCTATAAGGCATTCAGAATGTGTTTGGGCAGGTTCATCCTGTAATATAATCCTTATTCCAACCAAAAGACAAGGAAACATGCAGGAATAAGACAGACCAAGCTTGAAGCATATGTCTACAGTTTCTCTACCATGTCGTGCAGCAACAGACACATGACATAAATAGTTCAGTATGTGTTTTTTGCTTTTGTTGTTCTTAGAAAACAAACAAACCATATTGACAGGCATGATCCAAATATAATAAGCACTGTCACATTGGCATAGAACTCCTGACAGCAACAGACTAAGGAAGGAACTGTAGCCAGAGGCTACACAGGAAGAAATGCATTTGGACTAAATGTATCCCAGTATACCCAGTACTTGCAGAAGCTTGGCAGAAAAAACATCTCAGAAATTTAAAAATAATTAGAAAGAGATATACTGTTTGCTCAAACACACTAAAATTACACTTATTAAGAATAAAGTGTTATTGGAAAAGCCTTTGTATTCAAATTGCATAAGCAAAAAACCTTTTTTTTTTACAAAAAGCACAAGGGACAATGCTTGCTTATAAAAAAAGCAAATACATATATTTTTAAATATCTTGAAAAGGAACTTAAGGCCTAAATTTTCAGCTCTGAAGCAGAATTCTAAAGGAGCTGTACTTGCATAAAAGCAAATTCCTTTCTGTGCTAAAAGTTCAATGAAGTTCAATATGAAGAAGACATAACTTTGCTACTGTTGTATCAGATCAGATTTTGGCCCCTCGTCCCCCTTTTTCCCTTCTCCCCTAAGCCGGTGTTTTCTCTTTGTACCTTTTCAATGCCCTTTTCCAGGGCTTCACACACTGTATCTGATCAAGAATTACAGAGTTATAGTGGCAGTAATATCGCTGCTTCCTGCTGCACATGGAAATGCTAAAGGCTGCCCCCCAACAGCTAATAAAGAAAAACTGAACAGCACAAACACCACGGCACCTGAGTCAATAAAGATTTTAATACAACTTTTCAGATAAAGCTCCACAAGGTCTTGCTTCCCTGACCTCAACCACAGAACCTTCCACAAGTGAACCAAGGCTGACCTTATGCAAGCATCTGCTTGGTAAGCAGTATTCTAATTTGCAGGATGTTAAGTGACCTATTTTTATTTCTCATTTAAGAAGTTAAAAGCCAGCAATATTTTCCTGGTTATGGAACACAAGGTAGGCTCCTCTATCAATGCAACAACAGCTCTTTTGAAAATGCAAGAGGGAAATGCTCATTGTAGAACAGCTTCAATGCAGACAAGGTTATTTGGACTGATAATTCCGTAACTGCCCTTTCAGGAATCAGATTCTTGCACTGGTATCTTATTATAATAAGATACCTTGCAAGGTTATCTTAATTTACTATGAAAAAAGAAAGTATTACATTTAGTGGTTGAGGCAACAGCCATTCAACTCAGAAATTCAAACATCAAATTTCTACTTGTCTGATCTGAAAGTTCAGATACTGAAGACATTTTCACTCCAAATCCACCAAATATTCACTGGGAAGAATGCTCTAGCAAGAAATCAGGTTTTAAAACACTTCTTATAACAAATTCAAGCATCTCAACGTTACAGTTTTATATGAACACTGCAGGAATATCTGACTCTAAAGCCAAGTTATTATTGCTTATTTATGCAATGACAAATCTACATGACACTCAGAGTCAGATAATGATAATGAATTTGTCCAGTGCAGCTTCTAATCTTACGTCATCAAATAATATAAACTCAATTGTATTTCAAATACTAAAAAGGAAGCAAAGGGCACATAAATAAAACAGAGGCATTTCAAGGAGGAACCTGAGGAACACACAAGGTATTAAGAAATGAAAATTGGAGACACTATGAAAGGAGGTAGTTATGAAATAAATATTGTGTTCACAAAGGGAAGGTCTGTAGAAGAC
Organism: Pomatostomus ruficeps; assembly: GCA_013400735.1. Taxonomy (NCBI): domain Eukaryota; kingdom Metazoa; phylum Chordata; class Aves; order Passeriformes; family Timaliidae; genus Pomatostomus; species Pomatostomus ruficeps. The sequence goes on from VYZT01002748.1 coordinate 24,959, forward strand.
AAAACACGAGGAAGTTAGTTTCCTTTCCATACAACAAAAAACTTGAGAATAATAAAGACTCTATCACACATCCTGCCATCCATTTCTGCCTGCATCATTCTGGACTTAATAAACAACAACAAAATCACTGGAAGTTAATTACCAACTCTATCTTGGCCACCAAACAAACAGCTAATTACACCCTGAGAACCACAGTCACTGGAACAGAAAAAATCAGAAATAAGGAAAATGTTTTTGTCCTACTTTCCTGATGTTGATTTTGGATATCAAAGAAAGTAGCAAGAAAACGTATTTCCAGGTCTGAAATAATCAGAAAAGAATGAGTGTAAAATTATAGCTCAACTCACATAAAAACAGCTTGCAAATGGGAATGTTTAGTCCTCAAAAAAGCTATTAAATTCTGTAAACTCCTCCAACTTCATAAGACATTGAAACAGATCTCATGTCAGAGCTTTGACTGTTCTAACATGGACCTTTTTTCTGCAAACACCAAAGAAGACAAATCAATCCTTATGCCAGAGGCAGCAGAAGCTCTTGGAAAGTTCCATCACATTTAGTATCCTCTGAGTGTTGCTTTAAACATTATTACTTGGAAGGAAAGACGACAGGTTTTTTTATGAAAAACTTTAGGCATTAATAATTTTCCCCTTAAGAGTCAAAAATGACCCTTTCCAGTCAAACTCTATTTCTTGTCTCTCCCTTTCATTTTCACTTTTCGGAGAGTTTAAACACTTCTGTTTTATGACAATCACATCCAATTCTTACCTGACAGGGACTACATGGCATCTGGCAGAGTGCTCACACCCATCTGCCTTTCTAGCAATCACACCCAGAAGATGTAAAAATTGACACGAAGAAGTAAAAACTCTTCATCTACACATCCTCCTTTTCCTGTAAATCTCCTTTCTTGTGAAGGAGAACTGGTACCAGCTAAAGGACAGGTAGGGACTCAGACACAAGGGAGGGGTGCACTCCTTGTGTTGCCAGCCTTCCTCAGCTGACAATAATCAACAACCCTCCTTTGTTAGGTCAGTGTCAGACATGAAAGGGAAAGGTTTTACTGCTGAGGATATCATACATTTATGATACTCCATCTCCAACTGTTTCTCATGTCCCTTCTTCTTTAAAATCACATCGCCAGATGTGATCCCAAGTACCACTCAGGGGATGTACGGGAGAAACATGCACAATGTAATGAACAAAGATTTTATTGGAAAGACAAGCTTAAAGCGACTTCCTACTGTTCTCCCTCTCCATCAGACTGAAGAATTGACCCAGGTTAGTTAAAATGTAAAGTTACTTCTCACTTGGCCTGGTGTCCTTGTTCAGTTCCCTGCACAGTGCCACAAGCTTTTGCTTCAGCAGAGAAGAAGGGGATGCCTGAAGCTTGGGGAGAGAGGAACAACAGGAGAAAAGAGGTCGAAAGATACATTTGTAAAGGCACCTCTGCTGAAAGGACTACTCAAGGCTAATATCGCTTAAGGGAATGGATTTAGGGTTTTTAAACTCCTTCTGCTTGAATAACACAGAATATACATATAGGTCCATACCAGCTCAGTCACCCACTACACAGCTTTCACTCAAATTAACACTCCCATAGATACTCTAAGAAACCATTTGCCTTCTCCGTGATGTATAGCCTGTGTGATCCACTAGCTCTTGGCACTCCAAGCATGTGTGGGCCTTTTGTTTCAAAATACTTCTAGGTCATGGCAGGCTCCTCTGGAAATCCCACCAATGAATTGTAGTCAAACAGCATTAATCTCACCCAGCCCTCAACACAGGTCAGGTGCCACCCCGAGGGCACACTGTGAGAGCAGCTGCCAGCGTTTGTCCCATCGAGGGTCACAGGGCAGAATGAAAGCCCAGATAACCTTGGTATCCTTGGAAAAATGGAGCGGAAACACAGCCTAGACTCACAGTGCTTTCCTACCTCTGTCACAGAATACCTTGTAAGGAAGCACTGACTTACCAAATACTCACTAAAATAACTTTCTGTCCTGCAGTTTTCCATGTAAAACTAAACCATGCCACATTTCAAAGCAATACATTTTCAGTAACTATCAAAATAATCTTATGTTATTTTTTCCTTATTTTTCTAGCCCTGTTTCCTTCACTCTCAGCACTTTGTAAGGACATCTTCATGTGTGTATTCCACATTATGTCTGTTGCAAAGTTTGGTAAACACTTAAAATACAATGTTGCTTTCTTTCAAACCCACAATGAGGGCTCACTTTACCACAGGCCAGAGCACTCGGCTCATCCTTGTGCCAACTCAACTCAGACACACCGCGCAACGCAGCTAACTCCCAAGATGAGCCTTCCACCCCTGCATTTTCCACTTAAGCAAATTAATGATCAGTAAAGATGGGATACACCCAGAAAACAGAAAACCACTTATTCAGCAAGTCAAAAATGGATACACTGGCACTGAAACTTATAGTTGAAAGTGAAATGCATCCTACAAAGGATCCCAGATTTCAGCTGCCTGCAGACAGTAAATATTTCAGGGATGTCCCTAAGATGATTTCTACCGAGGACAAATAGTACCTTGTTAAAAGCAAAGAGGCTGCCTTGATAGGGAATAGACAGTCCTTTTATGCCTCTGATGGATTTATTCCCTTACGTTCAGTATTTCTCAGAAAGGATGTCACTTCCTCAGAGAATTCTACTGCTCTACATTTTAAGAATTCAAATGTTCCAGTGAAGCTCAGCTTAAATTTCAGAAGCTGACAGAGAAAATCGAAAGCAAAGGGGGAAAAAAAAAGGTATCTGGTACTTTAGAATGCTAAAATTCTTCCAACTAAAAGGCAGCAGCAACCAGAGATTCAGAAACACACAGATGGAGCTAACTGTAATCTCACATACTTTCTGGAAGTGGGTGTGTTTATGCTTTGCACGCCTATCTTTTCACATGCAAAAGACAACACCTGAAATGGATATAACTTAAAGAGTTTGCCCTGTAGTCTTAACTATCCTCCCATAAACTTAACCAACAAAAATAGTAATTAACATAGGTGTTTCATCATCTTTCCAAAATATTTTCTTAGTCAGAAGGTAACTAAGGATTGTTCTACTATTCAATAGAAAAAGGTGACTGTTTAATATGGGTGCGTGCCAATATATGAAATCTATTTTAAATGAGTATTTTTGCAGTGGTCTGGAGGATCATGAGCCTAAATGTTGAACACTCCCTAGCTGCAAATTGGCTCTGCCCTGAATCACTCTGCAACCCAGCACAGAATAAATAGGTGGAGGTAAGAAAGTCAGGATGAAAATTATTTAAGGACATTAACACTTATAATTCTGTACTATTCAAGAAGCTGTAATGTTCCAAATTAAATTGAGGACAGAGACAGACTTGGATGCACCCTTACTAAGGGGCTCCCTTGGAAACCAGCACAAAAGGCAGCGGCATAGGGAGTGTTTGAGGTAACACAAGATGCATAAATGAAGTGTAGCTACCTAGCTTAAACTGATAAGAGTTTTATTGCAGTCTACACCTGGATATTTGATAATACATGCAAATACAAGCTTTTAAGATATGCCATGAGGAATTAAGTATCAACACAACCTTGAAGCTAAAATTGATATTAATGCATGTAGAGACTTTTTTCAGAGGGGAAAAAAAGGAAAACAAAATAAAGGTGCTAAAAGCACATAAAAATAAAAGAGAAATGGATGTAGATTCCTAATAAATGGGAAATCTTACCATGCATGATATTACAGTTTGCAGAAAACTGCACAAGACAATATTTAACCTTGGCCTAAAAGCAAGCGTCACTTCATTGGTACAAATTTGTAATTGAAGGTATCAGGGTTAGGTACAAGCTTGCCAACAGAGTCAGGCATTTGTGAGAGATACAAATACATGCTTTCCTTCTCATTTTGAACAGCTGCACATTTATTTAACTTAGATGAAGCTTCCTTTCTAAAGCTAGCCTTAGAGCTGTCAACACCACTTGGTAATGCCAGTGTTGGAGAATTCATAGCAATGGCAAAAGCTAAGATACATATTTTAAAAAGGCCATTTTGGTTACATCCTGAGCCGTCATTTAGCTATCAGGTAAAATATCACAAGATTTATTCCCAGAAATTAGTCAGAAATGAAAAATTATCCAATATTTATGTTCTGATTGGTATTTGTTGAAACTAAAAAGAGCATAAAAACTGAGAAAACGTTAAGAATACCCTAAAAAATTGTAATATTGATGTTATTTTTAGCTAGCAACTTTTCTTTTTCTTAATTTCACTAGGTATCAGGAGATAGCTTCAGAACATCATGCAATTTATCTGCCCTGTTTTATTAATACCTAGATTTTGATCTCCTTCTCGCTATAGATTCATCCTGTAATCCCACAATACTAGTGCAGAAATGGCATTCAAATGTGGAACTCCAAAACCTGAAAAACAGTAATTTAAGTAATGCTGAAATTGTTTGTATTTGATCTTCCAGAACTTTGGCCAATATACATTAGGAAAGAAAAGTGTCTTGCATTTGACATCAGAGTGATTGGCACACAAACAGGCACTGCAATCAGCATCATTCCCAAACAAGACTAAGTGACATCGAAAAAGTGATTGATGTTAGAAAGGCAAAAGAGGAGTGACACACTGAGAAGAAAAACAAATTCCATTTTTAAAAGATACAAAAACATTCAGAGAAAAACAGAAAATTATCATCAAAGTACACCACTCTGTATGGTTAATGTGAAAATCTATCCTGAAAGAACTGGGGCACTAAGAGGCAACAAAACAAAGCAATCTGCTCTCTTACTGTGTGAACAGAACCCTGACCAGAACGCGCCTAGAGCACGGTTTTCAGTTCAGCAGCAACAACCCAGATGTACACTGGCTATTCATCTGAAATACCACTACTGCAGCTGCTACACTAATCCAGCTTTTAGCACCATTTCCTTGTTCTTCTCCTACATCCTTTGCTGGGTGCAAGGCACTCCCAAAAAAAGGATGTGGCCACCATGGTTAAGCCTTCAGGAAAACAGCATTAGTGGCATTTACATGATGTGTTTTCTTTTCCTTTCTTTTGCTCTACCAGTTGCAAAGATCTTAATAAAACTAACAGTGGAATAGGTCTCATTTCAAAGGCTGATCATTTAACATATACCCAAGTGCTCTTTACATTTTTAGTCTTGCCAAACATGCCTTTATAAACAGGCATTGTATTACAGCGGCACTAATGGTAAAATGCCAAAGTGGCATTTAGAACTTTATGAACATGTGAAGCTCACTGGCAACGCCACAAATCAAACAACAAAGCACCAAGAACGCATAGGGGCTTTTTTTTGTTGTTGTTAAAAATTCATATGAATAAATATGCAAACATAATAATTAGCATATTGTTTTCAACTGCAATGCTACTATTTTACACAAGCACCTATTTCATCTTGGGGACACTACTGTTTGAGGACGGAAATACCACATCTGTTGCACATTATATACTAACAGTGCTGAATTACAAAGATTTTGAACTGTTTGGAGGAAAAGGTAGGAGGAATCTGTTCTTCTGGAAAGAGTTACTACTCCGTATGCAGATTTACTGTGTAAAAGACCTGGAAAGATAGACAGCATCTCACCAATTTACCCACAAACATATTTTGGGAATTAGATCCAAATTAAACCAAATGGAAAAATCTTTCACGTCAGGTCCTAACAAAAAAAAAAAAAAGAAACAAAACCAAAAAAAAAAGGCAGAAATAACATAGTTCAAATCTTCAATACGCAAGGAAAATACTTCCATGAGACATTATCACACAAACCTCTCTTTAGCAGGTAGAAACAGTTCTTCAGTTCAAAATACTCCAGAGGAGTGATTTGCAGTTTAGCACCACCCCACCTCAAAGCACTTCCAGCTACAGCTCTCTCATAAGCCAGAATCTCAAAGGAAACAAAACACGACCCAATAACACACCAGAACCAACCACGATACACCTTTTGAACAAAAAACCCAGCACCTCTTCTGCAGTGAAGGAGCCAAGTGGGAACAGTAAAAGAAGGCATGGTTAGTACAGACTCTAATTAAGGGTCATAGATGGATGTATCAAACAAGCTCCTTCTGCCAACTTAATGATTAAGCTTAAAGATCAGGGAGTTTTCCTCCTGACTTCTGTCAGAGTCAAGTACATCTGTTGAGTGCATTTGAAGATTCTGCCTCTTGCAAGATAATCCTTTCCTCTCCATACAAGAACTACCACGTAGCTCAGCAAAGAATGATACATAAAAGAAAAGATGATGCTAGTTTGGTGGAAAAATTTAGCAAGTACTTGTTACCAACTTCAACTCTTGAACAGGAACTAGCTGCACTCCATCAAGTAACTCTCCATAACTCCAAGAGGAATTTGGAGCTCAAATTACTTACCTGTGAACGTAATGCAACTGATGAACGGAATCGATGGCTATCACCATTTCAGCCAAATAAAAACGAGCCATATCTTCAGGGAGTCTGTCCTCAAACTTGCTGAGCAATGTAAGCAGGTCTCCTCCAACATAGTAATCCATAACCAGGTACTATGGAGCGGGAGCGATGAAAAAACAGAGTGGAGGGAAAAAATAATCACAATTTATTGAGTGAATCAGAGACTAAATACTCATTGAAGCACAAGAATTGATTTGCTGCAAAAATTACTATGGACATTAAAAAAACCAAGATGCTTAGATGCTCTGAAAATAGTAGGCAATCAAGCTGCACTTTAACATTTAGCCTACTTGAACATTTTTCATATTTATATCTCCCCAAATACAGTAAGCCTCATGACAAAATAGTATCAGCTTCATCCACAGTCCCATCAGCAAACATGAAATATTTAGATCCTTTGGATTCCCCTATGAAAACAACACCCTTTGCTAGAATGCAAAAGGAGTAAAGGATTAAAGCACAGATCCATAAAAATGAAATAAGTGTGTTAATTTGTAATCTCATTTACATTGCCCTAATTTCCCGGGCTTTCCCTTCCTTTTTTTCCTACCATCTTCTCTTCCCACAAAACAAATGACTTTGGAGAGTAAAGTTTTTAGACTATTCAGATTAAAGCAAAGTCTGAGAGATTTCCAGTGACCCACAGCATAATTCTAGAAACTGTTGACATTATACATGATACAGGACTTGGCAACATAAAACATAAAATGTCACCTCCTCTAATTGAAAGGATGGAGAAAAATACTGATTTCTTATGTATTAATAAAACATAAAACTTGCCAGCCATTAAAGTGGGTGCAAAGACTTGAAAGAAATCAGAGCCTTTCTACATTTTACTGTATTTACAGAATGAAGCAATCTTTCAGCAACATAGTTAAAATGACTGGAAAAAGTGAAACTTATGTGTGAAACTCAGGATTAATATATTTTAGCTTAGTTTAGTTTGTTTTTAATTATGAAAAAGTGCCTGAAAGGGCAAATGGGGGAAAGAAAAAAAAAATCAAACTAATTATAGCTAACAAATTAATTATAAGCATGCTAATTTAACATGCACTGCTAAGATATTACTTTCAAACGTCATTGTGGACAGGATCACAGAATATCCTGAGCTGGAAGGGACCCATAAGAATCATCAAAGTCCAGTTCCTGGCCCTACACAGGACAGCCCAAAGAATCAAATCACGTCCCTGAGAATAAATTTCCACTTAAGCATAAAGTATCTGAAAGTTTTTACTTAGAGCTCCCATCTGTTCCCAGGAAGGCAGCCTATCTGCATTTGAAGCAGTGACTCGTTAACAAGACCATAAATAATAAAAAATATTGAAGATGTAATAATGCATACTTCACTCTGTTTCTTTAAAATTCTGGTAAAGCAACCTAAAGGAACTATTTATATTAGTTCCCCCAACTTGTTCGCCTTTCCCATTTTCAGAAAAACTATGAGGAAAACAATCTGCAAAATTATGCCAGCTCTAGGGAAGATGAGGGGCAGGCAAAATCTTACACCTGTTTCTTTTCCCTCATATTTTGCATAACAATAAAGGTGATGAACAAAGAGTTTAACAATTTGATACAGAATAACATGGGCATCCTTATTGATTCCAAGTGCATAAGAAAGTACAAAAGGCATTTCCACAAGATTTTAAATGTGTTGACAGTGAAATTTCCATCTGTTGCTCTGTGATGGGAATAATAAACTTCTTAAATTATGCTCACAGTCGTCATAGAGGATAAATATCTTGTATTCAGTGGTGCTCCCACGTTCCTTCTGGAACAAGACTGATTGTATTAGTTTCTTGTGTTTTACAGTTTTAGAAAACACATTAAGCCTTGGGAACTTAACAAATTGATTATTAAGTGATGCATTTGTACAGACTTCTCCAAGAGCTGAACTACTTTGAAAGTATATTAAAAAAAACCTCTTAGGATTCTCCTAACTGATGTGGGATCTCTGCACTCTTTCTTCAAAACTTTTAAAACCTCCACAACTTAGCTACTGGATACACCAAAATAATGGAATTTTGGCTCTTCCAACACAGGATTCTGCACCTCCTCCTATGTTAGCAAGAGCAACATAGTAACCTAATGACATGGAAACCTTCAATTCCTTGAATAAACCAACACTTAGATTGTAACTCAGGGTATTAAATTGTGCAAATGAAGTTAAACACATGCACAGGAATGACAGCTAAATCCAAACCCTAGATTTTAAATAAAAAATTTCCATCAAATATCCAGTGTCAAATATTCATGTCCTTAAAAAAATGAAGTGGTTTTTTTTTAAGCTTTAAAAATACTTTCTAAATGTACACAATCATCCAGTCTCAAATACTTCTCAAAAATACTTTTCAAATACTTCTCAAAATACTACTGTACAACAGTACCATCTTTCCAAGAGAAAGAAAAAGAATGGATTTCAGAACACCAAACCCTAGTAACTACTGGAAGCTTAACACAGGTACTTAATCCTAAATCACAGATTCATTTCATAGAAGGGATCTCTTGAGATTGTCTACTCCAACCTCATCTGCTCAAGCAGGGTCAGCTATAAAAGGCTGACGATGACTGTCTCCAGCTGAGGTTTGAGTATCTCCCAATAAAGAAGGGTTTCTTGCGTTCTGATGAAACTCCATATATTTCAGGTTGTGTCCATTGGCTCCTGTCCTCTCACCAGGCACTACTGAGAGGAATCTGGCTCCCTTATCTTGATTCTCTCATACTGGGTATTCATACACACTGATAAGCCCCCTCCCAATCCTCCATTTATTTGGGCTGCAGAATCCCAGCTCTTCTTACAGGAAGGATGCCCCAGAGTCCCAATCACCTTTCTGGCCTCACAATGGCCTTGCTCCAGCAGTTCCATCTCTGTTTTGCCCTGGGGAGCTCAGACCTGGACACAGCACTTGATAGGCAGCTGGGGCAGGGCTGAACAGAGGAAGGACCTCCTCTGGCCTGCTGGCAGCACTCTTCCTTGCAGCCCAGAACACTCTTGGCCCATTTTGCTGCAAGAGTGCATTGTTGGCTCACGGTTAAGCTTGTTATCCACCAGGATCTTAAGCAAAACTGCTTTCCAATCACTTGCCTGCCAGCATGCACTGGCTTTGTTTTATTCCACCCCAGATGCAGGGGTGGAATAAACTTAAACTTAAACTTATACTGCCTTTCCCTCTGTTGAACTTCGTGACATTTCACTGTGTCCAGCTCTCCAGGTTTGTTGAGGTCCATCTCAAGGTAAACAACAGTCACTTCTCAACCACATCTCCTGCTCAATCTACACAGATTTTTCTTAAAGGCCACTTGTGTTACACGTGATCTTAATAAATAGCATATAGAAAACTAGTGATAATACAAACTTACTGATATTTTGCCCAGCAAGCTGCAAAACCAGCTGCTGTCAGCAGACTATCAAAGATGAAGAACAGAAACTGCTCTGAGCTCAGTGAAAACAAGGAAATTGGCAAGAATAAAACTAATTCTAGTAGGCTGTTGTGGAATATATAGTATTTTCCTTGAAATGTTGTTAATGATAAAATCGGAATTACACAATCCGTGAGATTATTTTTACTGTCCACATTAACAATGCCGGAAGTTGGCTGGGAGGAATTTAACCCAACAGTTAAACTCACAAATGCAGAGCCCAGTTTCTATACAAATCTACCAAAATCCGTGGATCCCCAAGCATCTGAGCTGACAGAACAAAGTGCAATATAATGGCAAAAAACACTGCAAGTCTGCAAGAGTTCCATGTATAGCAGTTTGTGTACTGAACCAACTGGGAGAAAAAATTACTCTGGCTCTATAGTAGATTTTTAATAAATTATTAGAATTGCTAATGATAGAGAATCCAAAGCACAGGGCAATAAAACCCAAATAATCACAAGCCATCAATGTGTAGTTGTTTACGTTTTCAGGCATAAATATTACCAAATTTTATCACAATCAGAACATTTTTAAGTGGGAAAGATTTTACAGAAAATTGGCCACTATTCCTCATATTAGCTTCTTTTTGCAAGTCATCCAAAATACTCAAAAATTAAATAACATAAAAGAGACACTTTAATCTACAACTACCGCTTCCAACTCTTATTTATGACCATTTAGTGGCATTCTTCCATGCAGCAATAAAATTTTATTGGTTTGTGACAGCTTACTGAGTTTAAGCCCTCAAAATAGTAAGTTGTTTCAAAACACGCTACTCCCTATTTCTCTCTGTAAAACAGTAATCAGCACTGTTAATCATAAAAAATTAAAATAGAAAATCTATGTTAGTAAGTACACTTTTAATTTTATGAATCCAATTAAACTGAAAAAACAAATTATAAGAAAGAATATGCAGATAGACCAAGGTTTATCAACAAATGCAAAGTGGTCTAGAAAACAAAGCTGCATTCCTGAGGTATTTATAGCAAAACTTTCAAAGTTTCTGACCAGTCTCCACCCTTCAGAATCTTATGCACCAAGTCACAGATCCTCACATGGTCTGTATGATCCAGAACACAAAATTAACAAATAAACGACTTTTCTGTCTCAAACCACAACTAAGAATCTCTATTTCCACCCACACATATGTAAAAGCAACACTCACTAAATAGTTCTCATCCTGGAATGCATAATGTAATGTTGTGATCCACTGGTTATCACCATTCACTAACACATCTCTCTCTTCTCGAAAACAGGCTGTCTGGAGGGGAGAAAAATAATTATAGGCTTTAAGTAAAATATATAAAGAAAAACATTTAGCAAATTGACTATGTTTTGACATTATATTGGGGGGAAAAAGAAATCAAAACTGCCTCACAGTTAAAAAGTCATTTATTACACTATCCAAACATGACAAAATTTAAAAAAAACCAAGATATGAGAAGCGACCACCTTTTTCAAATTTGAACAGTTGTACTTCTCTGTACTGTTAAGTGAAGCAAAGGGATAAATAAGCTGCTGCTTCCCATTGTCTAAAATGTCAAAATCTTGAAGTATGAACAATGACAGAATAGCAATGTGTGATTAAGAAAAACAATCAATAATGGCATTAGATAACTATAACTGCACTAGGAGTCAGAAGGCTGGAATCTGGAGTCTCGTGTCATTGTTTTATCTCATCATGCTGTTAGCCTAGTTTTACACTTGAGTTTTCACATAAGCAAGCTTCTTTTCATTTGAAAGTAGCTGCCAATAACTCCACGTAGCCATCACTTGATAATCATTTACCAGTTGGGGTTTGCTTCACACCCCTTGCTCAGGAAAAGCAGGGAGAAGTGAATATTGCTCTTGCCAGATACAAGCTGTTGATCAGACATCCCAAGGGGTTTTCCCCTCACAGTACTGGAAAGAAAAACAGGAGGCAGGAGGTGCCTTCATATCAAGTGGAACAGAGGAGGAACAAGAACTGCCAACAAATGTTTTAATTGTGGAACACAGGTTTGTACAAAACAAAAGAAGATAAAATGTGAAGAAAATAACCAAGTGCAAAGCAGCAAGGCATTTAATCCAATTAAGGTCTTGCAACTTGCCCTGAGTAGCAAAAAAATGCCTCAGCAGAAACAACTTTGCAGAATGACAGACAAAAATGGCCAAACAGATGAAAAGCCAGAAAGAAACTATAGCAAAGAAATCCTATAAACACTTAGAAGGGAGTGAGTTCTGAAGTGAATATCACAAGAAAACAAAAGGTACCAAATAACAAAGCCAACACATAATTTTGTTCAGAAAAACAAAGATCTAAAAGATAGTTAAAAGGAAATAATATTCTACAGGCTCTATTTAGAAGGCAGATGGAGACTTTGAGAAAAACACAGACCATGCTCTATTCCAGCACACTCTGCTCTTCACAAAGATGTTTCATCATTTTGAACCCTGCTCTGTCTCTTCCATCTTTGAGACAGCTAAACTTAAAGGAAATTCAAGCCCTGGCTTTTTTATTTTTTTTCAGTTTGATTTCCAAATCCAATAGGAAAATAACAGAATTCTGGCATGGCTTTCGCTGGCTGTGAGATTTGGAGAGTGAAGAATGAAAAGTGAAATACCATTTGAGATTGAGCTATGCACAAGAATACATGCAGCAAAAACAGAGCAGAAAGCAACTCCCTCCTCCAAGCAAATAAACCATCACAAATCCCTTTTTTCGTGAATACAGGGAGTAAGAACCAGGAAGACCAGGAAGAATAAGGATGGCGTACTTTAATCATTGTACAATACATGAGATAAATCAGTGAAATTTGAGAAAACAGCAAGACATATTTAAAACAAATACCTTTAAAAGTTATTGAATGACAAATAGACTTGGGGTAGGAGGAGGAGCAAGTATCACCTTCAGAAGGAACAAAACCTGTTCGATGCTTCACCTTGGTTTTTTTCCTTCCTTGTTTGTAAACTCTTGAAATATTTCAGAGAGAGATAACTATGAACTCTTGTTTTCACAAAGATAAATAGCAGGTAGTTTCTCTACTTGTTATGACATAATTCATAGGATTAGTTACTAGACAGGTTATATAATTCCACTTGTTTTTGCCATGATTTGACAAAAGACCATGCATTCCTTGAGCACTCCAGACACCCACCTCTGGGCAGCATGCCTAGAGCTGAGGCAACAGCTACTACTGCAGTAGATCACAGCTAAGACAGCAACAGCCAGAGTTGAAGTGGCAAAAAAAAAAATCCGACAACAACAAAAAGAGACAGTAGCACTAGTTCTTTTAATTACTGTAACATTGCTCAATTAGGCTTTTTAAAAATGAAGCCTTTTTTTGTGCTTTCCATTGTTTCAGCATTACACTTCATCTTCCCTAGGCAGTGTCCTTGCTTCCAGAGGTCATCTGCCACAGCAAAGCCAACTCAGTGCTATGGTTGTATCTCTCCTGTTATCGTGGCCTCCAAGCAGCACAGAATTTGCCCTGCTCTGCTGCTTGGTGCTCATGTCCTCACAGCTCAGAGTCAGCACCTCCCAGGGGTGTTGACTGCTCCCATGCTGCACAGTATTTGTCCTGCTCTCTCCTGAGCCTCAGCTGGCACTAGCGTGGCACACGTGCAACTCTAAGTGACTGTCAGCACTCGGGGTAACAGGTCTGGGAGTGCAACAGCAAGATGTCACACACTTCCAGGTACTCCTTGTATCAGGAATGTTCCCAGCTCTACATCCCATCTCAACAGTGACAAGTATTTCGAAAACTTACGCTCTGTATTACACAAAAAAGGACAGTGACTTTGCAACCTGTACAGTTTTATTGTAACAAAGTTTTTGCTCTCAGAGCTTGCAGTCCTCAACCTTAATCTGGCATTCTCAAGCCTCTTTTGAGTACACATTCCCTTTCTGCTTTTACAAATGACTCCCACTTCCCACACTGTTAATATAGACATGTTCTATACGAACATATAGATCTATCCATATGCTTGTCTTGTGTTTCTAGACTGCACAATTTCCCTGTGTGTCTCTGTGTTAGTGCAGCACACTGCTAACAGAGCCAAAATGGGTCATTTTCCCCATGAGTGGTAAGAAGTGCATTCATGAACGTTTAAAAATGACAGGTTACAGTTGCTGAAGGTCATACTTTGTAATGCATTTTCAGTCCAGATGGTTCTCTTTCCACTATATACCCATGGGTTACAAATACATGGAAAAACATAGCTGTAATTCTTTTTAGGCTAACGGTTCAGACTTCCAGAAATTCAGCTGGACCCACGGGAAGAGTATTTTTAATACCTTGCATCAAGAAGAATTTTTAAAACCTATTTATAACTGTATGTTAATGAAAAGAAACAGTTTTCAAACTCACTTTAAAAGGGTACATTTAAAAATAGAGTGGAGGTTTATTCCTGGTCTTTTCTTTTTCACTGAAATAATAAAACTTACAGTAATGACATTTGTCTTGGAGAGAAATACCTCTTTGTATCAAGACTAATGCCAGATTGCTCAGTATCTGAATAATTTCTGGATAAAAAGGAAACACATTGTGTACATCTAACCATAATCTGCAAGCCATTTATACTTCTTAATGTGATAACATTTTCATTAAAAGAGACAGGATGTGCACACATCAGAAATTGGCTTTAATTTGTCTGTATACATGGTTTTTTTTAGTGTGATGGTTCCCCATTGATCTCATTTCCTACCAAGATGTAATTAAAACATAAATGCGGAAATCAGAATAAACTTGGAAGCAGTTGAACAGCAAGGCAGCCTGAGAGCAGCAAAAGTTGAGGTCTCAAATAAAAACTATATATTTATGAGTGTATTTTTAGTATGCATAGATGAAGAATTTCAAAGCAAATTAGAGCGTTAGATACATGTTCCATCTAAAATTAATACACAAGTGTTCGGGTGTAGACTGCACTTTATAAACTTCCTTTCAAAGGAATCCAGGGAAATATTTCAAGGACTTTATGAAGAGCAGAGTTGTATAATGAAAGTAGGCAGCTAAGGCAAAAGCAAGGCTGGTAAAAGAGCTGTTCCACCTTTTCCTGACACAAAATGGACTCCAGCTTTAATGAGGAACTTTTTATCACATATTTTTGCAGATGAACACTTTTAGGAAATATGCACTCAAATGAATTTGAAAATTTTATCTTTCTGATTTTTCAGTCTACTAATTGAGCCTTGACTAAGTTCTAAGTAGTGATAAACTAAGAGGCTTGATGAACTATAGCTCAGCAATTACCTTTTTAGAGCTCAGTAACTACCTTCCACCATGGAAAATACTTGTTAAAGACCACATTCCCAACCAGAACAAATGCATTAAAAGATCGCTTGTGTAGTCAGTAATTCCTGCGAAATTACAGAAAAGGTCTAATGTCAAAAACATCCAGCCCCACATAAGTCAAGACCCTGGCCATTTTAACCCTTCTGAGGAATTGCTTTAAGCTTATTTAATATTAATCTTTTACTGTCAGTAAATAGTGAAGCACCTCCTCCATCCCTCTAATGCACACGGAGCCTTGTGGACAGAGAAGAGACAATTCAGCAGAGTAAGGGGGGGCACAATCATGGAAAAGATTACTGTAATCTTACTTCAGCTCTCTTCAGCATCTCCCACTTGTTGAGTATCTTCATGGCAAAAACCTTATCTGCATTTTTCAGTTTTACTACTGCAACCTGGAAAAGAGAAACCAAAGATAAATAAGTTACAACATGGAAATGAGTATTTTTTTCATTTTTATGTAACCTTGCAGCTTTGGAGGTTTTTTCCTGAGTGTCCTGGACACATTTTTACTATGCACACAATACCACACCATCAAGAGATATAAAAAATACCACAATAATATAGGAAAATTACAAGTCTACTGTAAGCTTTCATTATGTATCACACTTTTCCTATGTATAATTTTTTTCTAGGTGATCACGAATGAAAAACTAGCATTTCTCAATATCACTTCTTGCTCTATCACACTGTCATTAAGCTCTCTCTGGCTCTATGCTTTCTATTCCTGAGCTTCAGTCCTACACACTAATTTAAACTCTAGAGCCCTCAAGAAAAGGTAATAGCTTCGCAGATTCTAAATCAAGACAAAAGAATGCATTTTTGGTTTTAAACACAAATAAAACTGTAGATTTGTCATAAAACAACTTCCATTCTAGTTTTAAATAATGCACTAGATTTTCTTCAAAGATAGATTTTTCCACCTGAAGTTCAAGGAGCTCTTTATCACATCTCTTGTGAGGAGCAGGGAAACAGCAAAATGTACAATTTCTAGAGAAGTAAAATGTAACAAAACAAGCCTGCCCAGCTGCCCCTCTTCCCCTCATAGCTTCTGAAACATTAGATGCCATAGGCCTCTGTAATAATAAATTTACGAAGTTCACTGACACTGTCCTTTTCTGAGAATGTTAGTTTTGTTTAGCTATAATATAAGCTAACATAGAATATTTTTAGGAAAGAAGGAGGGAAGAAGTTTACACAAACTTGTGTTCACAGTTCAGGCTTCCCTGGGTATGGAAAGCTCTGTGTTTAAACCAACATGAGTATGAAAGTGCCACAAACTCAAAGCTGCTGGTCAGAACTAGACCAACATCATCATCCCAACTATAGAAATATTCAACAATCACTACATTTTAACAACCATTCTCTAACTATCCTATTCTGCCTCTTTCTCTTCAAAGAGATCTTAAAGCTAAAGCAGATAAAAGTATATTTCTGTGTGCATCTGGTTACAAACTAACATGCTGTCACATAGATTACCATCATCTTCATCCTGCAGGCCAGTGACAAAAAAATAAGAAGGTTGAATCCTACATTCCTTTCACCTCTTTCATCATCAGTAAACCAGCAATGTGTGAAGACAGTGATAACAGGAAAGAAAATACAAGATCAGACAGTTTGAAGAAAGTGTCATGCAAACCTCTTTCAACCATCTCAAATGTGTCATCAGCTGCAACAGCTTCACGAACGAGGCAAAAGCGCAGGCTGAAGGCCTGTAATACTGTGATGTCTAAACCAACGTGTATCTCACCGTGTAGCTCTTGCCTAGCTATACATTCATAGACCAAGCAGCTGTCACTTCCCATATGTGCATTATCAGCCCTGCTCTTGACACTGCTGCCTTCTGGAGTTACAGGGGGAGGGAGTGGTGGGGCAATAAAAAGAGGAGATAAGACAGAAAGGTACTACACTTATTTGTTTAAACTAGTTTATGGACTGAAGTTTTTAAAGGTTACCTCACATGAGGTTCAAGTTCAGATTTCGAATCCCTCAAGGAACTTTCAGATTTGAAACACAAAAATGGATTGTTAACTTTAGCCTATAATACAGTATTTTAATTAATAAAGAATGTGTGTTCTGCTGTGCATGGTAACCCAAGACTGAGAATCACAACTGTTTTTTGAGGGAAAGATGAATCCTCTGCAGTGGTACATAGCCCAGAGTGTGGATTTGATCTTGGTTCTCCTTTTGCTTTACTAGCTAAATCTAGTTAGAAGTCCTAGTAAGCCAGTATCTGTATCCATTTCTAATGAGACATGGCAGGAGGAGAAAGCCTTAACATTGTACCTAGTCATTGTTCAAACTGTATCCTACATAACTCCATGACAGGGACACCTCTGGTGATGCAGCCTGTGGTATGAAGCTACAACTTAGTTGCGCCTTGAAGATCTTTAAGGGTTTTGCGACTGTTGTGGGGAAAAATTAAAAGGCTGCTCCTAGAGCCGAGAGGCTGCTGCTGCGCAGCATGGAAAGTAAGTTTTTCCCCACCATTAACCATTGTAGCAGAGGCAGCCAGAGGCATAAGACAATACAAATATTTCAAGGCCAATTTCAGGATTTCATTTCTTGCCTGTAGCATGTTCAGTGCAAGGCTGTGCTATTCTGCAGAGGACTTGGTTATTGAAAGACACACAGCAACTGCACAGCTGCCTGAATTGGCAGTCTCCTATTCAGCATCCACCTGGACACCACTGCAAGAGCTACAGCACTGCCTTTGGCGAAGATTTGGAACACAGGCCTTCTGTGGCATGAACAAGGGCTTGGTACCTTCTGCTAATGTGCAACAG
>VYZT01002751.1:0-19761 GCA_013400735.1 Pomatostomus ruficeps
TGTCATCTGCAAGGCTGAGTCCTGGCAGCTCCGGACAGATTTGCTCTGAGGGATTTTCCGGTGGCCCCAGGCCTTTCAGGTGGGCTTTGCGCCTCACATTGTCGCCCTTTAGCATCAGGTGAGGTGATCCTCAGGAACCTGATTATGGCACCACTGGAGCCTGGCTTTTGGTGCACCGAGCTCCTGATGGACCTGGATGCTCTTGGTGGGAGGAGTTCAGGCATCACCCCAAAGCAGACTCACCTGAAGACGTGCAGGACCAGGTGGAATATTTTGGGAAGCAAAGTGGAGCCTCTTATTCCCCAGAGGTGCTCAGAGCACTTACAAGACTAAGGAAATGGTTGAAAAAGCATCTGGTTAAGCCCAAAATAAAATCAGCTGGGTGGCACCCTGGAGAAGGAAGGCAAGACAACAGAAGATTTTGTATTAGAAATATTTATGTTTCTTGGAGCTGTACTTTTACCTTACAGGAGATACATATCTTAAGTCTGAAAGAGATTAATTATTTTCTTAGAAAAACTTATACTCTGTGTTTACACCTTAAAAAAACCCCACACATCTTGAATTTCAGTAGTGGTCGGTGATGTTTAAGCTGCATTTCTGCAGCTGAAAATCTGGCTGATGAGACCAAACTCAAAGGCATCTTCTCCTGTATCAGCACCGGTGACAGTGATGACAGCAGGCTAGAAGGCAGGGCACGTTTTTTAGCAAGGAAAACACCTCCTTTCCCCACATGCACCAGGGAGATTGAAGTCAAGGTTAAATGTCTCTAAAATCCTTGTCTGCAACACAGGTTTAACCCCCAAAAGCAACAAGAATAACAGGGTTATTAAGTAAGAGGTTTTGCTCCCAGCAGCAGGATTTAAGGCTAAACCCTCTCCAGCATTTTCTGCTTGATCTAACAACCCCAAAATCTCCAACCTCCATGTCCCAGTTCTCCTCCTGTCTCTAATTTTGCGTTGTGGTTTTGCCTCAGGACCTGATGGATGGAGAGTAAATAGCTGAACGTTTCAAAACCCAGCTTCCTAGGATCAGCCCTAATTTGTCCAATTTATAACTACTTTGCTTTCATGAGGATTTCTCTTCCCACTAGCTAACTGGCTCAGAACAAAACAAATCATTATTATTCCTGCCTGTTGGGGAAGCTGGAATAGGGAAAACGTATAAATATGATTACCTAGCAAAACCTGTAGGTGAGATTGAAATGAAGGCAAGCTTTGAGTTACCCAACCTCAGTTACTGAACAACTTGAGAACAATAGCATGGCCGCTGGAGGTAATCCCCACTTGATGGAACAATGCCTTCAGCTTGCAAGCAGGTCCAAGGGTCAGAGAAGACCCCGCAAACTTATCAGAGGGTCCAAAAAGCAACTTTTGGAGTTTAAAGTGTAACGCCATAGGCTAATGTAATGATTCTTATAGGCTGTAGGCAAATGTTATAAGATTTGTAGCTTATTCTAGATTGGTCAATGGAAATCAGAATATTCAACACAGAAGATGAATTATTGTATTGTAAATGCTCATTCTGGCATTCTGCACTGCTCTCTTCACTCTGCACTGCTCTTTCTGCACTGCTTTTTCTACTCTGCTCTCTTCCTTCTCTGCTCTGGCCTGCTTGGAGCTGCGCGCTGCAGCTCCAGGTAAGCCTTTCTCTCCCCACGCCTTCTGCAATAAACCTCATGTTCTAAAACTTCAACATAGAGATCTCAGTTTGTCCCGAACGACTGTCCAGCGGACACACAGAAACTCCTACACCTGCCGAATTCAGAGTGGCCTCTGGAAGAAGATGATTTTTTATGGCATGTTTTCTTTTTGAAGGATATACTCAGTGTAATAGTCAGGGCATGTGATTACTGAGCTCCAGAGCAATGGTGAGGTGTCACAAACAGACCTGCTGGCTTCCAAATCCTCAGTAGCTGGGTCTTGCTGTGGAAAAAAAACCTCACATATTTTGTATGCTACAGTGGCTGTCCATTTGCTCTTTATTTTATTCTTCCTTGTTTGCACCTGTGCTTAATAGTGACATTTTTTACTTCACTCCATGTACAGAAAACCTCCGTAAGTTTCTAATTCTTCTTATTTACGAACCTGGGATGATCTCTGGGGCATTAGCAGGCGATTTAACAAAGGATTTAGGGAATGTGGCAAATAGGAGCAGGAAAAACAGGAGTGTAGTCCAGCTGTGTCCTCTCTATTGCCGACTGTGTGCTATGTCTTCCCAAAGAGACCTTCTCCAGAATCAGGTCAACATACACAAATTAGGGAAACAGCAAATCAGGAGCTTACTTCATGCTGTCCCTGCTGATGAGGAAAACAATCCAGACGAAACAAGACTGAGGCAAAGAAGAACCAGAAGAACCAGAGGCCTGATTTATGTGTGCCTGCAGGAGCTATGACTGCAGTTTTGGCAGCTAACAGGCTTAAAGATTTAGCCCAGTCTTCCTGTTCCCTTTTCAGTTGGACAAATGGCTTAAAAGGAGGCACTGGATTTCCAGCGTGTGTAGGAGAATCCAAACACAGGCATAATCTGCCAGTTTGTGAAGAGGAAGAAATTGACTGCTCTGAAGCACCCAGCTAGTTTCCCAGTTAATTTCCATGCTACAATAGTCAGTTCAATGACTGAAATGCAGAATGTTGTTAACAACCCAAAGTCCTGGCTTTGTGGACACTTAAAGTAGGTGCAGCCAGAAACTCCTTTTCAGAAATTATGGACAAGCTGAATGTAATGGAGACAGTTCCACTAGTCCACAGCAAGTGCACCACCTACCTGGAGAAAAACTCCTTGTCTGGAGTGCGGATTGCGTGGCAGACCATCCAGCGTGAAAAAAAAAAAAAAACATTCTTGCAGAAGCCAGTATTTGAATTTAAGGGAAAGCTTCGTGCAGCCCAGGTGGAACACTGTTCACTATGCTTACAACTTGCAGAATTCAAGTGGAGTTTCAGTGAGATGAAAAAAAGAAGCTGACAAAGTCCAGATCCTGCAAGAGCAATTAAATATGCTTCAGCAAAAATTCATCACCCATGAGATGTTTGACAGTGTAGGAGGATTAAACAATGCATTACATTGGAAGCATCAGGCACAATCACTTTTGAATGAACAGGAGCAACACCTACAGGAGTTAAACAAAAAACTAGAATTGTGCTTCCATGAAGAAGCAGATAAAAGCTAAACCTTACATGAATCTCTAAAAGAAGGCACATAGAGAGCATCTGGCTGTGGACTGGACCTGACAGCTTCTCTTCACAAAAGGAAAGATAACAGTAAAAAAGTCTACAGTCTATAACTCCATCTGTATTTCAGACATCCAAACTTAAACTTCACTTTTCTGTGATTTATCCATGGAGTTAATTTATTGTGTTACTCTCTATTATTTTATTTGTTTTAAAATCACAACATTTTGCATTAAAATCTCTTGGAAATAATAATGAAAAAATGAAACAATACACCCCTCATCCCCCCTTATTTCGTTTGGCACAATATATTTAAAATAACTACATGATGCAGAATTAGCAAAACCGTGGCTAAAAACCATTTATAAAGATCAGATCACAGACTAGAAATGAAGTTTTTAGATTTATCCCAGAGGGTGTAAAATGTTATGGAGTTTTTTGTCTCTTGCAATTAAGCCTTCAGTGTTGATGGATATGTCCCGGGTATCCTGACAGGTGTGTGCTGTAAGACAAAACCTGAAGGAAGCTCAAGATAACTACGGCTGCTGCCAACGAAAAGTTAAATCATTTTTAGGCTAAGTGTGCAGACAGATATTTTAACAGGAACTTGAGAAATAGAGCTACGGAAAGCACAGCAATGCTGGGAGAAGGAGAAATTGCTTTTCTAGAATACTATAGGGTGGATTTTCTTCAGTTGTTTGGCATACATGCTCACACCTGGGACTTGGGAGGTTTTACAAGAATCTTTCCCTTTGTGCACCGAGGCAGACAGAAAGGGAATGGTAACCTGGTCTCCCCCATCGAGGGAGATGTGCTGAAGAGAATCCTGTGATTCAGAGAGCCCCTTGCTTTGAATTTAGTCCCACAGAATTTCAAAACTTTCCAGCTGTTTGTTCCTCTCTATGACCTGGGTGAGGAGTGTGCTACACACGTCTCGGTCTGGCTTTCTTGTCAGTCGGTGGTTTTCATTTCTTGCGCTTCTGTTTTCCCGTCGGGAGCTCGGAAGCCTTAAAGCATGGCTGGGGAGGGCGGAGAGGGCTGGGGGAGCGCCGCGAGAGCCGTTCGTTCGGTTCGGGGCATTGTGGCATCACCGAGCGCGTCCGCGGCAACCGCGGAACTCCCGCACGCCCGCCCCGGCTCCGCGTTCGTCCCGACGGGTCCCGGGAGACGAATTGCAGCGGTCCCGGGAGCCACTGCCTTCCCAAGGTCCTCCCGGGTCGTCATGCTGGAGCCAGAGGACAATCGGGAGAGCCCCCAGCCTCGGCAGCAGAATATCCGGTGGGTTTCTGTAGCTTCTCTGCAGATTTGGCTTTGCCCTGGTTGAAGTTGGTGTACCTCAAGATCACGGGTAGATATATCCGTGAGTGGTCTCTGCCACCTTCAAATATCGTGGAACTTTCAAATACCGTCTGGTTCCATACCCCTGCCATGGGCAGGGACACCTCCCACTATCGCCGGTTGCTCCAAGCCCCGTCCAGCTTGGCCCTGGACACTTCCAGGGATCCTGGGGCAGCCACAGCTTCTCTGGGCACCCTGTGCCAGGGCGTCTCCACCCTCACAGGGGAGAATTTCTTCCTCATATCCATCCTAAGTCAATGGACCATTCTGAATTATTCAGCGTATTCAGAAGTTTGCAAGCAGAATATGACACAAGTTTTTAAATGGCACGTCAAACATAATTCCTCAAGCAAAAACTTTCTCTGCTGTTTTGCTTAATCATAGAGCTCCCACAAGCCACTCCATGGCACTGGAATTTTTTTTCCTGTGTGAAACAGCATGCTTTTTGAATTGATGTGTGCTAGTAAACTATCGATTTGTATTTTAACAGAGGAATATTGCATGTTCAAAATCATTAGCATTCCCAGGTGACACTCTTCTGATTTAGTTTTTGCTTTTCCTTTATGTGACTTCAGAGTGATTTAAAGAAGTGTTAAAACTTCAGAATGATGTGAATGTGACAGAGAGCATCTTGATTCTGCTATGAGACTAAGATTTTTTTTTCTTTCCTCTTCATTATGAGATTTTGGTGTAAGCTGCAATAATTAAAAAAAGTGGTATAAAAATAGTTTCTTAGTTCTCAGGGCTACATCTTAGTGTGAAAATTCATGAAAGACTTAGCAGCCTTTAACACAGCAATTCTTCTATTAGACAGCCAACCTTGGATATTTGATCTATTCAAAAAATCACAGTACCTGCATTTATCTCCCTCAGAATTTTTCTGAAGAGAAGCAGAGTTTGTAATCTTCTTAGGAGAATGTGGCTGAATCTATGCAAACGTAACATTTTATATTGATGTTCTGAAAACTCTGACAGTGAATATTCTACTATATATATATTTGTCTACAATATTCAGGCTTAGAGGACTAGCAGTGCAAATCTGTTTTCTAAAGATGATGTTAAATTGCAGTTGTGGTAATTACTCATATGGCACGGTAGTAACACTGTTGTGTAACTGTTCATGAGTAGTTAAATAATATTTGGGCAGGTTGACAAACTAAAGCATGTCTCTGCTAGAGGCTTTAATGTTCTTATGATATAGAAAAGACTAATCTTTGAAGCTCATTAAGTAAAAGTATATATGGCTAACCATAATCTTCATTTTTCACAGTTCATAGACTTAAAAAACTGCATTTTGGTCACTGTGAGTTCACCCTCTTCAGCCAACATGTCTTCCAGGGAAGCTAACCAGTGAGCTCCAGTCCTGGATTTTTAAGTCTAGTAGTTCAGTTCCTGCTTTTGTGGCTTTATTTATTTTCTAGGTGCCTGAGATGATGCAATTCAGGCTGAGGAAGAACCAGATAGAGTGTGATACATGCAAGCTGTCATAGAGTGATTAGGAGGTAGAAATAGTTTCTGCCAGCAGTCAGGAACACTGCCCAGGAGGCATAGAAGGGTTTTCCACATTAACTGAGGTGGTAGAGTTTGGTTTCAGCCCTGCCCATGAGCCCTGTGTTTTATAACCAGATACAAGTTTGACTTTTGGCACAAACTATTTTTCTCCCTTTAGTTTGTACAAAACTGCCAGTTTATATGGGAACAGCAAAATTCCACAAATATGGGCTTTGGTTAGAAAATCAGACTACAGTCTGCTCCTTCACTTGCAGAAGTTTGGCAAAATTACGCTATTAGCCAATAAGTGAAGAAAAAATTCCCTCTGTTGCAGAATTACTCTGCATTTTCTGCCAGCTGTGGAATTGAGGCTTGTGAAAAGCTAGCGTTCTGCAATGGTCTGTGTTGACTGTAACCAGCTGCCTTGTGAACACTGATAATTTAGGTTTTGATCTGCAAAATATGTTCTGCAATGCAGAACTCAAGAGCTACCTCACCTGTTCATATGCCCTCAAAGATTCTTAAAGTCCTGCTAAAAACATTGTCTTAGATAAAAGCCGTGGTTGGTAAAAACAGTGTTTTGGTTCAAAACCAAGGATTGATGAGCTAGTGATGTATGAAAATAGAAAAAAAAAACATTTTCTGAATTCTGTTTGACTGAAAATCATGCATGCTTTGAAGCTTTCCAGCGACTTTGTGTAGTTTTGGCTTTGAATCTTCTGAGAGCTTTGTGGTTGTAGCACTTCAATTCGTTGTATGAAGATGGAAGGAAGAATCTCCTACAAGTGGTAGTAGGAAGCTTTGGTAAAGTACTGCAGGTGTTGCCCGTGCTATGACAATTAAAGAAAGTATCACAGAAATAAAAATTCTAAGGCAAGTTTCTACTTTATTTGAAAATTTTTAAGTAGGCAACCAAAATGAAGTGGTTAACATGATAATAATCCATCAGTTCTGTCACTGGTTGGCTGGTTGGATTTTTTTTGTTGTTTTTGGTTGGGTTTTTTTTAGTTGGGTTTTTGGTTTTCTTTTTTGGTTCTTTTTGTGGATTTTTTTTTGTTTGTTTGTTTTTTGGTGAGGTTTTTCTTTCAGTGGGGTGATTCTTTTTTGTTTGTTTGTTTTGTTCTATGCTAAGAAAAAAATAGGGGTTTCTGATACATATTTTTAAGTTTCTACCAATTGCATTGTGAGTTCAGAAGCTGTGCATAAAATGCTGTTTCAGAAAGGTGTCTACTGCTTTTTTTTTGCTGGTACTTAATATCATATTCTCTGTTTTAATGCTCTAATACATATTTTTCATTTCAATAGCATCCTTATTTTGTTAATTCTTGTGGTGTCATATAATTTGTGCATGGTATGGTTTTGGGTTTTTTTTCATTTGTTACACACACACACACACACACACACACAGAGCGGTTCAGTTAAGCAGAGCAGTTAATTGCATAGTTACC
The DNA here is from genome assembly GCA_013400735.1 of Pomatostomus ruficeps. Taxonomy (NCBI): domain Eukaryota; kingdom Metazoa; phylum Chordata; class Aves; order Passeriformes; family Timaliidae; genus Pomatostomus; species Pomatostomus ruficeps. The sequence continues at coordinate 7,448 of VYZT01002751.1, forward strand.
TTCTCCTCTGAGTAAGTTTTAATGTGTAGGTGTTTCCGTTATGGTTTCTTGTTGTTGGATATTTAAAAGGAGACCTGAAAGAAACAGATTTCGTTAACTCTGACTGCCATACAAATCAATGTAATTTAATTAAAAATTTAAAGGTGTTTCTCATTTTCTTTACCAAAAAAAAAAAAANAATTTTTTTTACAAAAAAAAAAAAAAAAAAAAGTTATTCTCTTACTTTCATTCTACGTGCTTTCCAGGAAAAAAAATTACTAGATTTTACCAGGTTTAAAGAAGCCAAATGACTCCCCTGCTGCCCGCAGAGTAACTAAATGTTTACCCTTTCCATAACTCTTCTTTCTTGGACAAAGTCTTCCCCAGCCTTCACATTAGTTCTGTTTTTTCCCCCTTGGTGCTGTCTATCTTTTAGCTGTTTTCAGCTGAGATTGATACTTCATTCATAATGTCTGAAAAAAATTAACTTGCTTTTATTTCTTCTCTGTTTTCCTCCAAAAGGGAGAAATAAAGGTCTCTCAAACCTATTGTGTGATGTCTACAAACAAGATTTTATTCAGCTTACAGATGCTCTGGATGTTCAGGTTCTACTTATTTCCAAATCTTCTTATTGCAGCAACTGAGTTGCATTAAATAAAGTGATTTTAATTGTTGCTGATCTCCTGCCCTTTGAGTCACGTTGGTTGCTCTGGTTGTGGCTCTAGTACTGAAAGTAATAAAGTACTGAAAGCTAAGAATGAGCTTGCGGCTTTCTTGCTGTGCATGCAGGTTTTAATGATTCTTATCTCCTACACTTATTAAATATAGAAAATGTGTTAAGAACACGGGACCTTGTGGAACAATTACTGATGACATAGAGCTGTTCTGATCTCACAAATTAAGTCCTTCTTCTTTTTAAATGGGAATATACTTAGTATTTATTCAATTATAAAATATTTCTAGTCTGCAGCTGAAGAACTGAAATTTCATCCTTTAATAGTAGCAATGTCTTTAAAGGTAAGATTTAATCTAAGTTACCAATCCCCTTGCTGGTGATATTTGTGTCTTTTTTGCCAGCCATAAAAAAAAATATGTGAGAAAATATTATCAGGTAAATTTTTGATAATGAAAAATGTAAATTGTGCCTGTGCACAAATCTAGGTGTAAAGTGGTCACTTTTTATTTAGAAAAATCTATTAAATAAATGCCAGTATGGTTTCATTTCTGTAAACAATACTTCATGCAGAAAAAGGTATATTATTCTAGTATTTACAGTTCTGTATTATATAGTACCATTTTAGTCCTTAATTTAATCATGTTTCTTTTTACAGGATTCACATTTATTGCCCATGAACTCTTGCACTTTTGTGTGGAGAAAATAATCATTGCAGAAAATAATTCTTGCAGTCTTACATACTCAAAATAATGTGAAAACTGACATCCATCAAATAACGTGAACACAGATTTTCAAGTGCTGTAATAACTTAAAAGTTGTCTGGTTTGAAGTCATAATAATTTCTCTTAGAATTATTAAACTAGTTAATTAAGTATGTACTTTTAGAATAAATTTTCACTTTATATATAGAAGCTTGGTTTTGACTCTTTTATTATTGCTTGCGGTACTCGAGAGCTGATTCTGCTAATTGCCAAGTAAATTTTGTTTCAACTGAAATTGTAGTGGAAATTAAGATAAAACAAGGTAGTTTAGAGGACTAAACATTTAATTTGTCTTGTGTTTGTGATCAGTTGCATGTCTGTAAGTTTAAATGTATAAATCTCTGAAGACGAGGTCTGTGAAAGTGAGGCTTTTTCCACATCTGTGACTTAGTTTCATCAGAGGGGTGTTTTGGAGATGGTGACCCATGTTAAAAAAAGACTTACTGTGGAGGCAAAAAGCTTGCCAGTTATTTTAATTGACATGATAGGAATGATGTTTTTGATCCTCCTGGAAGTTAATTATCAAAAATCATGGAAGTTCATAATCAAAAATAAAGATAATGAAAAATAATCATGAATGTGTCATGCTTAAATCAACTTTGTTAATCCAAAGTGCATCTCTCTTTTAAGTTCCTGCTGCTATGTCTCTCATATCTTGCACAATAAGCAATTCTGTGCAATCCTTCCTCCAAAGAGCAACGATGAAAAGAACACGGTATAATTTTACTTATGCAAATGTTTGAAACTCTGGGCCCATGCTTGGGTAACTGAAGTAAGGAAGCATTGAAACTTCAAAATAATACTCATGTTTTTTGAAAACATTCATGTTTTTCAGCTCACAAGATGATATAAATGAGCCGGAGTTAACTCAGAATACAAGTCCATCAGAAATGGACACTGTTGAAGATTTGAGAAGGAAACTCCATCAGGCTGAGAAATAAAATGTGGAATTAATCAATCAACGCAATCAAGAAGTAAAGACCTTTTTTTTTGTTTGTTTGCATTACTTTACCCTTGGAATAAACATAATTGGTTTCCTTAAAATAATCCTCTCATCATGTGGATCAAAATCACTGTCACTGATTGGAAAATAACAAAAAAGTAGAACTGAACAGACCTCTCACACCTGTCCCTAGGAACTGATGTATTTTTTATTGTCATTGTTAGTAATTGAAGGTGTATGTAAGCAGCACGAACACTGCACAACAGCAAAATCATGCAGAAGAATATTTTGCACCCCCAGCTTTTGAATTCTCAATGTAAGATGTGTTTTGTTTGTTTGAGTGTTTTCACCCCAGTCTTTCCAGGGATCCATTTTATAGAACCACCTCATCATTGATGGAGCTGTGGGAGCACAGCAAGAGCAAGTCACTGTGGAAAAAGAAGGAATCTCTAAATAGATGGATATGAAACAACAAACTTGGCTTATTTGCTGTATTTAACCAAAACCAGATGAATGAGCACCCACACCAGCTGCCCCTAAGAGAAAAATTTTACCTATATCAGTAACAAAAATTCAAACTAAAGAAAATTTCAGTGAAGTATTTTCTCACTGCTGCTTTATTTATGTACTAGTTTGCCACAAGATCATCAGGGAAAACCCCTGTAATGGGGGTAAATTATTTCCCATGAATGGAACTTGTGTTAATAAGGATGCTTATTCTTTGCAGATGTTCTGAACAAATGCATGTTTTACTTTACACCTTCTTGTGTTCAAGTGGCTTGAATGTGGTTTCTTGGACCCAGTTTTTGGCAGCAGTGACTAGACTGTCTCTCTTACTCTGGATAAAATCCCTTCCTGAAGCATTTTCTTTGGGTTTTTTTGTTGTGTTTAGTAGCATTCTGCTTGACTGCTGAACATCACTGGTCTGAAGTTTGTGTGTTTACATAGGGAGTTACACGGTGTCTGACAGTATAGTATCCCAACACTACACTTTTTCAGGGTGTGAAATACAGTTACCAGAAAATTGCCTGTGGAATATCATATTTCTGTTGCTGCATTTTTTCCTCTAAGATCCATGAAAAGTTTTATAAATTTTATTTTCTTAACCCAGAGTATGTTTGTAAAAACAAAGGCATATATTTAGGGTACATGAAATTAATCTAGGAATAGGATCAGTTTACATTAAAAAAAACCCCATAAAAGTATCTAAAATGTGCATAAATGTGCAGTTTCAAGGCTGTATTTCAAATTCAAACGGGATGAGAGCTTGAATGCAATTTCTGAAACATTTGTTTTCTAGATGTCTCACTATGAAAAAGAGATAATGAAATTACAGTTGGAACTTGAGAGAGGAGAGGCCCTCCATCGAGCTCTGGAAAGTGAACTGTCAGCTGCCAGAAAAGAGGCTCATATACAAGTGTATTCTGCAGACGATGAGACATGTGATGCAAAAACCAAACTTTTGGAACTGCAAGGTAATTTCCAAAAAATAAATTATGGGCTAGAGACTACATCAGTCCCAAGACAGAAAAACAAGCGGGGAATTCATAAAGTTTTCCAGTTACTGTTATTTTGGATGTCTCTGATTTTTCCCATGTCTTACTCATCTGCTTTTGTAAGCTCATAAGAGTTTACAAAAGCCTTGCTGTCTGATGTGAATTAAATATAACCTGCAAAACCTGTCAACCCCTTTTTTTCTCTTGCTCCTTACCTTCTGTTATTCCTTCCCTCGGTGTTTACAGAATTCTAATTAAGGTATCCCTCTCCACATCCTGCTTATCACTATGTCCAGCACTTCTTCCTTTTACATTTCAGGGAAAAAGATAAAATCTAGTCCTGTTTATATGATTACACTTTTTACAAAACCTTTTGTTTTTCCCAAGACTTCTCATCATTCTGCCTTTTTCTTTCATCTTTTCAAACGTTTCTAGCTTTTCATTGTTCATGTCTCGCTTCTTCATGTCATCTTTGTTTTTCTTTTTATACAAATAATGTGTGTTTTGACAGCAGCAAGAAGGGTTTTACCTAGATATTTTTTTCCTCTACTAGTTTTTGCATTCAGAAACTCCGATTTTCTTAATCTTTCTCAAACAGAGATTTCTTATACTTAAAAGCCACAGAGATGCATTTTTTGTTACCTAAGTAAGTATAATGCGCTTTAAATTTAGTACAGGAGGTGAATTTGAACTTTCAATGTTCACTGAAAAGATTGGAGCACTCCTTCTGGAGTTTGTAACCTTACAAGGATGGAAGAAGATTCTGAAACTTGCAAATGTACTTATAGTGCCAAGTTTTATTAAAAAATAATAAGAAGGTTGCACTTTCACTCATTTGGAGAACACACAAATGATAAAAATCTTATGGTTGGTTTAAATTTTTCAAACTATGTTTTGTTTGGTTGGTTTCTTGTTTGTTAGTTTGTTGAGGTTTTTGCTGTTGTTTTTGTTCTCATTGTGACAAAATTCAAAGGAACCAAATCATCCTGGTGTTGCTTCTCATTTCTTTTGCAGTTTGTAACTTACTGCTTCTTCTTCCTGGTCACCTGGAGACTTGCACACCTCATGTGGTGCTTTAATATGATCGCAACTTGGCTCCTCGGACAGAGCACCTCGCTTGTGCCCTGCCTGTAGTATTTTCTCCAAACTGTTTTTCTGTTGTTCTTATTGAGGTTTGACTTCCTGATATCTGACAGGTCTTTCCCTTCATTGTGTCCACTAATTCTCTCTGTTTTCCCAAAGTGTCTCTTCTGTTTATTTCATCATTTTCCAGCTAGGAAGAAATTTCAGAAGAAGGGTATGAATTTGAAGTAAAAATCTATTAGGACGTGGTGATCACATACATGCCAACATAGCTAGTTGTACCCAGTAACAGAAAAAGCTAATACAAAATATTTCACAAAAGTCAGTTTGTGAAATAAAGCAAAGTTCCTAGTGAAATTGCTTATAAGAAAGGAAGTTTTCCTTGACATTTAAGCTTTTACAGAAGAGTATATGCAGTATTTCCCTATCTTGGGGCATTTGCTGGGCTGAAGATTTAAATCTCTTGAGCAGCAGTAAATTTCCCCAAAAGAGCTTAGCCTTTCCTCGTTAGCCCAACCTGCCTTAGGTCTTCCCACAGTCTTGTTCCTGTGGCAGGGTGTCTGTCTTTACTATTACTTAAACTGAGCTCGAAATTAATTGATACGTACTAATGTATCAAATAGCTATTTGGAAATAAGCTAACCAAGTGTTGCAGAAAAATGCAGTTAAGTTCCCCATGCTATAGAAGCCTCACTTGAAAGAGTTAACTTGAGTTTTTATTTTTTTTTCCAAGAGGAGAAAAGCTTTAATTTGTAAAAGTCTCCAAAACATTTCTATGTCCTTGTATGAAAGATGCTATAGGAACACAAAACTTGTGTCTTTGTAGTGAGACTGGAAGTGTTAATGTTCCAGTGTTTCACAGGATATCTCAATACACAAAAGAACTTATGTTCATTATACTTTATTTTTTGAACATGCTTAATTGCAGTGCTATTTTTCTTTTTCTCTTTCTCTTTTTTTTTTGGTTTTTTTTTTTGGTAAACAATAGTACTCAATGACAAACATCAGCAGAAAGCAGCAGAGACTGAGAAAATGTTTCAAAGTGCCCAGCGCCAGTGGGAAGAGGAACAGCAAAGATTTGCAAAGGAGAGGGATGGCATCCACAGAGTGTACCAGGCTGAAATGGAATTCCTTATCAAGGAAAAAGGTGAAACAGAAAAGGCTTGTCAGGTATGATGTATTAATAGATAGAAAGTTCCATGAGATGCTGGCTGGAAGTTTCTTTGGTGCAAAGTGTGTGGTGGGGAGGGATTTTTCTGGTTTAGGGGAAAAAATAAAAGAATCCCCCAAATAGCTAAATACTGCAGAATTGTTCTGAAGAATACAGCTTTATAAAGTTACAGTTAGTGTGTGACACTGGTTTTGGACTTTGATGGAATGTGTTGTGGCTGTTTGTCCTGGCAAACATCTAAGCCAATTTATTAGTACACAGTGTTAGTGAAAAAAAATGGAATTCATGGACAGGACCTGAGGTCCTTCTCAAAACCAGCAGAAACACAAGTCAGTTTTCATTCAAGACTGGTTCTTTAAAAGGTAGGGCTGGGTACAGGCTGTGAAGAAGCCTATTTTTAGATACAGTTTTTTAAGTTGCCAGGTACAGCACAGTAATCTCTGGGTTCTGGCTAGCAGCAAATATCTAAGTTAATTGAGGAGGCTCTGGAAGGGTCTTGCCTTCTGTTGTGTACAGTGATTTGTAGAAACCACCTTCAGAGAGTCTAACACTGCATCAAAAGAACGGTGTTGAAAAAGTATGCTATGCTCTGTCAAGTGATGTTTGTCCTCCAAAAAAAGGCAAAAGGTGCAGTGGATGGCTTGGGACAACATGTTCTCTGTCAGTTCCCTGTCCCTGTTCTCCATCAGTGGTTGTAGAGGAAGGTGTTTTGTTGGTAAATGTATTAAAGCTACAAAATTGTTGGAAATGTAATTAACATGAGTAGACTAAGATTGCCATGAATACATCAAGTTCGTTAAACAAGTTGGCATGAGCTGTAGGATTTCAGAATCCTGAAGTCTCTGAACTCAGAAGTCTTTCAGAACTTTCTGAAGTCTCTGAAAGGAAAATATGATTCAGTACTAGGTGCCAAACCTTAACCTGCCTTCAGCAGTAAAAACTTTCAATTTTCCCACTTTGCTTTTGTAGTTGTTCCCCTGCCCATCACCCTACAGTTATGTCATGTATAGTTATAGAATTCCAGAAAATAAAAAATATTGAATCTGGGCTTGACTGCATTGAAAACTTAATTCATTTAGACTTGTCCAACAAACATCAGAAATACCTGGGTTTATAAATTATGATTTTGAATGTGTTGCAGTCTTTTGTGTCGTATCTGTACAGACCTGGTTTAAATCTTCTTTAGTTATTCTGAGCTATAAAATGAAAGCTAGGAAGATTTAATTGTGGCCTTCATAGGTGCAGAGGAGTGGGATTCTGAGGACATAGGCAAATCCTGGCTGGAAAAACGGCACTCCATGAACCGTAATTCTGAACTCGGCTGTTAAAATGCTGAGGTAGGCATGGTAGTGGAGTCATCTCAGAGTGTTGAAATGTGTCCCTGAGACACGCAGGAAAAGCCACACTCTACTTTGGGACACGTTTGCTCTGCCGAGGGTATCCCGATCCGGGACAGGAGGTGTTGAAATTCGGTAGGAAGGGCAATAGCATCACCTCGTGGTTAGGCGGGAGATCATATCCCTTCCCGTTTTTTTCCTTCGAATACTTGAGAGATTGTGTCGTTTACAAACGATAGAAAAAGAAAAAAAGAAAAATAAAAAAAGAAAGAGAAAGAGAAAGATATAAAGAGAAAAAGAAAGAGAGAAATATAAAGAAGGTGAAAGAGAAACAGAGAAAGAAAAAGAGAAAAAGAAAGAAAAAGAAAAAAAAGAAAAAGAAAAAGAGAAAAAGAAAGGAAAAAAGAAAAAGAAGAAGAGATAAAGAAAAAAAGAAAGACCAGCCATGTTTTTAATGAGGAAATATGTGCAGGTGACTACTGGGATAGTATTAAAGAGTCATACCACCTCTGAAAAGTGCAGAAACTTCAAAATTCGAAAATCTTACAGGTCATGCTGACTGGTTTAATGAGTTTGATGTATTCATGACAATTTCAGTTTGCTAATGTTAATTAGCAATTAATTTCACATTTCTCATCCCACTGTTGTTAACATCTGGAATATAAACCTGAAGAAATAAATATTTCTATATCTTTCCAGGTATATATTTCTGTAAAAATGGTTAATTTTGTTTTAATTTTTTAACTAATTAATGGGGTTTTTTGCATTCTGAAGGGAAGAAACTTGTCTTGCTGTACATGCAGAGCTAGAGGATTAGCTTAAATTTAGTTCAAATTCATATGGACTATGGGGATTTTGTACCAGTGACTCCACAGAGCTGCAGAGTCCAGTAATGTTAGTAGTTCTCCCAGCCTGTCACTTAGTTCAATTTCTGTATGCAGAAATTGAAATGGGGACTAGCTTAACTATCTTATTCTACTAAGAACTTCATATTTAATAATTTTTTTAAGTAATTCAGTTTCTAGATAGAAGAAAACCCTTCTCAGAATATCAGAAATTAAAATTATTTAGTCTGTGGGAGTAGCTGTTTCTAAAAATGTCTGATTTGAAATTTTAGCAATTAAAATCAGAACAAAATAGAACTTTTGTCCCTACGCATCACTTTGTCAGATGCACCCTGTTTCTATCTTTGTCACTGAGCTGGCAGAGACAAGAGGTTGGAAGGGCTGTGCTCTTTTAGGGAAAGATTTCCTGTGGGGCTCTGGCTCTGGTTTTAGTGTTACCACAGGAGGTCATGTTCACAGTGATTTTTGGGCCAACACAGGTTATTTGGTGGTGAAAGAAAAGTGTGTCTGCTGTTGAGTAAATGCTTCTGTTGACATGTATTGACCTCTTAAATTTTAAGGTTTTAACAGCCCCCTTTTGATGCAGTCTCCACTCCTCTGTTGAACTCACTACTGCAATACTTTGGAAATACTTAGGAAAAACTCCTCTTGACGTATTTATTTATTCATTTACCTATTTATCTTCAGGAAATGAATGCTGCCCTGCAAAACATGTGCAGGAGGTTGAGGAAGGTGGAGACACAGTACGATGGCTGCAGCAAGATGCTGAGGCTCCAGGTCAACCAGCTGGAGTTCAAGGTGGAACGGCAGGAGAGGCTCCTCAGGGAACTGCAGGTAAAGCTTTCTGCTGCTGGGAGCCTCAGCGAGCCCTGGCACCTCGAGCAGTTTCATTTTTGAGGGGAGGGACCTCAGAGCTAGGTGATGAGAGCATTGTGTTTGATTAATAAAGTATCTAGCATCTATTTCACAGGAATGGAGGATTCGCAGGTGAATGCTGTGAGCCTGAATTGAACAGCAGATGGGAAAAGGTTTATGCCACTGTGAAAATGCCCTTAGCAACATGGAGCTATAGGGAGAGTATTTGTGCAGGATTTGTGATTTTTTTTCAAATTAAGTATATTAAGCAGATAAATCTTGTGGGAGAAGGCAAAGGTTCAGTCTTTTGGCTGAGGTTGTTGCAGAGTAGGTTTGGTAAACTTTGTACTGTTGCTGACTTTCTCTTTAATAGGCCTTCCATGAATGTCTGTTTCTAAAGCCTTTTCTCCTGTATGTGTGTGAGATTTTACACAGTTTAAATTTATGGTCAACAGCTTATATTTTAAAAGTCCTTTCTTTCTTTCTTTCTTTCTTTCTTTCTTTCTTTCTTTCTTTCTTTCTTTCTTTCTTTCTTTCTTTCTTTCTTTCTTTCTTTCTTTCTTTACATTGCCACTTCTTCTGTCAGTTACTTTCTTATGACCCTCTCTATGTACAGGCTCTTGGATCTCTGAGGCGATGATTAAATAAGTAGTGATGGTTTAGTTTTCTTGATTCCCTCTCCACTCTTACAACATACAAAGGAACTGGGAGGGTAACATTCCTTGAAGTTAGAGATTCATCTTTTATGGGTGAAGACCTGGTAAGGTTTTTGTCCTTGTTTATGTACATGAACAATCTTCAGATGAGCCTTGTCCTGAGTGCAAGTGTAGTTTTTACTGTTAATCCCACATGAGTCTATTTAAAAAAATAGAATTCCTCTGGAAAACTCCAGTAATATAAATAACTGAAAACAGGAAAATCCAAACACCATGAAAGGACAAAAAAACCCAAAAAGTGCTTTTGGTTAGCATATCTATTTCTCTCTGTTTTGAATGCTATGTATTAACACATTTTTACGTGTGTTCAATGCTTTCTAATTCCAAATAGAATTAATAGAATATATACACCTGTAAAAAGCAGAACAGAAGAGTGAACAGCATTTAAAACCATGATAGCCTTTCCTAATTTCCTTTAACTGCTTTCCTATCACTTGGTAGTTAAGAATTCAAGAACTTGAAGATGCTTTGAATGCAGAGAAATGTGGCAGGCCAGAAGATGTTCCAGTGTTAGCAAATGTCAAGAAAGATTTCAGAGAGCCAGAAAACACACATGAGAGAGAAAAAAATGCGTAAGTTTCCTTTTAAAGCCATTGTGAAATGGTCGTAAGACAGCCTGAGTACAACTTGTAGTTTACAGTCCCTACAATCTTCAGTCAGCAGAAAATCCAGTGCAATGTGCCAAATCATACCACAGGTTCAGAGCCTGGCAGTCCATTAATAACAGGTCCATACTAGTAACTAAAGGTATTGTGAATGGGTGCAGGTAATAACTGGGCTGTTACAGATGATTTGCCAAAGCAAAAAATTTTGAAAATCGTAATTATGATAGGGTTCAGCCTCCAGCAGGAGTTGAGCTGAGTGTAATGTATCTGGCAGGTCTAGAAAAGATGGCTTTTCTATATACACTTATATTATCATGGAAACATTGTTTTTCCACTTCAGTGAGCCAGATAAATCTCTAAGACTCCTGTCAAGAGGTTGTGTATCATTTATAGCGGGTAATCTTTGCTTTCACCTTTTGAATGGTTGTGGAAAGCTTTAATTGGTAAAAAAATATTGAAATGTGTGAGAACAGGTGAAATTACTTGGGTCACGTTTCCTGCCCAGCACAGTGTGCTGTGTCTGTGCTAACAGAATTTGGATGATCTCTCTTTCAGTCTAGGACTATATGGGTCTGTAAACACAGGTGTTTATGTTGACTTACACAAGGAGTAGTGGAGGACAAAACCTGGTTTTCCTTTTTTTCCAAATTTTCTCAGTTTTCCTACAAGAAAGGAAGTTTGTGGCCTGAGCGAGTCATTCAAGATTCATGGTTATGGAGATGTTTTTAGTAAGATGCGTGAAACCTGAGCTGTATTGTAAAAACCTTTGTCATCCTTTGCAAACATCAGTTTTAAGTGAGCTTTTGTCTTTCCTGACACCATGCCTAAACACTCAGGCAGTCTTTTTTCAAATTCTTCCTTGGATTCCTGTCTGTGCTTCTGTCTCCTTTACGCTCTTGTTTAGCCTTGTAGTTTTCTCATTTGCTGCCTGTTTAGTCATGCCAGGCTTTTGATATATCTATTTTCCTGACTGATATAGTACAAGAGCTGATTAAAATTCCGGGTAGTCTGCTTTAAAAGTCATGCCACAATATAGTCACGCAAATGGAAACCTTAGGAGTAAGAACTGTACCTGAAATCAGGGTTGATGATGCAAGAGGTGACACAGTCTCTCTGAAGAGAGCTGTTGTATTAAATAAAATATGATGAACTCTTGGTTATAGGCAATTTTGAGGCCATATCCAAATAGCGAATTGAATTTAGTGACATGAGGCTTGGCAACTGAGAACATAACCACTTGAAAAGTCTTTCTTAGAAGGAATATAAATTTCTTCATTTAATAAAAAAAGACAAGCAACTTCAGAAGCTGTATGATGTGTTAATGTGATATCTGCCATATTCATTGATTATCCTTTAAAAGAAAATAGTACATTTGACAAAAGTGATTTTGGTTAAAATGTCTTATTGTGGAAACTTTACAGTTTACAAAGACAGCATTCATCCTTAAATGTGCAAGGGACACAGGGGACTGAGGAAAAGGAAATTGGAGCCCCGTCTGGAAGATCAGTGGATGCCCAAACCAGCTTCATCCTGAAGGAAGATCCAGTGGTAAGGAAAAAAAGCCCATGGCACACAATTTTTAGGCTTTTTTAAACATGCTGTCCAAATATTTGCTGTGCTGAGCATTTGCTGCACTTGTTGTGCTGAGCTGTGAAGATCTCTGCCATTCTCTTACCCTGCTTGTTATTATATTACCTTTTATGTAAATTTAAAGCACTACTAAATGTAACCAACACCTTGAAGAAGGTAATTTGAAAACTTTTTTTAAGTGATACATGTCTGTTTAACTGAAGAGTTGTTCCCAGAAAACAGTTATTTTAAAAGTATGGTGTCTTGGTTTCAAAGAC
>VYZT01002754.1:0-22928 GCA_013400735.1 Pomatostomus ruficeps
ATGAGAATCTGCAGAAAGAGATTTAAAATAAATATCAATCAGACTTAAAATTAACTACTAATTACCATCAGAAGCTACTAGGCTTCTGCAGTTATAATCCATAAGTATTTATAGCTCAGGGCTCTACCATTAGATTTTTTTCTACTGACTGCCACTCAAGAAGCTTAATCTTACATCACAGGACAGGTTGAGGAAAATCACTCTTCAGCTGTTCCTAACCAATGACAACAGTATGTGAGGCTGCACAAGTCCACCGTCACACTGTTTTGGAGGATGTTCTACATATAGGGATTAGGAACAATTTTTGTTTCTTTTAGGGAACATTTTACTGAGGATTATTACAGTGAAGATCTGCTCAGTGTGCACAGCATAGTTCATGGAGAATGTCTTCATACACACACATGCAATATGTCACCCTGTTTTAATCTAAATGAAAACCATGCCGTTTTATGATTGAGCAATGGACAATTTGTAAGTCCCTCTTAAACACCCTCTAAACAAGTCAGTTTTATTTATTATTTTGTTTTGATATGAATTATTATTTTTCTTTTAGCTTAACAAAGAAGTATTATTTTATAAATATGACTTACTAGAAAATTATCATGTGTTATCCAGTGCAAGTGTTGGTGTTCTTAGAATAAACAAACACATATTGTGCAATTACTAGAAGATACTGGTTTTTTTCTGTGTTGTATTTTTTGCTTTTAGTGTGGAACCAATGCATTCACTAAGAATGTATTTGGAAATTGTTCGTAGCCTTAGTTACCAAGGGGTAATGCAGTGTGGTCTAATGGGAAAGACAATGGTCTAACACAGTGTGCTGGTGGTTCTGGATGTATTCCTCCCCTGTGAAATGGTCACAGTAGTATGATTAACCTCTTTCTATAGTGCTTTGTGTTCAAGAGAAGAAGGAATTGGGTGTTAGTACTTCTACAAATGATTTGTTGCTTTAGGAAAACTCCTTTTTTTCCAAGGAGGTTGTCAGGACTGTGGGCTGGTAACCAAGGCAGGAGCAGAGCAGGAGATGCAGCCCCAAGCAAGTACCCAGCCAGTGTCTGAAGCAGTAACAGCCCATCCCAGAGGCATTCCAGGCAGTGCAAAGCTGCAGAATTCAGAATAACTGGAATGGTAAAATTTATATGCAAAATACAGAAAAAAATTATTTCTATTAAAAAAGCTTGGGAGATGAACACAACTTCTCTTTTTATACATCCTAATAATAAAGCTCAAAAGGTTATGTAGATATATATAGTGCTTCACTGCACATTGAATTATATTCACTTGATGTTGCATTTTAAAATTAGGTAAATTCATTTTGGAAGTAGGTAATTTTAGAAAGCACTGTGAAGTATTGAAGTGCATCACTAAGAAGAGAATTGCAAATGCTGTCTTCATTAAAACTAATTTTAAAGTAAAATATATCACCTAAAATTTTTTTTCAAGTACTTCACCATTTAGGGGGTGGAAAAAAGGGTATTTTGTTCCCACCATTTTGTTTTCACATTTTCTTATTTGTACTCATGTCTTTATTCAAGAGCACTATTACACATCAGTCTCCTCCTGGTAAAGAGACGCACATCTGTCTCCCCACCTTCCTTTGGGTGAAAGGGGTAGTGGAGCTGGTTTTCTGTCCTATAAACCTGCCCATTCTCAAAAGTGACAGTTGGCTCTTTCCTGTGCTTTCTCTGCAGTTTCAGAGCTGCTGAGTTGGTGTCATTCTTGCCAATCACAAAACCAACAGGTTAGTGTTCAGGGATTAGAGCTTCATCCCTCTCACTGTATAGCTCATAAATATTCCTACCTGTGCCCCAACACATGACAAACTCCATTGGTCTGTATTCACAACTCTTCTGGCACCAGGGCACATTATTCTAAAGTGATTTTTAAGGTGTTTTCAGAGAGCTGTTTAGAACAGGAAAACAATGAAGTCTTTGTCAAAAAGTCTTCTGAGGAGAATGTGAAGAGACCAATTGAAATGGTAATCTGAGTGATGGTCTTCTAGGGTTAGGATCATTTGGGGTAGCTGGGGGATTTTCTGCTCACTGGTTCCAGAGCAGCCTGTTGGATGGACTGCTAGAGGACACTGCTGCCTGGTCTGCTTGCCCCATCACTGCTCTTTTTGCCTTCTGTCCTTCTGTTACCCTGGAACAGTTCTGTTCAGGAGCATATTCCGGCATAAGCTTGTTCTGCCTGAAAATCCTTCACCAGTTCACCTTTTCAGAAACGAATGTCTACAAGAATGCACAAATGACATACTGAAATGGGCAAAGTGACTCCCAGCCACAGGGGTTACAAGATACATGATGTTACCTTTTGTTCAGAGATGTCATAGATATGATTTCTGCTTGTAGAGAATACTTGGCATGGATTGTTCTGAGAAAATATGAGTTAAATTTACAGGATAGACCATCCAGGGACTGCTAGGGGGTTGTGCATAAATGGATGGGGCTCCCCTCTGCTGTCAATACCAACAGCTGTCCTCTCACTACTCCAGCCCAGGATTAACAGTGCCTTCCTCAAGTCCATTGTGGAAGTGGATTAGGCTAAACAGCCAAAAGGCACTCCTACTGCAGAATAGGAGTGTCCACACACTGAGTTAGTGCCAAGTAGTTAATGCATTCTGTATTCACACCCTTGCTTATTTTGCAACAACTTCCCTGTGTAGGCAAGCCCTACATGTTCATGTCATTTGATGGTTAGCATTGCATCAGTGACATTCCAGATTCTGACCACAATGTTAGTAATGGAAAGTGGTTCATCTTCTAATGAAATGGTAGGCTTTTTTTTTTCCTGGTTGCATCTTTGGCAACTTTTTATTTCATGTGCCTGGAGTGAATTTCTTCATTTTTTAAATGTGTGTGATATTCTTCTCATCTCTGATACGTGAAATGATGCTCTCTAAGCATAGCAATTGCCTTTTTACATTATACTGCATGAAGCAGTGATTGCTCAGCCTTTTTTCTTCTGAAGAGCAGGAGAAGGCCCAAGTAATAAAAATGTTCTTTACATATATTTGCAATTTAGTAGCTTGTGTCTGATGTATTTTTTCCTCATAGGATATTCCAGTTTTCATCTTGCTTCGCTCGTACTGTGGCCTCCTTAATACTTGTGTTCCATTGTCACATCCCTGGCACGCTTTCATGCAGACCTAGAGTTTCCTGGTCATTTAAGCAGACTGTTTATCAGTTTGGTTTATTTTCAGCAAGTCTTTGGTGCTTAACTTGCTTCTTAAGTTTACTTCTCATTGTGGGTGATAGTAGTTAAGATGGAAGAATATGGCCACCTTAGGTTTTCCAGAAACAGTAGCTCCTCTGATCTTACTGATGAGCCTTCATGACATCTTTTTAGGTAATTTTCATCTCCCCCAGCAGCTTCTTCAGATCGAGTCCAGGCAGCAGCAGTAAGGAAACTGCAGTTTAAAATGTCATCCAAGGACTTTGAAGTGTGGATTTTTAACGTTTCTTTGTAATAACAGAGGGAACAAGAAAGCTCCTTTGTGTTTGCCTACCAAATTGTTTGAGTTGTGTGGTTTACAATCAAAGATATCCTTTCTGTTCTAGAGACACAGTTCACACTCCACAACAGTCTGAATTTCCCAAAATCTAAAGGCAAAGTTGATCTCTTCTCACTTTGATTAGTGGTGAGTTGAAGGTTTCACGGGGCACCTCTGGAGTTCATGTTGGTTTTTTTCCCATAGGATTTGTAGTCACATTTTATTATTAATATATTAAACAGCAAATGGTATCTAGCTGCAAGTGTCTTTTAGTCTCTTTCACTTACATTTCTGTAAGAGTTGTCCAATAACATTTCCATCAAATCACAGTTTCTCTTCGTTTTAAGGCCATTCTGGAATTCTGGCATCAAGCAGCTCTACCCAGTAATGAAAGGATAAAATGGGAACAATATTTCCATTTAGGATAGTATATTTTAACTACCTGTAGCTTAGTGGGACAAAATACTGTAAAATATACAAGTGCTGTGAATCTGATGGCATTCAAGGAGTTTTTAGAGGATTGCTGCTTAGTGCAAGACACTATCCTTTCCTTCCCCGCTATGATGTAAAAGAACTAAAAATTTGCTAATTCATTCATCTAATTTGTATTTCATACTTCAGGAAAATAAGAATAGCTATATTTACAGGATTGTGATTTATTTTGGATTGACCAAATGCTTGTCTATGTGCTTTTTACACAAGTATCTGTCAAACAGGGCACATACAAAGCACTTGGGCAGTAAATTACTGCTTGGCCTGGGCAGGAGCAAGTAAAGTTGCAATTGCAATCTGTGGCAACGTGTTAGAGGCCACCTTGCGTAGATCAACTTTGTATTGCAACACCGGCAAGTAATCAAATTGTAATGTACTTCAATGCAAAGCCTAGTTTGGCTTGGTTGGCAAATTAAACTATCGCGTGCCTCTGGCAAAAAGCAGAAAGCCTTTGAACTGTTTGACTGCAGCTGTAGCTTGCACACTTTATTTTCTCTCTTAAAAATCAAATTAAACTGTAACCTGCAGCCTCTACGGTAATTTTCAAGGAAAATTAAACTGTTGCTAACCTTTCTAGCAAAGATAACTGTCTCTAATCAAGCTGAAATGTCCAGGCTGAAATTCCCCTCTCCAAGTTTAGACAGATTCATTGAAGGAAAACTGCAGGGCTTATGAAGTATGAAGATATTACCTCTGACTCAGGAAGTCCTTGGCCACAAATTGCTAGAGACTGGGAGAGTTTACCAGGAAAGTATTACTCTCTGCTTCTCCTCTTCTTTCACTCCTCCTACAGCATTTGCTGCAGATCCAGCCCTCGGGAAGGACACTGGACAGTTCTTCTGGTCTGCTTCTGTGGCCTGAAGGCTAACCCAAATTCAGAGCAGTGATGGGCATGCTGACCTGTTTTCAAGCATTACCCATGGGGGTCTCAGCAGTGTCAGGTCCTTCCTTTAGACTTGGCCCTGGTCCTTCTCACCCCAGATACCTTCTGACTCCTAGAGCACAGCCCTTGGATGTGGCGATGTCCTTCACCTCCCCCACCTCTCATTATTTTCTGTGCCCTGCTGGCAGGAACACTTGGCATCCGACTTGCCCTGGTAACATTCATGTTTTTCTTGGAGCTCTCAGAGATAAGATTTTTCCCAGCCTGGATGAGTTGCTGTTATTTCTATGGAGTCAGCTGTACAATAGACCCTCTTGGGAGCCAAGGCCTCGTCTGTCTGGTGGCTCAGGCTTACAAAGACTCAATCCCACATGCTTAACGTTACCCTTTGATTCCCAGGATTAGTGTCTGATTGTGGCAGGTGAGAAGGCAGAATAGCCCAGCACAAAGGGAAAGAAATCAATTGAGTTTACATTGCAACATGTACTCACTGAGAACCAGGTTAGAGAAACAGAAACTGGGGAGAGTGCATTGCTGACACTGGGAGCAGTGAGCAGACAGCAGTCTCTTGGTCATAGAAATAACAATGACAATGGAAAGGGTCTTTCCTCTCATGTTTTTTTTAAAATGTATATTGTCTATGCTTAGTATAATTCACAGTCCAGCACTTAGTGTCTCTGCACTATGGTCTTCCTATTTTTAAAAGATGGCTTTAAAGTTCCCAGTGTTTCTCAGCAGAGTAAGTAAAAACTGAGCTAAGGCATGTTAGTCACAATATTATCAAGAGATGAAAGTGATAGAGATATAAATTAATACTATCTTTTAATTAAAATTGAATAAGTAAAAAAACAGTTGGCAGTTACAAAATTCATTATAATGTGTTACCAAAAATAGATACCTTTATAAGAATGCAGTTCTATTACAACAGCTGTAAACATCATTGCTGAGATAGCTAGATAGAAAATGTGTTACTAATACTCATAACATGTTTCAGTTGGCTGGAATGGAAAACTAGAAACTGTTAAGGCACTTAAAATGTGATGTCTCAGACTACCAAAATAGATGTATGCACTTCTGTTACTTAAGGCAACATCTGAATTTCAGGAACAATAACTTAGTGTTTTCTGCGTCTGGTTCTAATTTGCAAGGAAAACTCAATTTTATAAAAATATAACCTGACTTAGCTGAAATATGTATGATCCGGTGTTTTTATTTCTTTCTGTAGAATAGTCAGACTTGGAATTTAGATCCTCCAAATTTTGATACATTTCATTTGGTAAAAAAATCCCTTTGACCTTAATGAAAACATCTTCCATATGTCTACAGATATAGATCTGTAGATTAGAGCATCTTGCTCACCAGTTTAGGATGTATGTGTGTATCTTGTGTAATCTCTGCAAAATTTACTGTCACTGAAAAAAGTTATTCTCCTTTCTTCACCTGTTATGTAGAACATCAAGCAATAACAACAAATCTGTGGGTGGTTTATCTTATTTATGCTAATTTGCTATTGACATGCTTGAGGTATTACTTGCATCATCCCAGTCTTGCATATTTGTTTTTAAAAATATGAGCTACTTATGAAAAGCAAATATTTTAAATAATGATTCATTTGGGCTGTAATCACCTCTTGAAGCCTGGGCCCCACTCTGATAGACTGTATATGGAATCATTGCAAATGAAGTGCAACCTGAAGTGTTTAAGATAAGCTTGCAGCAAGAGGACAGTTTGAATCCAAGAAGATTAATATACCCCACCTACAAGGAGTAAGTCTCAACTCATGAAATTTCAACCATTAAACATGAGGCATCTGAATCACCTCCAAAGCCAGTATGGGAAAAAGTTACCCCAGCCTGGGATTTAGCTCACAAAATTTAGAGACCTGAGGCCTTCAGGGGCGGCTCAAGCACCAGTATCCAAGCTTGAGCTCATATTTTGGAACTTGGATGCTTCACCATAGTCTCCTAGATTCTTGTGTCCATACATAAGTAAGCATACGCAGAAGTGATGAGGGAAGTGGTGACGCTTTAGCAAAGTCAGAAGGTGCTGCACAGGTGAATACTCTTCCAGAAAAAGCCACTTACATGCTTAATTTACAGTGTTGGGCTTTAGAGGTAAAGTCACAGGCACAAGCCCCACATTTTAAAACTTCATCCACCTTCCTTGGCAGCTACATATTGATTAAAAAAAAAACAAACATATTTTGTAAGCAATCCCCTGTCCTAGATCTTGCTATCACTGATGCTTTCTAATGTCATTGACTGATGTGATACCCTGGTACACTGAAATTACATGCCAAATTCATTGGTTGGAAACAAAGTACAACATAGAAAAATGTGATATTTTCCACAGGAAAGATTAGAGCTGCAGTATGTCAAAATTTGCAGGTATGTGAATTTAAGGACATTCTGAATCTCTTGTTCTTTGTTGTTATTACTTACAGAAAAAATCCCGCTATGATATTTAAGTAAAACAGCCCTTGCCAAAGCTGCCAATAAATCCAATATTGCTTAGCCTTGCTGTCTTAGTGGGATTTCACCTATTGCTTTGTATTTCAAGAGTTTAATTAAAAAAACCTTTTTCCCTCCAAAAGTTATACTTTCTTCAAATACTCTGTGCTTATAATAGAATAAACCATATATATGAACAATCTAAGAAGAATATGTGACAAAGTTTTTTTCTGGAAGCTGGTGACTAACACAAGTGCATTTCTGGTGTCCATACCATTGCAGTTTTGTTATTTACAGTTAAATTGTGCCCACTTTTTTTCCCTTCTGATTTGCAGTTGTTTGGCTTTGTTAGGTGGTCAATATCTGATGAAGGTATGTTAATATTCTTGGAGATTAAAGCCTTGAAATTATGATTGACATTGGACATTTGAACTCCTTTTCCCCCAGAATCCATACCCTGTTGATTGAATGAGACCTTAGTAGCAGACACAGAAATATCCTTGATGACTGCCTGAGTATTCCCATGCTATTCACAGGAGTAGAATCATAAGATAGTTTGGGTTGAAAGTGCCCTTAAAGGTCATCCAGTTCCAACCCCAGTACCTGGGGTTAGAGCACTTAGGTCAGAAACTTTCCTGAATGCTTGGAATATTGAAATGGAAAGAAGGGCAGGCTCTGTTAATGAGGAAGGGAAGGTCTGGAAATAGGCCTGGCATACCAAGAGGTGCTGTGGTGGAATGACGGCTGCAACATCAGTGCCAAGAGTCCCCCAGCCAGAGCTGTGCTGGCTCTCAGGGCAGCAAGCTCGGTCTAGGCTGGGTGTGAGAGGTTTTGGTTGCTCCACGGGTGATGTCTGATGGTATCATCCGGAAGGTGATGGTATCACACAGGCACGCAGGACTGACCGTAAGTTAGGAAACACTGGTCCTTAATGGATGTGGAAGACTGAATACCAGGGATGCAAAGATTGGCTGATAGTGTGCAACAGCAGCACAGGGAACCCTGGCTGAGATGCTGTAGAAGGCAAATCATGAAGTAATTCTAAACTCTCTGTGTTCACTTGTGTTTCTTGCTCCTCCCTTGGAGTGCAACTTGTGCAGCTAGAGAGAAAAATGTTCACTTTGCTTGGGACACCTTGAGGACTGTGTCCCAGGGCCCTGCTGCAAAGACATTGCAGAACTACCCCAAAGGAATGGAAAGCTATAGCAGGTGTTAAGTTTGCTGTTATTACCAGATCAGATTCAAAGATAAACAAATGCATTCAACTAAAAGCCTAGATGTACAATAACAGAGCAGAACTAGAAGATAAAAGAACATGTATGCATTTCATTAAGGCTATACTTAGCTATATATATGTATAAAAATATCTATATAAATATATATCTACATATTTGTCTCTTCCTTAGCTGCTCCTGTGTCTCAGCTTTCAACTCTGGCTAATTAATTTCTGCTTGGAACACTACTTGGTGTGCCCCTGGGTGCACAGAGTTGCTTATACCTTGTTTGCTTCTGGTAAAGGTGGGGACCTGCAGCTCCCCCAGCTCTTGGTGGATTTATTCTCATTTGTCTGCCCTTCATTCCCTGGCATTGGGCCATTGTGTGTTTTCTGGGAATTGTCAGTATTTCATTCTGCCCCTCCTCCTTAAGGTTACTTCAATAACATTTCTATTGTCCGTGATGCTTTTTGGCTTTTGTTTTTCACTAATTATAGTCTTATCAAAATACAGCGGCATCACTTTATAAATGATGCATTATGATAAACAGTACAAATTCCTCTTAAAGTGTATACAGTACATACAGGATATACAGCAAGCCCATTTATGACACTCAAACACAAACTGATAATGAGGGTAGGACTGCCAGGTCTGCTCCACCTCATCCTTTGTTAGGTTCTGAGCACCCATCTCTGTGTTACTGGGTTTTGGTGAACTTGAATAGTAAATACCAAAGGTTTTGCATATCTTCAGGGAGCCTGCTCTCCTTTGCAGCCTTTCTTTCTAGCATTGGCTGTTTATAGCCAAACAAAATGGTTACAATATGAAAATCCACATTTTCTAAAAGACATTATAGTACAGTATTTTTTGCAGTGTCTTGTTCATGAAGTAGTTCAGAAATATGCTGTGGCATTTTAGGTATCACTGTGAGATAGTGCTGGGCAAATGTTAGATTTTATTAGCTTATTTAAGTATTGGTAATCTATATTAAATACTAAATATATTTTTTCTTTTTTTCCATTCTACTTTGTCATGGATCAGATCATGATAATGACACCATTGAACAAATTGATGAAGATATAGCTGTGACTCGGAGTCAGATGAACATTATTTGTCCCATTACACAGGTATGTATCATTGCTACAGTAATTGAAATAGTTATTTCATATTCTTCATTTGTTTGTTTATTACAAATCTGCAGTACCTGTTAACAATATATTTAACAAAAAAATAGTATAAATTTTAAGCATTATCAAAGAAGAGCAATACTGCTTGGGAAAAAAACTCATGTAAGCAGGAATGCAGTTTACTATGCAGGACCTCATCCTGAAATGTGACTGGAATGCCATGTATGAATGGCAAACACACTTCCTGCTGTTTCACATAAAATCTCAGAAGAAGCCTTTTCATGGGCATTATCAGTTCCTTTAAATCAAACCTTACTGATTACAGATGACAATGAAGAGGCCGGTGCGAAACAAAGTCTGTGGACATAGTTATGAAAAAGATGCCATTCTAGAAATGATCCAGACTCAAAAGCAGAAAAAGAAACAAGTCCGGTAAGCTAAAAAGAATGTGTGGAAAAGCTATTTGCTTTGCTGTGTAAGTGGAATTTTACTCCACTTGTTCTAGGAAATGTATTTGGATTGGCAAGGCTGCAGGAAGTAAAACCTCAGTGTCTGCCCAAGTCACAGTCTCCTCATTAGTACTAGACACGTGAAGGAGCTTTTCTTTTTAATGAAAACAATGTATAAGGAAATATTCCGGAATTGTGTGGGGAAGTTACAGCTACTTGAAG
The DNA here is from genome assembly GCA_013400735.1 of Pomatostomus ruficeps. Lineage (NCBI taxonomy): Eukaryota > Metazoa > Chordata > Aves > Passeriformes > Timaliidae > Pomatostomus > Pomatostomus ruficeps. Next base: position 10,331 of record VYZT01002754.1, read on the forward strand.
CTGCACAACAGAAATAAAGAGATTTCATATATGACCAATGAAGACCTCAGTTTCCTAAAATTTAGTTGCTGATTTTGTTCCCACTGCTTATATAGCAAGCCTTGAAGTTAATGAAAAAAATTTCCTCTGTCCACCTTCTTTTGCAGTTATATTCCAATACAGCTGAGAAATATTAAAACAACTGAGTGTTAAAGTGAGAAATACTAAACCACAACATTTAGGTAGAACAGAATTTAAGAATGTGATCAGATAGTGCAGTGCAGTTCCTGCTATGATGCAGTTAAATAATTTTTTCCTTATATCACCTAAGCAGTCTGTCACTTTTGCACATGGGACGTATTTTTTTGAATGAAAAGATGTAACAGTTGAATTTTTAAACCCCAAATTCTCCCCAGTAAGTTTGAAAACCAGAATGATTTTAAGAAAAAAAAAAGAAGAAAAAGAAAAGAGGCTTGAACACTAACACATTTTAGAGCAAGTTGAGAGGACATATCATTTCATCATTGATTTCGCATTTGTTTTTACACCATTTATGCTAGAGCCTCATGCTCTGGGGCTGGTGACTTTATGGAAACTTACCAGTTGTGGACTTTTTAATAAATGTGCAGTTTGCTCAGGAAGGTCTGTCAGGGACCAGAAACCTGATTTCCCTAAAGATAATGCCACAGGCAGCTTATTTCCTCCATCTGTTGCTCTGGCATTTCTGTTAGGCTCTACACAGTCCTCCATGGAGGTTACAAAGCTGGAGCAGGAGTTTTTATGCCATGCTCCCTCCCTGATAAAGGAAAGCACTGCTATAAAACCAAGCATCAGTTGGGATGCCCAGCCACTACCTCAGTGTCAAGACAACTTGAAGAACAAGATGGAAGTACCTTACTTGTGTTACAAAGTCTAGGGAAAAATGTAGAATGGGTCCAATATTTGGGGAATAACAACAAAACTAGCAATGTGGTTGGACAGAAACTTGGCTGGAAAAATGAACAGGAGTTGGGAAATAGTTCTCAAGTTGGAGGAAAGTGAGTGTTCTGGCAGATAGGGAGAGGCTAAAAAGCATGTGCTCAACAGCCCAAAACCATGACAAGAATACCTTCTCTGATATGGAACTGAATTTCAGATGTTCATATCTAAATATTTCTCTGTGTTGTTAAATCCATTGGAAGAATGTCAATTTAAGAGAAATTGTTGTAGTGGAAGCAGTTTCAGCACTGCTGAAAAACAAATAGGGTCACATGACAATTTTATTTTACCTTTTAAGAAATGGAAGACTAGAGAAACTCTGGAGTTAAAAATATCGTATCAGCTATACAACACCTAGCTTTAAAAGCTACCTTATACTTAAACCAAAGTTATTTGTGCACTCTGAACACTGGCAGTTCTTAATATTGAGCTTTTAGCTTGCAGCCTTACCATTTTTATAGCAGTTATTCCAGTGTGCTAGAAAAGCACACACACAGCAATGCCACTGCTTCACTGTAACTAAATTAAGAAGAACTCCTTGGTTTTCTCTGACCAGTCTGACCAACCTACTGAAATTTTAAACCTTCTCATGAAAATGCAGTTACTTTTGAAAACCCATCATCTGCTGTAGTGGAAAGACAGGTCAGCTGTTGCGACAAGTTCCCCATTTGAGTATCCCATTCCCATGGCGTTGCTGCTGGGCTGTGCTCCTGCCAGGGATATTCCTGTGGGAGCAGGTGTCCTGGCAGATCAGGGCGAGGCTATGGGATCCTCGCTGTCCTGACTCTGGAATCAGAGCTGTTGCTCATTCTGGAGACACAGAGTGGCTGTTTCCTCACAAGCACTTCCCAGTTTGAATCCACAGGATCCCTTCAGTGCCCCTGGCAGTGCAATGCCTGCCTGCCAGCCCTTCAGCTGACGTACCCACAGCTCCATGCTGATAGACCTGTCATACACTCCTTGAGGCAACTCTTACGTCTCTTGGTTTGCTCAGTATTTTCCACTACCTGGAAGGACATACTAATACTTTATGCTTACAGGAAATGTGGGAAGCTTTCTGAGCACTTGTTATTCATTAATCTGGCAAGCTATTGCTGTATTAAGGTGATAAATGGGAAAACTGAGGCACAGAGCAATTAAATGACTGATCTATGACAAACACAGTAAGCTTTGGACAAATCTGGGTAAAAGTTATGAGTAGTGAGTGTAAATAAGTTCAGCACTCAGACAAAAGTTTCTCCTAAGAGAGGACAAATTCAGGAAAAGTGTTATTTCTGACTATGGGTACCATCTGTGCATGTTTGGACCACTGCCAAAGGAAAATGACCTTTGGTCCCTGAATATCTCACCCTGCTGGCTTTATCTGGCTGTTTCAAGTAGCTGTAAGACATTTTGTATTTGATTATCATCTAGAGGCTGTTAATTTGACCCCATTTCTCCCTTCTGAGCTTTCACAGCTCATAAAAGGTCAGGTTGATTTTTACACCAACTAGATAGTCCACTGATTCACCAGTTAGTTGTTGCAAGACTCATTCCCTTTTATTTGTTTCCCTAGAAAATAATTTCCCAATTTATCTGCCAGTGAAGATTATACTTCTCCACTGCAGATTAGTAAGGTAAGAGGTATTTACCTGCAGTTTTTCGAGGATTGCAAAGAGAGAAAGCAACACAGAAAGGTGTCCATGCAGTGCTGATATCATTGCTGATGCGGGCAGCTTGTGTGCACGAAGCAAAAGAGTGATCTACAGGTGAAAGGCTCCATCTCTCATTGTGCTTCTTCTTTCCTCCCTTCCTTCAGCTGATGATTCCCACCAGTTGAGATAGATTTATTTTTTCCCACATAGAGCTGGTGAAGAGGACAAGAAGGAACATGGAACTGACAGAGAGTGAATCCCAGATAAAAAAAAAAATAAGCTAGCAGATGTTATGCAAAAGCCTATATCTGACAAATAAAATTCTTCCAATTTAATGGAGTCTCTCTTTTCTTTTTAACAGATGCCCTAAAATGGGCTGTAGCCATGTTGATGTAAAAGGATCAGATCTTGTGCCAGATGAAGCACTTAAAAGAGTGATTGACAGTCAGAATAAACAAAGCTGGTCAACATTGGACACGTGAGCTGGATATGCTATTGCCACAAAGAAAATTTGTTATTAGAAGTCTTGTGAGATAAGTTGCTGATTCTACACAGGTTGCATAACTGATTGTTATTTGTTAAGTTTCATTTATAGGTAAATAATTGTTAAGTGTTTCATTTATAAGCAAAGTTGAAGGTCTCTGCTGTAACTGAAAGCATTTTTTGAACTCAGCAATATAAGGAATTCCAGTTTAACTTGTTTGGGTTTTTTCTACCTTCCTGAATTTCTAAAAGCTTGCATTTGGTAAATAAAACATGTTTTGCAGCATTTAAACTTCCTTGTCAGTGTGCTAGTTTCTTCAACATATTAGAGATGTACATTCTGCCAGCATTTAATAGTGAGTGCTTTGCTCTATACTGCAGAGAGTTCTGTTACTGTCTCTGTAACTACTGGGAATACTTGGAGTAGGGCACTCTGGCTGAGATTTTCAGTGCCTGGGACTACGCCCATGTTTTAACATGAACCTCAGACATAAATTTTCAGAAAGTGTTTCACACTTACCCTTTGTTTGTGGACACAGAAAGAAAGCACTCAGCTTTGAAGATCTTGGCCTTGTGCTTACAATTTTTGAAGTCTCTGCCATAACCTAGGCTTTACTTTTGAAATTCAGAAGTATTTAATTCAGGCTTTTTGCATTTGGGAGTCCCAGAAGGCTTTACCTTAATACTGTAGGCTAGAAGACTACAATTATTTACAGAGGTATTCCAATAACTAACTTGTGAATAGTACAAATATCTTGTAACCATGTGCTTTGGATTGAAAAGTAGTTAATATCATTTTATATAAGCTTCAGATATCTATGCTTTTGGGCACAGATCCAGAAAAGAACTTAAACTTCATGACACTATTTATTGCCTAAATTGATCTGAACACATCTAGCAGATAAGGCATTATATACATGAGTTAGAAATAGCCATAGGTAAAAGGAACTGCCTTGGCAATCAGATGTCAATTATCTCTTGGCATATGTAACCAGAAAACACAGGTTTCTGTGAGCTTTGGGATCCTTAGTGGGCTACATGGTATTTTCCTATGTAATTTTTCTGAATTTACAATCTGACATTTCATGTAAAATGTAGCTGAGGTACCCATATGCTAAGGTTTTCACTCTGGGTTACTGTTTGCTAACAGCTCTCCTTTCATAGACCATTATTAACCCAAATTGCACTTAAGAGTACAAACCACTTCAAGCTGAAAATTGTTATTTTGTAATTGAAGAATATTAATCTGCAAGCTGATTTCATAGCTGAAAAGGAGAACTGAACCATTATTACTTGCACTGGGCTTTTGTATTCAAAACACTTCACAGGAATTGGCTGGGTAATTTTCATTATGTGGTCTAACCCCCAAGGTCCATCTTTTCACAACTCGGCAGTGAGCGTGGGTGCTTCTGCCATGGAAGCCCAGCTGAAATAGCTGAAAGAGACTGGGGGATGGTTGACCAGTATGTACTGGTTTGTATTTTTATGTGTAAAATCAGGTCCCTTTTAAGACACTTCAGGTCTCAAACCTACAGTTTTTAAGGTGGGTCACCGATTTTCAGTTATATACCACAAGGGAGAATGTTAACAACAGCATTTAAAAAAAAAGAGGCAGGTTTTTATTGCGTCTTTAAGTTTGTGGTTAAATTTATTCTCAAACCATTTCTAAGCAGAACAGTCAGAAACAGAAATTTGCATTGGTTAAACAAGCTCTGCAGTTTCTGGCAGAGGTACATTAACATTGTCCTCTTGGATCTAATTCAGTCCCCAGTGATAACCAGCCTCCCAAGTTTTGAGATGCAGAAATGTACATACATTTTCCATGGCCACAAGTGTTGCACCTCAGATTTAGTTTGTGTAGGTGTCTGGATGCTTGAGTGTGCCTTTCAATAACACATAACATTATAAATGTTAAATTATACTCAGATTAATTCCTACCAACAAACTGGTGGCAGCAGGTTTGGTTTGCTACCTGTGGCATTTGTACCAGCATAGCCTTAGATTGCTGCAGTTCCTGAAATGGTTCGTTGCCCTCATGCTCCAGTGAGTAATGCTGTGAGGGAGATTGCTATCTTGGTTACACCTTGTTGTCCTACGTGTAAAAGAGAGGCTTTGACCCATCACAGTGCTGCACTCAGCCTGTGTTAGCTAATCCACAGGTAGTAAGGTGAACTGCCTGTTTAAGATGATGCAGCTGGGAGAAAAAAACCAAACAAACCTGAAGTAACACTTTAAACAAAAAGAACAAATAGTTGAACAGTTGCTTCTTGCCACTCTAAGAGGAAAGGTATTTTTGGATGTTCATATTCCTGCCTCAAAATACATCATCTTCTTTGTCTCCTTTGCTAGCCTGAGCCAGGCAGTGTCAGTGAATCAGAGAACCTGAGCAGCAAGTGAAGTGCAGCCTAAGTTCTGAAATCCTTCTTGGTTTCACCTGAAAGAAATAGACTGATTTTTGGCAGCACTCACCGGCTTAGCTTTAATAACAATCGCATCTGAGGTGAAGAGGCATGTGAATTTAAATAGAGGTAGGTTGCTTTCTTTTATCAGCAGAGATTTCTCTTTTCAAATATGACCATCTCATCCAGAAAAAGACAGATACTCATTCACTTGTGTCAGGGTTGCTGGTGAGAGTACTTGAGTCCAATTAGAATCAGTGATGCACCACATAAATTCAAGTGCTAGAATAAACTGCCTATGTTTACTGAAAGCAATGAAGTTCTCACCAAAATGTTTGGCATTTCCGAATTTAAACTATAACATAGCATCCAAGGAATCCTAGTATGATGAATAATGTATTTTTTTTTTCTTTGAACCTGGAACTTGAGCCATCCTGTTGATTTTTTCATGGCTGGTTCTCTCTTGTTGGTTCTTACAAGTAATTTTCCTCCTTAAATTGAAAGATTCCAGGGTTGGCTATCAGCATACACTGCAGCTGGCACTTAACTAGGTGGAAGGACAGACTAATCTTGGCAGCTGGGGAAGGCTTCTGAGCCTGTCAGCTCACCTGCTGCAACTTACAAACCACTACTGATTCACTGGGGTGGCTGCAGTTAATGGCAGTTCTTTGCTCTTTCATTTGCAAAGTTTGGGGTTTGTTATGCAGTTGTGATCTCTCCATTCCCATGTATCCCATGTTCCCCCTAAACTCCACTTTGGAGAGAAGTAGCTTGAAAGAGTTAAAGAATAAAAATAAGTGCCTGTGATGAATAAGCTGTATGATCTGTATGATTCACAGAAGTGGAAACTCAACAGCAGTTAAACCTTCAAATCTTAATCTGCTTTGGCTATAAGATATCATATGTAAACAGGCATATGTTAACAGTTCACAGGGTAATTTGTGTCTCATTGTCTGACGTCAGGAATTTTGCAATGATATTTTAAAAAAGAAATTCAGGTCAGGTGGTTTTTTTTTCTTTTTCCAGAAGGTGTGCTTTACAAATGCAGCAAACCTCAATGTAGCTGAGAAGGATCTGCCACTGAAAACTGGTGAGAATCTGTCTCTTCTAGAGAAGTTCCACATAGTATTTTGAGTGACTAAAGAAATGTCTAGGCAAATAGTGAATTAAAGAAAAAGCAGGAGAGATCCACACACAACAGCTTTCAGTGGTACCCTGAGGCATGAGCCATTAACACAACTCGTTCTCTAACTTGAACAGATTCTTCCTATGAATTCTCCATTTTACAACTAGAGACTCTGAAGTTTTCAAATCAGTGAAGCCATGACGAATAATGATAAGAACTAATCAGGCAGGCATCTCATGGAAGATTTAGCATACTTGTGCTAAAAGGAGTGCACATTCCTCTGAATCAAGGGCATCATTACTGCTCTGGAGCTGTGATCTTATTCATTTTAGAAGAATCAAAAAGATTAAGTCAGTGCTCCATTGAGAAACACCCAGAGCAAGAGCAGGGGCTGCAGGAAGTGATACTGATGACTCAACAGCCAAGGCCAACACACTGCCTTATTTTAGACAATGTCCTCTTGGATACTCATGTTTCCTCATGAGTGGCTGATGACAAAGGTCTTACCTACCTGTGGTCACAAAGTACCTCATGACATTTTTCTCAAGAATAGCTCTAGTATTGTGGCCATAACTAGCTTAGAATTCACTGCACAACTTAATAAATTTCACTGCCATTTCAAGTGAATCTTCACCTTCCCTAAGAATCTTCATGTATGGATCCTGCTGTGTCCATTAACTAAACATTTGCATAATGGTTAGTGCTCTGTTATACAGTGAAGAATATGCACTTAGAAAAGGGCTTCCTGGAGTGAAAAATGTTAGAATATCCCAAGGACAGCTCTTCCTTTCTGTTACTACAGCCAAAGCCTTAAGCTGATGGCTCCTCACTACAGGTACGGACTGGTACTGACTGCAAATTCCAAGTCTTCCACAAATAATAATTTATTTGCTGGTCATAAAGTACTTACTGTTAATACATAATATTTCAAACACCCGACGTGGTCACAGAATACTCGGGAGAATCCTGTGTGTAGGTGCCAGCAGATTCTAGGCTCCCAGCCAGTAACTATAAAGAGCAAAAACATTAGATTGATTGTTAAGCAAGTAAAATTCTGGGATGGGTGTACATCATCCAGTAGATACCCATGTATGTGCTTAGCTTCTTGGTGCATGAATAATCCCAGTGACTTGACAGGAGTGCAGCAGTGTGCAGAAAACACAGCATGTTCATCATTTCAAAGCACTGCAGAAAAGGCTGTGGTGGGCTGAGAAGAGAGCCTGCCTCTCTTGCTTGTTCTGATGTTTGTCCAGACCCAAAGACAGAGCCTGAAAGCACGCACATGAATTGAATTGCATGGGAAGCTTACCAAAGGAAGTGTTTGCTTGTAAACTCAGTATGAATAGGATCTTCTCTGACCGCAAGGGAAATGGAGACGCTCATTCACTGTCTGCTTGTGCAATCAACTTCTGAAGTAAAAACAGGATTTGAGGTTTAAAACCTGAACCTTCACACGTCTTTCAGGCAACAGAAGAAGCCTTCATGCTCTTCAGTTTGCAAAAAGACAAAGTCAGGAGATGCTGCTCATAAGACTTCTTGGATTTGATAACAACAGGCTTATTAAAAGGGACTCATTGAGAGTTCCGAGCTACAGCAACCCTCAGAGCAGCTTTTGTGTGGGCTTGAGGGGAGACATCTGAACACCATTACATTGCACTCCTTTTGATGTCACTACGTGCTCATCATGTGTTTTATATCTTAGCAGTGAATCTACCGCCAAGTTCCACAGTGTCTGAGGATGATTGTGGGTTATGACAGATGCTGTTCTGCTATAAAAAACATTACTTTTAGTTCTTTATCACCTGGCCATATGACGACTCTTTGAGCCCCATCTGTGCAGGGTAATTCTGTACACCAGTAGATTATAGATGACATGATGGTTTTAAATTGTTGGCTTTCAATCTAGCAGTAGTTTAAGTTTCATTATATGGCTTAACTTGTAAAATAAAGACATTTATTTTTCATAATTTGCCAACAGTTTAATATTAGCTGAAATATTTGTGTGCCTTGCCTCTCTCATCCAGTAACTAAAATAAAAACTTTTTCATTTTTTCCTGTAGCAAGCAGCCAGTTTATTTATAAGTGCCCTAATCTAATAGAGATTTATTCTGTGTCCTATGAGACATACTATCAAAGTTACCAGACCTGTCCCAAGCACTTGGGAAGTGGGGAGATGGTTACACAATTCTCATTGCCTCTGGCTGCTCTAGTTATAGAGATAAAGGGTCAGAGAACTGGAGCAACAGAGATAATTTTGTGAGCATCTAAGGAAAAGCAGCTGCTCAGGTGAGTGTAAGCACTGGCTGAGGGTGAGACAGGTAGATGCTTGAAAACCACGCAACAAAAATTCCCTTAAATAAAATAACAGGAAAGGGAAGATCAATGCCTGAGCACCAGGAATTCTGGATTCTTCAGCCTTCATCTCATAGATGCACTAAGCTGCTTGTCTATTTTAGAAAAGACAAAAAATATATCAAGAGTAATATTCACCCTGCCACAGTTCTGACAAATCTGTGCTGGGCAAGACCCTTCCCTCTGCTAGGATGTGCCCATTCCGTGATACACATCCCACAGGATCTTTTTTTCTGCTGCAGTCCCAGATCCTTGCCTAGCAGCTGCGACTCCAGGAAGTGAGGAGACAGCAAGCAGTCCTGCTTGCTTTGACTGGCCTTTTCCAAGGCAGGATCTACTTTTTGTAATGATTTTGCAATGTCCTTTGGCTGAGAGCTCCTCAGACTTTGGTAGCATTGGGAAGGTGCCTGTTGCACACCGTTGTCCTTTGCCACGCATGAAGACTATTGAACTGCACTTCCAAAGGTCATCCCTGCCCACCTCACAGGTACCAAGTCCCTTTGGAACATCAGGGCTGAGCGGTGGTTCCTTGTATTCTCCTGGGTCACGGCAGTTCATTTTTTCTGGAACTTAGATAGCAGGACTCATCCACAAAGTCAGTGTTTTATCGCAGCATTAGGTCTGTAATTGTGCACTGATCTGTGCTCCACAATGATTTTCAGTGCTGTCCATTAGAGATGTGTAACACTGCCCTGGTTCATTCTGAAGGACTGTAAAGCCATTCAGGCTCAAATTCATCACAGGCACAACTGGGAATTCCCATGATAGTATTCTTTGCATATGCTAAGCAGGTAGACCCTGAAAGGGAAAGGGGGAGATGGTGTGATGAAGGCTTGTGCAGGGAACAGAAGGAAGACACCAAAAGATAGCTTTTTATTTCAGGAGGACACTAATGCAGGAGATAAGCCTGGATGCTTAAAAGCCAGTGGTGTGACCTGCAACAAACACACGGCTGCTATGGCAAGTGTGGTAGCCCCATATTCTGCAAAAATCTTCTAATAGTGAAATGTTGCAACAGTTCTTTACAAACCTCTTCCTGGAATTCCTCCTCTTCTCAGTACTGGTTCCTAACCAAACCAGGCTTGCATGCAAGCACTGGCAGAGATGGGCAAGGAGGACAAGTGTCAGCCCTTTGAGAAAGAGCATGCCATGCAGGTCATCAGACAGCATCCTTGGCATCCCTTTCTTTTTTGCGTTTTGGGGATTGGCCAAAATTAGAAAAAACTGAAAAGCCAAAGTGGGAATAATTGCTCTGCTCTGCATCTTGAAATGAATTTGGTGGGGATGGAGGGGAGTCTGGGTGTTGACCTTTTCTTATGTTCTGTACCCAAAACATAAGACTAACTTGAGTAATAATTGCTACTATATGTTTAGTCATGATACTAATGCTTTGAGTACCTGACAGCATGCTAGACATTTTAAAGAAGCAGCAAAGGTTTCCTTCTGTCAAGAACTGCACCCATTTTCCAAAGACTTGCGAGATTTAAGCTTTCGTTTGTCTCAGTCACATGTAGACAGACAACTGTAGTTTAGTCTATACAGTCAACTAGAAGAGGGCATGCACCAGCACTTCTGGGATGAATGCTCCAGGGGTTATCTTTTCCTGGCCTTTGGGGACTGCACGCCCAGTTTCTGTGCTCCAGTTAGCAGGGACACCCATAACAGAGCATGAAATTGCTGGAATCCCTGTGAGAAAAGGCTGCCCAGGAACCAGGAGAGTGTGGCAGGATTGTGGGGTACAATGCTGTGTGTACCTCTGCTCTCCTCTCACACACCAGGTGCTTTTTGGGGGAGCCAGGATGATGAGAGGTGCTTTTTTCCCTTCCCCCATTTGGCTGACGGTAGCTTGAACCTGAAGTGTGCTCAGGTGCCACTGTGTCCCCATGGCATGGATGTAAGAGGTTTTAAATGGATGGAAGGCTGGGCAGATGAAGGATACAGCATCCAACAATGTGTGCAACAGATCCTCAGTATGGCCCTTCTCCTCAGCAGGGACTGTGATCTGACATGGGAGCTGAGAGGGGGGAATCTTCAGGAGGGTGAGGACACTGGCACCTTCATCCCTGCTCACACTGCATCTCAGTTCTGAAAGAGCTGCAGGGGGTACTGGTACACACTAATAACGCCCATGAGTACCGCTGTGCAGGTCCATTGCTATTCTGATGTGTCAGCACCCTTGCCCTGTCCCCAAAGGTACTGACACCCGCCCCCACACACTTTGTGCTATCTCAGATGTAGGAAGCAGCCCACACATGCAGCATCCTACCAGCTAAATTCACCCAGCAGCAACATTCCAATCATTAAACTTCCAGGAAGGGAAGAGTAAAATGAAAAGCATGATGGATACTTGCATGTGTTTTACCTGTAAGAGGAACCAAATAAAATAGCGTGCTTTGAGAGTTGTGGTGAATCACTCAGAAGCAATCTGCAGGCATTAACGGAATTGTATTTCTGGGGAAAAAAAAAAATAAAAAGAAAGAAAGAAATGCGGGCCCTGGGATATCCCTTTATGGCATATGCGTTTTATGTTTAAATGCATTAATGGGACTGCTATGCTATGAGTCATCCCGCACAAGAGTTTCATGTGTTTCTTAAAATACACTAGAAGTAGCTGAAGGCATGCACGGGTTTGCCATGCAGTTATCTATCAGGAATCTGAGCAAATACCTGCACACGTGGCATCACGGGCTTCAGAGCTGGGGGGGCCATCCTCGGCCCTCTCTGCTGTTTGCACAGACCAGGCTTGGGGAAACAAAAACGGAATAGGAATTGATCCTGCTGATTAACAAAACAGGGTCCTTGTGTTAATATTAGGGAAGTCTCAGTACTGAATTACAGAAAATTTGCATAAATATAAACAGAAAACTGGAGAGTTTCCTTCTGAAGTACTCTTGTCAAAACTGCAGCTGTCTGTTTTTTTCCAGGGATGATTTGTTGTCTGGTTTTGTCTGATTTGTCCTTCCACTTACTACCAGTCTCGGCTGCAAGTCTATTTACTACTTCAACCCCACACTTTAGAGCCTTGTGGAGCTCCTCTGTCTGCTCCTCACAGGTCACTTCAGCTGCTGGCTGCTGCCTGGCTCTCCGAGCTATTCCTTTTTCGGACAGCAGATAGTTTTAACATGGGAAACACCCAGTGCCAAGTACTTCTGACGGTGCACGTTACGTCTACGCTTATGAGCAAACGCTTATGCTCACACAACAGCGTCATGATGCAAACCTTGGGGTGAGGGATGGTTATTTAGTGATTAGTGAAAAGCAGGAACTGGGGCTGGGAAGCTGCTATTGTATGGACGAGAAGATCCTGGAAAGGAAGGTGGCCTCGCTTTCTCGCCACTATTATTTAAGGCCGAAGGGGGTCCCCACCGCCCCGCCCTGCACCGGCGAGTCCCGCAGCGGCTCCCCCGGCGCCCCACCCGGCTGCGCGACAAGGCCGGGGCGCGGAGAGCAGCGGGCGGAGCGCGGCAGGCGTGTCCCAACCTCCCTCCTCCCATTTCCCCGTGCGTCAGGGCCGGGAGGAGGAGGAGAATCACCTTTTTTTTTTAATTTTTTTTTTTAAAAGCCTCCAAGTACTTTAGCGCGGACTCGGCAGCAGATGGTGGACACGGCCCGACGTTTCGGCGGGGAGAGCGAAGGGATGCGCCCAG
>VYZT01002754.1:22974-123383 GCA_013400735.1 Pomatostomus ruficeps
CAGCCTGATCGCCTCCTACCTGCTGCTGCCGCTGGCCGAGCGGGAGCAGGTGTCCAGGGCGCTGAGCGTCAGCTCGGGCCGGGAGCTGCGCTGCAAGGTGAGCGGGAACGGAGCGGATGGGGAGCGGGTCCTCCCGGCGCGCCTGAGCGCCCGGCCCGGGGCCAGCCCTGCCGAACATCCTCCCGCTGCTCCCCGGCTGGGAGCGCCCGGCAAGCCGCGGCGGGGGGTTGCACGGACTGGGAGGGAGCTGGGACGTGGGCTTACCTCGGAGCGCCGTCCCTACAAGGGTTTGGGAATGGTGGTTTGGTTTAGTTTGCCCTCCAGCCTTTCAATATAAAACGAACAGGAAGGGTCTCGGTAGCCGCTTCTGCCGGTCCCGCCGAGCCCTGGCTCCCTTCCAGCTCCCTCGTCATTGTTTGGGGAGAGTTGCTACGCGAGATGCAGCTTTCAACGCCCTTGAGAATGAATTTGGGTTTAATTTCCTCTATATAGGTGTTCCCCTTGAAACACTACCAGGACAAGATCCGACCTTATATTCAGCTCCCGTCACACAGAAACATCACCGGGGTTGTCGAAGTCATTCTCGGGGACACCAAGGCCTATGTGTTCTTTGAAAAGGACTTTGGGGACATGCACTCCTACGTGAGGAGCTGCAAGAGGCTGAGGGAAGAGGAGGCTGCCCGGCTGTTCAAGCAGATTGTGTCCGCTGTAGCTCACTGCCACCAGTCAGCCATCGTACTTGGTGACCTCAAGCTCAGGAAATTTGTCTTCTCTAATGAAGAAAGGTAAGTGGCTGTCAGCAGCCAGCCCTGGGGTGAGTGGGGAGGGAGGAATGCCACATCCAGAGACACAAAAGGCGTCCCAGGGAGTGGAAACAGCCCTGTCAGCCGGGCATCACCTGCGAACAATCCGAGTAGGGCCCCATCACGTGTATGTAGTAGGTCACGGATCTAACCATGCGCACTCCCTCTTAGTTAGATCTTGACTGATGAAAGGGAGAGGAAGCTCGCCGGGAGCTTCCTCTCATTCAGCAGAAGTTCAGTGAAACCCGCTGGCAGACAAAGGGATGATAGTTCGGATGCTCGTTAGCGCCAGAAGACGTCATGTGTGCCACTCGTTCAGTGTCAAATGAATAAAAGGCAGAGAGGGAGAGGAGGGAGGCTGAGGTGGTGTGCCGGGAAGAGGAAGCAGCCCGGCTGGTCCCTCCTCGGCAGAGTTGCCTCGTGGCCCATGGTGGAGCAGCACTTGGGAAGGGTCTGCTTACTGAACCACTCTGCTGATGAGGGTGATGCTGCTGTGTCCTTCGAGGGTTTTATCCCTCCTCCACTGCCGTGCTTTCCATGCCCCCTGTGCCTGTGGATGTGAGCAGGAGGGAAGGTGGGACACAGTTAAATAATGCTTTGGAATCCTGCATCAAAGAAAATCACTTTAGTAAAACTTAGCCTAAAGCCTAGGTTAATAGAGGAGATAATAGAATCTAGTTGTTAAATTTAGATTAGGGAAATAATTCAGTATTCCCCTAGAGTGTTTGCTGCTCTTGCAGTGCTTCACTGCACATGGCAGCATCAGAAATACATTTTTGATCAGCAACACTGACTCTTGACTAGCTGCTTATCCCAAGGAATGTTAAAAAAATAAGTAAAAGCTGTAATGGAGTTGTGCTTAATATAAAAGTATAAGTTGATATTACTGATGCAGAAGAAAAGGGATTCTGTTTGTTTTGTTAAACTGGGCTAATGATTCTTCAGGATACCTTTTACGAGTGTGATAAGAAAATTAACCAGCACTGCCCCTCTGAAACAGAAACAGCCATATGTTGACACGTAAAGAAAACTATTCCTTTGAAGGAAACTATTGCAGCTTTTCCCTCTCATAAGAAGATGAAACATTTGTTGAAATGTTACGTTGCACACAGTCTCGCTCATTTGGAAATAACGTGTTGCACAGGCGATGTCATGTGCATCACATTTGGCAAGAAGAGGGTTAAGCAATGGCAGGCGACGAGGGCTCTCGCACAGGTGCAGTTTCAGGGCTCCCGCGGCCAATCCCGGGCCCATGGTTCTCGTTGAGTCATATTTTCCGTTTGCAGAACCAATGGGTATTTGCCGAGGTCAGGCTGAGGACAGGCTGCAGCCAACATATCTACACCCCAGCAGGCTGCCAGGCAGTGCAGAGCCCTTCCAGGGCTGGCTGATGGCTTCCCTGCTGATGGGAGCTCCCTTTACCCTCCAAAATAGGAGGCCGAGGTGAACCCATCTCCACCTGGGATGTGTGGGAGTACTGATATGCTCCGGAAAGGCAAAAAGAATAAATTACAAACGAAAATGAAAAAACAAAAGCTCAGGAAAGGCAGTGATTCTCACCAGTGCAGAGGGAAGCTGGGCTTTGTGGTTTGCAGACTCAGACAGCTGGATGCTGTTTGCTCAAAGCCTGAATAGTGGCTGTATGGTGCTGT
This sequence comes from Pomatostomus ruficeps, assembly GCA_013400735.1. NCBI lineage: Eukaryota > Metazoa > Chordata > Aves > Passeriformes > Timaliidae > Pomatostomus > Pomatostomus ruficeps. The sequence continues at coordinate 25,430 of VYZT01002754.1, forward strand.
GTCACCAGTTAACCCCCTGCAGTGGCACTGCAGCCTGTGTAGGTAGAAGGTGACTTGGTGTTCAAGAGCCCTCTGTGTTGTTAAAATCCCCAGTTAATAAAACAAATGAGCGTCACTGAATGCTGGCCTGATGCACACAGCAGCACTTCATTACACATGGCCAGGAGTCCGGGTAACTCCTCTGCTGCAAGTTAGGAAGTGTTTCCTTTCTCAGTGCCAGTGTGAGAGAGAATGGGGCCATGGCAGGGGCTTGCTGTGCTTGCTCATGACTGCGTGCTGCTATTTCTCACCTGTGGCTTCCTCTCCTGCCCTCCCTAGGACTCAGCTGCGTCTGGAGAGCCTGGAAGACACACACATCATCAAAGGCGAAGACGATGCACTCTCAGACAAGCACGGCTGCCCGGCATACGTCAGTCCTGAGATCCTAAACACAACGGGGACTTACTCTGGAAAATCGGCCGATGTGTGGAGTTTGGGAGTGATGCTCTATACCCTGCTGGTGGGACGCTATCCCTTCCATGACTCGGACCCTAGCACTCTGTTTTCCAAAATCCGGCGTGGACAGTTCTGTATTCCTGACCACGTCTCCCCCAAGGCCCGCTGCCTCATCCGCAGCCTCCTGCGGCGGGAGCCTTCTGAAAGACTCACTGCTCCAGAGATCTTGCTTCACCCTTGGTTCGAGGCAGTCTTGGAGCCTGGCTATACAGATCAGGAGACGGGAACTTCGGATCAGATTGTCCCAGAATATCACGGAGACAGTGATGATATTAGTTCCTTCTTCTGCTAACCCTGAAATCTCAAAAACCTCGTCGGTTCTTACCTCCAGCATCCTCATAGGGTTTCATTTTTCCATGTCTGCAAACTCAACAGCATCTTAAAGTGCCAGTATGGTCAGAAAAGTGACCTTGTCTAAATGAATGCCAACCTGGAGATCTCCACTCCCTAAGTGTACTCAGAGTTCCATCCTCTTGCTCTGCTGGTTGGTCCCACCAGCCCCAGAGGAACTGTGCAGCTTTGTGAGAACTGTCTGGCTCTTCTGCCTCCTGCATCCTCCTCCGGTGTAACTGGTTGCATCTTGGCTGCAGAGTCTTACGTCTGGCAAGGCGTGGGATGGAAAGGCAGCTTCTTCAGCTTTCCTGCAGCGGCTGCAGAGGTGTGTAGCCCTGGCCACAGTGTGTAGGGGCAGAGGAGCACAAGGTGTGCCTCTACCTAAACGAATCTGGCAGAAACAGTTAAAAGGGGAATTGACTTGGCGTGCCCCAGCAGCTGGCTCACAAAGCAGCACTCTGACTGTAGGCACACATTAACGAGGGAAGGAGGTCTTCGCCCGCCACGGCCAGCTCTCTGCTCGCTGCTGCTCCTCTAGCTGATTGCGCTTTCAGAGGCGTGAAGCTCCTAGATCCACCTGTAAGACAAATCACTGCTGTGGCTCTTTCTGAAGCCAAAACAAGTGGATCTCCCAGCCAGATCCCCTCCGATTCCATTCACTGACCAGGAAAGCATTTTAAATAGACTTAAGCCTCATGTTACCATGGTGTAGCCTATATAACTTTATGCCCTCAGCGAGCTTGTCAAGTAGCAGGTCTCGTTAGCTCCGAGTGCCAAAACGTATCCGTTTACCAAACCGTAACACTACCGGCTGGGGCGCCTTCCTCTGGGAAAGGATAAGGGGTGTCTTGTACAGTACCTGTAAACATGGCCATGTTTTCCAACTGGCTCCTCTCTTAAAAATATCACATCACCTCCTCTTTCTCCCTCCACCCCCCAAAACGTTAGTCTTAAGAGGAAAATCTCCTTACACCCTTAGCTGATTATTCAGGTATGCTGTTTGCCTCCAAACCCACCCCCCCTTTTTCCTTTTTTTTTTCTGTTTTGTTTTTGTTTTTTTGTTTTGCATGATTATTCATAGTCTTTCCAATATGTGTGGATAATGAATATGTCTAAATCATTAGCTTCCTGGGTTGGGGGTAAGTAAAGCTTAGTTCTGCCTAAAATTCCTGCTTCGTTTCACATGTGTCCAGTGGTTTATGCAGAGATGTCCATTCACCTTAGGCAAGAGTGCGGCTTCTGAAACGGCTGTGAGGTGGGTGATGCACGTTCCCAACACCACCCAATTCAAGTGAAGTCATTTTAAGGGTTAACCGTGGCAAGTTGCAGTCCCACCACGCGTTGCGAGAATACCATGTATACCTCATGGACTGTGTACTTTGTACATACCTTAGTGTTTGGGGTTTTGTTTTCTTGTTTTGTTGTACTTTGTCCTAATAAGAGGTGTCGAAGAGCAATTTAATGTGAATTATTGTTGGCAATACTAACTTGACAGAATCATGAGCATTAAGAGCAGAGCGCTCCAGCTCTCCGTTGCACTAAACCTCTCATGATTGCTTGACATTTGTATCTGTGATACAGTTTAACCCTTCTATGAAAAACAGTACATTTGTATATATTGGTAGAAAGTTCTGCCAGAAAAGCTAAAACACTATGTCAAATTTGTACATATGTATATATCTGTGAAAACCTGGATGATAAAGTCTGACTTGTAGAAAGTTTTAATAAACTTGGTTTCATAATGTTTGTCCTCATTTCTTGTGGTGTCTCAGAGGAATGCAGCTCAGTGTGTTTGATTTAATCTGAAAAAATGGGGTTTGGCCTCGGAGACTGTCAGCTCCTCTATGGTATATATATATATGTATATAGTCCATCACGTATTAACCTGAACTCTCCCAACTCAGCCTGGGGTTGAATCTCCAGGGAGAGTGGGGACAGGGGATGGATCCTGCCCCTTGTGAGGGGGAAAGGGCTTGAGACATCCCCAGGGTTAAGTGAAATGGGGATCCTACTCCTCTGATAAACAAGGGGAGAGGAGTTACAGCTCTGCCTCTGAACTACAGCAGCCCTCTTGCCTTTCAGCCCATGCATTTGTTTCCCTCTGTGCCCTGTGAGCAGATGCTGTGGTACAGCAGGGCTGTCATCCTGCACCTGTGTGCCTGGCAATGTGATGCTCCAGCCAGTGGACAATCAGATCTCGGATGTCTACAAGTGAGCAGCCAGAAGGAGAGGCAGCACCCAAGAGTGTTGGTGTTACAGGGACCTGGAGCCCGTGGGCAGAGACTTGACCCCGCTGTTGGAAGGCAGTGCAGAGGCCGCATGGTGCTCTCATTAAAAACTAAGGGAAAGATTATTAGAGCTGCTTTTCATTGTGGTGAGAAGAGAGAAGTATAAATAGCTGCAGTATCAAGGTTAGAGAATGTGCTTTCCTGAAAGAGATCAAGCCACCCTTGCAATCCACCCGGAGCGGTGAGATCATCGTTCACAAGTGGAAAGGAGGAGGAAGAGAGTCTTGATTTTTATTTATACTTTGCCTCATGTTTAACTTTGTCCTTTTGCTTGAAATCTGTTCAGCGGAGCAACTGCTTTTAGGCAGCTCCTTGATCAGCAGCAACTTTAAAAGCAGTTTTGTTTTTAGAAGGGGAGTGGAAAGTGAAAAGGAGGGAATAGGGACCTGGTCAGCAATAAAGCAAAGTGCACTGACTTTCATTAGGTACCTTGACTCCCACTCTGAAAAGCCAGTGATCTGTGCAGTAAGCATATTTTCTTAGCACTTGCTGGGTGAATGTCAGACACCAAAATATCTCAAGTTACTTTACTGATGTTATTCTTGCAAGACTTGTAAAAATATATGCGCTGCATAGCCTGGCGGATTAAATTACCCCCTGCCCTACCATGCTTTCAGGCTTGGACAGAAGCCCTAATGCATCCTTTCAAAACAATTGCAGGAGGTATTTTAGTGAAACCTCGAAAACTTTCAAAACACTTTTTCCCCCCCTTGCAGTTAAGTCACCCTTAGTAGGTGAACGTGTGTGTCATCCCGTGACTTTGTTTCACATGAGCTGTGCTGCAGAGCAATTAAAATAAACGCCAAATTGTAGTAACATCTGCAAACAGCCTCTGTATTGCTTTAGGGATTATAATGCAACATCCGTTTGTACAGCAGAATAAATTGCTATTGCTTCGTTACCCCATCGTTTGTATTATTGTATACAAAGTTTCAGAGCATGTTGAAAGAACCAGCATATTAAGTGATTAAACTTTGATGGTGGGTGTGAGAACTTTGATTTATGCAATGTGCACATTTCTTTTTAAGAGAGTCATAATTTGTCTATTTTTAAATGGTCCTTTTGGCTGAGGACCACATGAATCTCTTATGTATTTTGCAGACCTGGTCACCATTTTCACCGTGAAATTGCCCTCTCTGAAAAGTGCTGGGAGCCTTCAGTCCTCTGTTGCTGCTAAAAACACAGGAAAAGTTGAGGTTTTTCACAACATCCTGGTCTCTGTCCTAAGCCAGCATTGAACAACCTCCCAGTCAGGATAGATCTTACATCCTGCATATGTATTTTTATCGACTCTTAATACTTCAGCTGCATTTAGGCACCAGTTCAATAATTTTCTTTTGAAGTAGCACAGGAGAATTTATAAACCAGCTTCCTCTGAAAGTGCCAGGTAAAACAGCCAGCTCAGCAAGCTCAGGTTTAAGGTCAACATCTCTGCCAAGCAGGTAATACTGCTGAGGTTATTTGCAGTTAAAAAGGACTGGTAGTGGTTCAGCTCTATCTATGCTAAACAGATTTTGGGAAAACACCTTCAAGTCAGGAAAAGGCACTTCTGCATCAATATAGCATTTATGAAAGGAAAGGGGGGAAAGAACAGGGTTATTTTACAAATGTGCAAGAGGAAAATTCATTGCCCTTGGCTGGATCAGAAAGCCAGTGCAATGCTCTCCTCTAGCTCTGCTTTAAATGCGCTGAGGGCAGGCCTGACAGATAACCTGAGAAACACATTTTATTCCAGCAGTGCTGAGTGCACTCTGTCAAGTGCTTCTCTACAGATTATCTCTTTATACAAAACCAGATTTTTTCCCCTACTTTTTTCGTGCTATTGCATTCTATCAGGAAAAAAAGCCCAGCATTCAGCATTATGGCAGTGCACAGATTTAGCAGCACAAAGAAATATCCTATGCAAATACTTTTTACAAAGATGTTTTTCTAGTGAGCATTGAGAAGAACTTGACATATAACCACGGTCTGAATTAATCCCTTGCAAAAAATGGCTTTGTTAAATGCAACATGTCTCAGAAGTATTGTTGATAAAAGTACCATGAAATTTCCAACAGTTCTTGCCATGATTCCTACATAACTTGCAAAATCCTTTTCTCCAAGTGAAATCCAGAGTTCAGATTTTAGACAGAATCAACTTTTGTTGCAGCAAAATGACAAATCCTTCAGGATATGAGTTCACAGCAGCATCTCTTTTTTCTTTTTGTGAAGCCAGCTGTTTAGAAAATGCCTTAAAGAAAACTCATTAGTTTTCATTGCCCTGCATGTATTTATTTACAGTATTTAACCAGCTAAACAAGCTAATGTGCAGCACTTCATTTCCTAATTTGGCTTTGAAACTGGAGCAGCCAAAGTATCAATTACATTCTGTCAAATGCAAACATTAACATAACTGTATGAAGCAATCATGTTTCTAACAACAGCAAGCACTGCCCAGAGGACCAAAATAAATAAAATTCATAGAGCAAGAGGTAACGCTTTTCTTTGAGGCGGGATTAGGGCTGGCGAGCACCCGGGCGCTTCCCTCTCCAGGGCCGTTTGTCTTGCAGGGCTGTGGAGGCAGCTCCAGCACTGAGGTGGAGGTGATTAATAAGGCACTTGCTCACCAAGGGCACGGTCTCATCATGGCGGGTGTGGATTTCTGCATGCAACTCCCACTGTTATTAATGGTTAATTAATGTGCAATTTGCAGAAAGAGATGAAACTGGGACCTCGGCAGTGTGTTGTGAGCACACACACAGGCTTATCATTCGAAGAAATATCAGGGTGACATGAAGGGTGGATGACAGAAAATAAGTGTGGCATGAATCAGCTGCCCCATGTTTATGATACGGCGCTGTTGTGGGAAAACATTCACCTCCATCAACTACCATCTCCTGCCAACAACAAAAGTTGAGTTTGATAAATTATTAGTGGAGATGTTCTCAGTGGCTTTGCTTAGATTTTACTCCTCTTGCGCAAATTGCAGATTAGGAAAGGATTAAGTAACAACAGTGTGGCTAAAGTATTACACATCGCACTGGCAATTAGCCAAAGAATGTAGCATGCAAAAGCTGACATTGCCTAAGAAATCAAATATAGCTCTGGTCACCACAGAAAATGACTCTTCCCCACCACCCAAGGTAGTTGCTCAGTTTCTTTCCTGTCTCACACAGCGCCTTGCACCAGCAAATTGTTTATGACAGTACTTTATTTGCCTTTTCATGATTTTTTTAAAAAAAATTTCTTAACTTCCTGGTAGTGAAAAAGCCATAAACATTTAGATGAATCACAGAAACCATAAATGTAATTGAGTGTAAAGCCATTGTTGGGGCCTGTGATAACATCCCTGTCAAGTCTCAACTTGTCAGATTCATAGTCTCGCCGAGGCTCAAATACCGCGAGTCTCCTTTGCTGTGCTAACACTGGAGAAAGAATACCCACATAATTTGGGGTAAAAGGCTGTGCAAGACTCACACACCCAATGTGCGACCATGACTTTGCAGATGGGCAGTGGGATACCTGGTGTGAGCAAACGTTTCCCCCAGTGAGTAGCGGCAGCAGAATTAGGCTCACGAAGTTCAGCCAGCACCCTCTGTTGCAAAGCAGGGGGACAACAACCCTCAAACAGCAGACAAAAGTGTAAAACCCACCTGGTACATGTATGAAATTGCTGACTGACAAGAATGGTGGAGAACCCTGCTCCTCGCCACCCTCATGCCTGTGCCCAAGCTGCTTGGATCTGGGGGAAGGCAGATCCTGTCAGGCCAACAGGTCCATCTGGCCCCAGGAGAAGCACGTGCAGATGCCGGATGCCTACAGGTGTGCATGGGAATATGGCAGGTGCCCACCAGGCACCCCTGCAGCACAGGGACACAGTACCTAAAGGGGACCTACAGGAAAGATGGAAAGGGACTCGTTGTCAGGGACTGTAGTGGTAGGACAAACGGTAACAGTTTTAAGCTGAAAGAGGGTTTATTTAGGTTGGGAAGAAATTCTTTACCGTGAGTGTAGTGAGACACTGGAACAGGCTGCCCAGAGAACCTGTGGATGCCCCAACCCTGGAAGTTTTCGAGGTCAGGCTGGATTAGGCTTTGAGCCACATGGTCTGGTGGGACATGTCTCTGCCCATGGTGGGGGGGTTGGAACTAGATGGTCTTTAACGTCCCTGCCAACCCAAAGCATTGTATGATTCCATGACACTGTGGTCCACTGATACCCACCTTGGTATTTAAGCATCTTCCAAGGACCTTCCTATGATTGGAAGCCTTGCTTGGCCCTTGTTTTGACTCTGTCTGTACCTTGAGGTCTCAAACTCTGCAGCAATGAATTCCACAGCATCTTGGCACTGCTTCAATAAATTCCATTGCTTGGAAGGGGAATATGCTTCAAACTACAGCAATATGACTGGAATGACTGAAGAGGAGCAGCTGGCTCAGTTTTGGAGGATCTTTCTGCTGCCCTCACTCCCCATGGGGACTGGAGATGACACTGTGGTCTGTGCAGGTCAGTAGCCTTCAGAGGCAGCTGCAGTGCCCGGAGTGGTGAGGACTTGAGCCCAGTGGACAGAAGGGCTTAATCAGCGAACTCATGGGATTTTTTATCATGGGTCTTGTGATCCTTGATATATAAGGGCCCTGTCTGCTGAAGGCAATGATCTCCAGGAGATTTTGGATTTTCATGTGAGGAAGAACAAGCAAATGCCCAGTTTATCTGTTGCAAAGCAGGATTTGAAAGGATGTGTCCCATGAACTCTTTGGACTATTCTGTACTCGTTACTAGTGTCCCAGACAGAGGCTCCATGCTGCAAAGGCATGCTTGACTAGCTGCCTCATTACAGCAAGGCAGAGTTTTGTTCTTTCATCTGAGCAGCTGGCAAAACAATAAATTAAAAAATAAGGCAAAGTCAGCAAATAGTTTTCTTTCCCCATGTGCAAGGTTAGAGGAACTACTCCCCCTCCTCCAGAATGATTTCCTGCCTTAGTAACATTTTTCTCAATCTCCTCTTCTTCTTTCTTTCTGGGCACATGGGGAAAAGCAGGATTTGTGTTTCGGGTGGAGAGGGAGCACCTTTACACACTGTGCTGCAGCCTAAACTCTTCATGTGTGTGTGCCAACCACAGCCAAAGCCCTGAGCAATCTCCCTCCAGCAAGGGGCAGGGGTGGCTTTGCAGGGACAGTGCTTTTGTTGTGTCAAGGTGGGGCCTGGACTCCATACAGGAGGTGCCCCCCTGCCTTCAGGCTTCTCAGGCAAGCTTTGCTGCCTGCTGACAGACAGTACTGCCAGCATTAGCCACTGGCAGGAGATGGTCCATCCTGGGATGTCTAGGTGTGTCTGTGTGTAGAGAGAAGGTGCTGGAGCCCCATGCAGCTTGTCCCCAGCCCTGGGCATGGCTCTGGATCGCTCGCTGGCAGCGTTTTGGCTGCCGGGCGCAGGCAGGGCTGCTCCGCAGGGCGCCGTGGGCTGAGCTGCTGACCTGGGACTGGCCCGTGATGCACATCCTGCTCACGCATGTGGGCATGAGTCAGAGCCTGAGAGGAAAAGGCCTCACCCAGTGACAGGCAGAGTGGTGCGGGGAGCTCGGGCTGTGTGCTGATAGAGGCGGTTTCTTGTTACAGCTGACAGCCTCCCTCGGCAAAATCCCTGCACCTGCGGCGGGGGAAAGGGGTTTGGAGGTAATCAGGTCTCCCACCTCCTAGTCAGAGGTTCAATGAAACCAATACAGGATGGGTTTGTCGAGGTGGCTCAGTGCCTGCCTTCAGCATCTGAGACCTTAGAGCTGAAGGAGCTGCTGGGGGCCCCCAGCACACACATCCCAAGCTGCTGGCAGTCTCTCCACAGCAAGAAGGCACAAGGAGATTAATCAGACTCACATCCATTCCCCTCTGCTCTCGTGAGACCCCACCTGAAATACTATATTCAGCTTTGGGGCCCCTAACATAAGGAGGACATAGACCTGCTAAGCAGTCCTGTCCTGAAAATGACCAGAGGGCTGGAGCACTTCTCCAGGCTGAGAAAGCAGGGGCTGTTCAGCCTGGAGAAGAGAGGCTTCTGGAGAGACCTTGCAGCATCTTCCTCTACCTAAAGGGGGCCTTACAGGAAATATTGGGAGTGACTCTTTGTCAGGGAGTGTAGTTATAGGAGAGGGGGGAATGGTTTTAAACTGAAGAAGGGTAGCTTTACATTAGATTTTAGGGTGAAAATCTTTACTGTGAAGCTCGAGAAGCACTGGAAGAGGTTGCTCAGAGAAACTGTGGGTACCCCATCCCTGGAAGTGTTCAAGGCCAGGCTGGATGGGGCTTTGAGCAACCTGTTCCAGTGGAAGGTGTCCCTGCGCATATCACGGGGGTTGGAACAAGATCATACTTAAGGTTCCTACCAACACAAACCGTTCCATTATTCTATGCTGTGCAGACACCTCTGGAAAAGCAATACAATCTTTATGTCTCTTCTTCCCATCACTTTGACCTCACTCTTGCTGTCTTCAGCACCTGGCACCTGCCCTTTACCCAGGTGCTAATCTTCCTTGGGCACTGGGACAGCTGAGCGATGGTCAAGCCACCCCCTCTGTCCTTGCTGCTTTTCCAGGAAACAGGTGTCCAGATCTTTTGACCCTTGCAAGTGATTGTATTTCATTATTTCTGGAAATTTTCCACTATGGTTTTATAGTGTTTCTTCCAGAAATCTGGTTCATCTTTGCTAGGAAGCCATTGTATGTCTCAAGCAAAGGTCAGGATGAATCATTTCGGAAAGCACGCCAGCTGCAATGGACTCCCAGCTCTGGGGGAGTGGAAGCATGTCCATGGTTTGCCACTTAAACACAAAGCCCTGAACACCCCCAGCTCTTCTCGGAGTCAATGGGATGACTTGCATAGAGTAACAGATGCTGGATATGACTGTAGGCAGTTCAAAAGCTCATGGTAGATGGATCACAGCAGTAGATGGTCTCACAGCTGTGGCTTTAAAAGGGTTATTGATTCATTTGGAAACAACTAGCATGAGTGACTTTGTAACAGACAGGATTATTTAGTCTCACCACATGCCAAACATAGAAAATGTACAGTTCAGCACTGTGATTCTTCCAGTGATCATCACATAAAACGCCCAACAGGATAAGCCACCAATGAATAGGATAATGCACTTTCCTTATATATGTTTGCAGCTACCAAGGGATGTGGGTTGTCCACAAAAACAATGGGAGAAATTCTTCAGTTAAAGATCTAATAGGGAGAAGTTAATTTGAGAAGCAATCAACCAACCAAAAAAAAAAATAAATAAGTATGTAGATAGTGATGCAGCCTTGATCCAGACTCCTGAAGCCATTCAAAAGAAGGAGAAATAAACCACTCTGAATGTGTATAGAAAATGCATGCTTGGAAATCAGGCAAAACCAGCTTCTCATTTCATATCTGCTTCTATGCTGAACAGTCTGAGGGAGCTGTATCTTTCCTTTATGGGCCAGCTGAGGATGCTCCTGGTGACAAGGACACACAGCATGGTACCAGTGGAGCCATCTCAAATCCCAGTTCCTCCTCTTTTGCTAGCAAAGTGTCAAAAAGTGCCAAGGAGTTACAGAAGCAAAGACATCCAGGGATGGGAGCAGCCAGCAGGGCATTGAGCTCTCTGCTGTGAGCCTGTGTGGGTCCTACCCCATTGGTGTGAGTTTGAGAGGCTTCACTCAAACCAGATGCCTCTGAGCAAGCAGAGAGCTGCAATTAAACACCGGCAGCCCCACCAAGCCTTCTGCATGGATGATCCAGTTTCCATGCTTGGGGTATCTGATTCCACAGATCCCACACGCAGAAAATCCCCACCCAGATCGTAACGGTGTATCTAGAAGTTTTGCTCTGACATGTACTATAATGCAGCTACATTTAGGATATACTCAAGAGTTTTGCTCTGGCATGAATTATAATACAAGCACTGTAATCTGAAGCAAATCAGGCTTGGTCTGCACACTGTGATGCCATTCTACTGGGTCAAACCTAGAGATTCAAACTCAGCATTCACCCACCAGAGCCTGAGAAGCAAACCAGGGAGAAAATCTCCAGTGCATGCAACATTCCTGTGTAAATCAATGGGAACTGTAGAGTCTGGCCTGAAGTCAGGATTTCAGGATTTGACCCAATTTAACCTTGGCATAGTTGCCCAACTCCAATTTTTTATTTTTTTTGTGAGGCTCAACAATTAACTTTCAAAACAACTTAAAAAAGAAAAAAAAAAAAGGCAGCTGGGGTTCAGAAGTGCTGTGCTAGCCAGCAGGGTTTTGTTAAAGTTACTTCCACTACTATGGTATTTGTTGGCGTCAGCATTTTGTGCAAAGTAAAGCACCGCTCTGGGCTCTCTGTCCAGGGCAGAGCCATATGAGCTGGGAGCAGAAGCTGTGACTCTTCCCATACTTGACATACAGATGGGAAGTTCCTTTTATTAAATTCAACCACTTGTTTTTTTGTTTTTTTTTTTACTGACTGGAGTGAAATTCAGCCACGTGCAAAATGCAAGAATTGCTCACCTCAGATCCAATGAGTCCCACTGTGGAAGTTTTATTGGAGAGGCTCTGGGAGAACCAGGGGATGAGATAAGATGAGAAGAAGCAGGACAGGATTACAACCTTGCAGAGGACTGAACTTTCTGTCCCTTCTTGTTTCTATGCAGGGAAAGGGTGCTGTTTCCCAGGCTATTTTCAGGAATCTCTTTTGAAGAGCTGATACAAATATAAACATCTCTTTTTCTGTTCACCTTGTGGGTGGACAACAAAAGGCATCATCTCAATCTTAAAGATTTTATTGTTTTGATTACTCCACTGCATCTTGGAATTTACTGTGCCACTACTTGTTAATATATTTAGTAGAGCACAGGGGATGCCAACACTACTGGAGTTTGACAACATTTTGTTTCGAGTTTCAGACCCTGACTTGTAAACCTGCACTGTGCAGTTCCATGGCTCTAGATCCAACCTGGGCAGTGGGGATGTGTCTCTGGCTGTGGCTGCTGCGATGGGAAGGATGAGCCCAGCACTGAGGAGGCCCTGCAGCCCTGTTGTGCCCATGGAAGGACTGGGAGAGCTCACTCATGAAACATCATCATGGGAAAAACAGACTCAAATTGGAGATATTAACTGAATTTACTAGTAACAAAATCAGAACAAGATAATGAGAAGTAAAATAAATCTTACAAACACCTTAGCCCCACCCCTACCTCCATCCCAAGTTCTACCTCCTTCCCCTCAGTGGCACAGGGAGATGGGAATGGGGGTTCTGGTCTGTTCATCACAGGTTGTTTCTGTCACCACTCAGGGAAAGTCATTCCCCTGCTCCAGCATGAGGTCCCTCCCACAGGAGACAATCCTCCATGAACTTTTCCAGCATGAGTCCATCCCATGGGTAACAGTTCTCTGCAAACTGCTGCAGTGTAGGTCACTCTACCACAGGGTGCAGTCCTTCAGGGACAGGCTGCTTCAGTGTGGGTCCCTCACATGGTCACAAATCCTACCAGGAAACCTGCTCCAGTGTGACTCCTCTCTCCATGGGTCCACAGATCCCTGCCCACAGGTCACGGGTTTCCCACAGGGTCACAGCCTTTTTTTGGGCATTTCCCTGTTCCAGCCTAGGTCTTCTCCATGGGCTGCAGGTGGATCTCTGCATCCCTGTAGTCCTCCATGGGCTGCAGAGGCACAGCTGCCTCACCACAGGCTGCACCACAGGCTGCAGGGGAATTTCGGCTCTGGTGCTGGGAGCAGCTCCTGCCCCTCCTTCTGCACTGACCTGGGTGTCTGCAGGGCTGTTCTTCTCACGTGTTCTCACCTTGCTCATCTCTGGCTGCAATTACATCTGCACAATAACTTTTTTTCCTTCTTAATTTTGTTCTCACAGAGGTGTCACTATCATTTCTGAATGGCTTGGCCTTGGTCAGCAGCAAGTCCATCCTGGAGCTGTCTGGCACTGGCTCTGCTTGACACTGGAAAAACTTCTGGCAGTTTCTTATAGCAGCCGTCCCTGAAGCTTGCCCTCCTACTACCAAAGCCTGGTCACAGCCAATCGGGCAAATCCAAGTATATTTTCAGGGAAAACTGATCTTATTTCCCCTGGGGAAAGAACATGAATAACTTCTTTTGGGTTTAGAATAAAATCAGCAGGATGGCCAGTGGCAGGGTGTTAAGTAGAAGTGGGTTTTAATCCATTTAAGTGCTTTGATTAGTTTTGGTTCAAAACTCCCTTCCCTTCATTGCAGATGAATCTGGATGGCTCCTTAGTACTTCAAAACAGCTTCTGAGATTGACACTTAAGGCCTGAATTTCTTTTTGCTCCCAAAAACATCTTCAAAGCTTACTTCCAGCAAGGAGACATCCTCTGGGGTCTTCAGCTGCAGCTTCACTTGCAAACAACTGTGAAAATAAGAGAAACATGGACATTTTTGAAAGTAAAACAAGCCCATAGAGGTTTAAGTGGCATGGGAACACCCATATGCAGCACCATGAGATGTTCTGGCACTGGAAATGTTGCATTGTGTTAGGGTGTGTGTTGGCACAAGGTGTGCTCGAGAACATACCCGCGCTTTGGCTGGGGGGAGGAAGAGTGAGGATGTGGAGGAGAGACCTAGGACTGGAACAACTGAAGGTGGGAATTTTCCAGGTGATGCCAGGAGTCCTACAATGCGGGTTGTGTTTTATAGTTGTGTGGGTGATTCCAGGCCATTGGCCACTTTGCTCCTGCTGTGCCTTGTCTTAGTAAGTGACTGCAGCTCAGCCTCCTGGACTATTCAGACTGGGGAAGGGAGACAAAGGGGTGGCGAGGCACGTGCTCACATGACTCTGCAGGTTCACCCAGTCTAATGAAAGCAAAGAAGCACCCTAAGACTCCATCACTGGGCTTTCAAGCATAAGCAGACAATGGGAGGGGTTCAGTAATAGAGTAAATCTCAGATTTGTGTGGGAACTTTTTACTTTTAGCCTTTTATTCCCCTTCCTACCCCCTGGCCTATGACTCAACACCATTGCACGCGACAGCGTAACCCCAGGCACACAATCATCCTCCAGGTATTACGAATATCAGGCAAACAGATTGCTCACACCATCCTATGCTGGGCTGAAAGGATTACAATATAGATTAGGATCAGGATTGCCTTCCTAATGTTCTCAGCCTCAAAACAGGTGTAAGGGAAAAACACATGAGGGAAATGATTTGCCAGTGGAGAATCTCTCCAGGAGGAATTGTTGGATAAATACTAACTGGAGATTTGGATCAGGCAGCTGCTGAGTTGGGTTTTTCCCACTCAGAGGTAGCCTGAGAGCAGTGTTACAGGCTGCCGGACCATGCAAAGCAAAAATGCTGTTGTATGCATGCATGCATCCTGTGCACTCACACACTGAATCCTGAGAGGCTCTGGTAAAAGGGCAGTAAAATAATAGAATCATAGAACCACAGAATGGTTTGGGTTGGAAGGGACCTTGAATATCATCTGGTTCTAACATGGGCAGGGGCACCTTTTGTTAGACCAGGTGGTTCAAAGCCCCACCGAACCTCGTCTTGAACACTACCGGGGATGAGACATTCACAACATTTCTGGGCAACCTGTTCCACTGTCTCACCATTCTTACAGTAAAGAATTTCTTCCTTATGTCCAATCTAAACATACCCTCTTTCAGTTTAAAACCATTCCCCCTTATCCTGTCACTGCATGCCATTGCAAGATGTTCCTCTCCCGCTCTCTTGTAGCCCCTTTAGGTACTGGTAGATGCTGTAAGGTCTCCCCAGAGCCTTCTCTTCTCCAGGCTGAACAGCCCCAACTCTCAGTTTGTCAGCCTGGAAAGAGAAATGAACACACTCCTTTGCCAGTGCAGTGGAAAATGTGTGATACCCGCTATTGGAGGTGGGTTAAAAAATGGAGTGAAAAGCATGACCACAGAGTGAGATCCTAAGGATTCACCCATATATACAGGCTGTTGTTCAGGTAGTCCTGCATGTGTTGAGATTGTTTGAGAACTGCAGATGAAAAGAAAGAGCCACAGGCCCAAAGTCAATATGTATTGCCAGGAGTCTGGTACCTTTGTTACAGAGTATTAACTCCAGCCTGCATGTGTGGTATATCAATTTAGATTATTTCCTGTAAATACATCTGTGCTGGAAAGCTCAGGTTGGATTCCGCATGTATTTCTCGCCTGCTTTTTTCAGCTGGATAGAACTTGAGCAAACAGATCATGTGACTTGCCAAAACCACCCAGTGAGTCACTGGCTCAGCCCAGATTAGATCTCAGGAGCTTTCTAGCTTTGATCTAGCCACAAGACCACATGGCCTCCTTCTATAGTCTTTGATGAAAGGCTACATAAACACACATAAGGGAGCTTACTAAATTTTTTTGGGAGTTCTGAAAAATGTTTTGCCCCAACAGCAAGCAAAATTGGAATGGGCTATAAAAGGGTACCATGCATGTATCTGCTGGAGTAAAAAAACAGTAACAGTGACAAAGTATATGTCCAAACACCTGAAAGAAAAACTGTGCAAATGACAACAGGATGCCCTGGTAATAGTGCTGTGAATGCTGTACCTGCCATATGGATCTTTCCACAAGAGCCGGTTACCTTATAAAAAGACATTCTTGCGTCATCCTTCAGAAAGTATAAACACATTAAGCAATGTTATTCTCTAAAACATCAACACATGAGCTACTTACAATGGACTAAAAAATCATTGTTGCTTTGAGGATGTATTTGTCCCAAGTGATTCATAACAATCCATGGCACTTAGGCTATGAAGACTTCTAAAGGATGCCTCCACTTCCAGGCAAGTATCCACGGAAACAAGCCCACAAGTTTGCTTTGTTTGCCTTCTTTTACCTAGGATAACCTTTCAAGCTGCTTTGTAGACAGCCAGGCTTCCCAGCTGAAGCAGATGTCTATCCCTTCTTGATGCTGGGCTTTGCTTTCTGTACCTGCTGTGCTGCTGACTACTGTGGTATCTCCTGGAGGAAGGGCAGCGGTTCCCTTGGATGAGCCAGATGAAGACGAGGACATCTTGGTAGCAGTAACTCCTATAGTACAGTACTAATGTGGTCCAGAGGCAGCTGCCAAGAATTGCTTCCCATGCCTGCCTGCGCCAGGAGATGTGTGGAATGATGAAACTGATGCTAGTGGAGTGCAGGGCCCGTCACCATGACCGGGGATTTGGAGCAGGACCCGAGAGCAGCTCAGATACCCTCATGCTCTCAGGATGGGCAGCTCAGCTAGGCAAAGGCCATTCTCTGGCAAGGGAAAGCTAGATAATGACCACCCATGCCAGAAGACTGTTTAGGCCTGTAAATCACATTTTTTATTTTCTTTCTTCCCCCACCCCTACTCTAGCCTCCCTGTCCCTTTGAAACCACCTCTGACATGTAGGGAGACATCCTGCAGTATTTTGGATGCTGTGTAGCCCCCATGGCCACCTGGAGTTTAGCTCTCAGTTTTCTGAGAGACCCACGTCATTAGGGTAAACCAGTGTGTGTGTGTCTGTGTCAACACATAACAAAACACATTGTAAGCACCCTGAGCTCAGGAACTAATACGTGCTCTGGCAGGAACACAGCTGTGCCAGCAAGAGTACAGGGTCATAAGCAAAGGCAATATTGTCTCCTGTGGGACTAATAAAGACAAAAGACAAAGCAACTGTTTACTGTACTATTGAGGGGACTGTTTGGGACACTGAGGGGGGAATGCAGCAGATACTGACACATGGTTGTTACACACAGGTAAATGTTCACCCTGAAAAGCACACAGAAACTCAACCCCAAACTGCACAGAGGTGTTCTGGGCACTGGGGCAAGTGCCTAGCAGAGGCACATTGGAGCAGCCTGTCAGCTGTCCTCCTCTCCTGATTTGAGCCAACTGAAGAGCATCCACATGGACTCATGCATTCTACTCAGGTCACCTGTAAGGGGGCAGAGTCAAAAGCATTTTGATGCTCTCAGAAACCCAGGACCTCTGTGCTCCTGCACCAGGATGGGCTCTGTACAGCTGCCAAGCTCTAAAAGCCTGCACAACATTTGTGCCCAGTACCAGCAGGAAATGTCTTCCTTCTGGTACTGCAAGTAACGAGATGTGATTTATGGAGTGAAGTTCCACTTAATAAAACTGGAAATGAGATACTGATGGGTGGCGGAAAAGACCATCACACTGCACAAGAGAACAGGGCGTTCAGTCCTCCAGTCACCTCTTCACAGTTCAGAGGAGGAAACCACACCAGGATTTTAATTCCCTGTTAGTTGGCTCATTTCATACAGCCAACAGCAGTTCCCCAGAGTTTAGAAAAGTAGGGGATCATTGCTTAAACTTCAAAGAGCTCTGGCTAGCTCAAAAGAGAGCCTCCTTCTGACAGAAATGGAAGGACTAATCACTCAATCTAAAAATTAGAAGTTGTTTTTGTACCACAGACGATAATCAAATTAGATTTATCGCATTCAAGTAGATTAGAGCACTAATTATCAGCCTATATATGCAGTGTGCACAGACATATCTGTGAACATAAACACCCATATGTTTCTGTATTCAGAAATATAAACAAAGTTGAACCCAAAACTCAAGGGGACATTATTGCTGCCCTGTGTGGGGAGGAGGATCTCCACATCTATGATGCTCCACACTCACTTCATCAATGGCTTTTAATGCTTCAGACATCTGGGCTTGTCCATGAAGATGGTATCTTGGAGGTGGAGGATTTGGCAAAGCTTGTGGTGGAACAACAGTTAAGCCTTAGACGAGTGTATGGCCTGGTAAGACTGGAAGAGATTGCATCAAAGATTGGGTTTCTGCCAATGAAACATTAGTAGCCATGGGGCAAGTTAAGTCCTTGTGACCTTGCAGTCAAATTTGTAGCTGTAGCCTCTTCAGGAGAAAATCCAAGTGATGCTTGCCTTTGGTGAAGTCAGCAGACCTGAAGAACATATGCCATTGTCAGAAGCCCAAGCACACGCTGACAGACTTTGTCACTTCTAAGTGACATGGGCTGGTACATCACATTACTTCACTGAGACCTCTGTGGAGCAGCAGGAAGCACCATCCAGGAGACAAAGATCACAAAATTTTTTTAGTTATGACATGACTGAAGGCTTGTTCACCATATTGAGGGTGGGTTAAATGCACTCTCTCACTTTGATGTCGTTGCAACACATTTCCAAGTCTGTTCTTTGGTGTTCCCACTTAATACAAATTATTGCTAATGTGACCATTTTTTCTGCGGTGCCCTTATGTCTGAGTGGTCAAGGTTGTGCTGTGCTTATGTGTTCATGCCTGTGTGTGTTTGCACATATTTAAAGCTGTTGCTGGCATAGTTGACTGCGAACATAAATGTAAAATGTGAAGTGCTAATGAAAACTGGAAAATATTCAAGACTATTCTACTAGTTGTTCAAAAAACCATGATATCATGGAGATGGGAAATAGATATGTGGGGTAAGAAATAGCCTGTTTTAAAAGAGATGCAGAAAGAGCAATATAACATGAAGAAATGATGTATAAATCAGGCAAAACCCACAGGAAATAGAGGAATGATGATGATAAATTACAAGTTAAAACAATGTAAGTGATTGATAAAAGGAAACCAAAGGATTAATAGACTATCAACAGTCAAGAGAGTGAAAGAAATGCTGAAAACATTCACATGATCATGTCAGGAACAATACTGCCTCTTCTCCCAAACTCATCCCCATGGCTATATAGATCAATTGCCAAATGCAGATGGTAAAATCCAAAACTCTGTTCCAAAAAAAAAAAAAAAGTTTATTTCCATTCTGCATTTGGGAAGGAGATGGATGTTCATCCCTTATGATATTGCGGATGGAGTGAGAACATAATTTACCATCTGGAACAATGGAGGATGTGAGGCAGCATCTGCTAAAATTAAACATTTTTTACATCATCTGGCCTGGCTATCTTTGTGTCTTAAAGGAGAAGACTAAAATGCTTGATAAAGTTTTATATTTACAAATCTGGGGGAATTCTAAAGACATGGGAGACTGACAGAGTAGCTATGGAACTTAATAGGTATGACAGGGACAATCCAGGGAGCAATAAGTTGATGAGTAGGACAGTATCCCTCCACACAATCACCCAAAGTTCATTCAGGCCTCCAACAACAAGCTACTAGAGGTTAAAAATAAGGCCAATGCTAATCAGTGGGGTTTTGTGGAAGGTAAATCTTGTCAAAGAAACCTGTTGCCTTTTCCTTTGGACAAGATTAGAGGTCTTGTTCACACAGTATTCTTGGCTTTCTCCACCACATGACAAGTTGATTAATGAGCTCACATTATACTGGATGAATAGGGTATAAGCTAAAAGTTGGCCAAGTGACAGATGTGAAAAAGTAGTTATCAATGGGAGATTAATGGGGCAGCAACATCCCAGGGATGCTTGACGAGGTGAAGTCAACCACAGGGAATACAGTGTTTCTGTAGCTTCAGTCTTTGTGACTCAAACATCTCCATCCTACAGCAAAGGGTTAGAGATCCTGACGTTACACATTTGTCTTGGCAAGATCTTGTCTGTTTGCACACCACTAGGATACATCGGAGCAATTGGCTCCCTTATCCAGGTAGGAAAGCAAGGAGGTAACAGAGATAGGCTGCTATTTTAGGAAACTAAGAGAAGCAGTGGATGCCAAGAAACCAGTTGCTTTCTTAAGGGGCAGTTTGAGTGAGTAATAACAAATTTCTGGCCTGACAAACCCACAAAGGCCATCAAGCAAATCAGTAGCAGAGCTTGGAAAAGAGCTCAGCAGTTGCTGGCTTCAGGCCTGACCTGGGATGACTCACTTATCTAACACATGTTGCATCTTTTCCATGCAGGGAGCAGGCACTGACATCAGCAGGGCTGAAAAGATCTACTCCTGCTGGCCAGCACTGACTATTTGCTCTCCTCCCAGCACATGCATCAACTTCCACCATCAAATAACTGGAACAGCACTTCATTTAACACCCCCACGCCCTGTTACTAAATGTTTGATAGAAGATTAAAGAAACAAGTTCTTGTATGTTAATGTGCTCATCAAGTATGTGCTCCTAATTTATCACTTCACTTGCTTTGTTGTCTTTCCTGACCACTTGACTATTCGGAGGAAATGTCACCTTGCAGGATATCATGATGTGACTGTTATACACAGTCATAGGAAAAAGCTAGATAAGGTAAAATTTATCATATGCATTAGCTTTTTGTTTCTGCAGTCGGCAGAGGGAAGTTTGTGTCTCAAAGTTTCCCAGTACCCAGTCAGCAGTAGCTGATACCTGGTTTAATGCTGTGGGCTGTCTGGGAGGCTTCAAGTAGAACCCTGTGTTGTCCTGGGAAGGCTGGAGAGGAAACGAGAAATCTCTCAGGGATGCAATGCTTACGGCAGAGCTGCTTTGCACTCTCCTTCCAAGTGCTGCTCTCTGTCAGGCTGGTGCATGGCAGGGAGAGAAGCAATAGCTGTTCTGAAGGTAATGGTGGAGTAGTCTTTATAAAAAAAAGAAGTGGGAAAAGAGGTAAAATAACTGGCTTGCAAGTATTTAATTATCTGTTGGAAAGCAGCAAGAGTAATTTTAATTCCTCTGCAGTGCCTGTGCTTGATGTAGGAGAACTGCCAGCTATGACATCTCGCCTAGGATCAACAACCCAGCGAACAGGAATAGCTGACAGCTGGACCTCCTTGGGCCTTTCATTAAAAAACCCACCAAAACCTGTGATAAATAACCAAAACACAGGGCAGAAAGTGTCATGCTGGGGATGCTGTGGAAAGACAGGGTTCAGAGCTGCCCTCCTGTGCCTACCCCACTGATGAATAGGCCATTTCCCACCCCTGAGGAAAGTGAGTCCCTCTGAGGCTGGGGCTGACACTGGTGCCACTGGGGACAATGGCAGGAGCAGAGGCAGTGAAAATGTGGACAGAAATCCCCCCTGGGTGCAGAGGTCCTTGGGTGCAGGGGTCCTCAGGGGCAGGGGAGCTGAAACTCAGCACTTGCCCACATGGAGCTGAGGCAAAGATCTTGGATGGCAATCGGGAAGCCCTCCTGGCTGCAGCCCTGTAACGTGTGCCAGCATTTGTTTTCGTCAGTAACTCCATGCTGCAATTACAGCCAATCGCCCAGGAAGATCTGCAGAAACTCTAACCCCACCCGTGGTATGACTGCAGCAAAGTCCAGGTATGCAGCTGGCACAGCCTGCTGCGGCCTCCTGAGGTCCCAGCACAGGGCTGAGCCCCCGGACATCTCTTACAGTGGCTATGCTCAGCTTTCCTGGAGGGCCTGGCACCTGAGCATGGTAATAGTCAAAGGAGATGTGGCAGGGCTGGGAGAGCCGCGGTGACCCTGGGGTTAGAAAGCTGCTGCAGCACCTCTTCCCCTGGTCATCGGAGCCACCCCTGTGGAGGTGAGGTGACTGGGCAAGGAGGCTTTGCTGGCATCATGAGAGGGACCAGGGCACTTGCTGAGGCATCTCAATACCCTCTTTGTTCACTCACCGCACCCTTGGGTGAGGAAAGCCTTATTGTTCCTAGTTATCTCAAAATCACCCCCAACTGGAGCCCCAGCCAGTGTGGCAGGAGATGCAGGAAAAAAGCCCAGATGTACAGTGGGAAAAAATAGCCAGGACTAATTTCTAAAGGGTGAAGATGAAGACCCTCCTTGCTTACATTAGGATGAAACTGCAGAATTTGTCCTGGACATCACGACCATGTGCTGCTTCTTCTGATGTGGAGAAGGAGGAGGGGCTGCCATTCTTCTCTGGCTCTTAGACCCCTGAGACATCCATCCCAGTGGATCCAGACAGTTTCAAAGCCTGAGTGCCCTGGACATCCACTAAGAGAGTGTGGCAGTATTTACCCATTTTCCTAGAAATTACTTGGTTGCTTCTTTTTTCAGGGATTGGGCTGGTAGATTTTGGTTGAATAAAGCCCCACTTTACCTCCTTGGGGCTCATCTCTGTCCCTGTCTGATGAACACTCACATACTGTCCTTCATATGTGGGTGGCAAATTTTCCTCCCTCCTCTCAGGTACCTGTTTGAGTGGGAATTGCCCTTTCCTGGTAGCAGTATACCACAGCCCCTGGCATGGTGTTGAACCTGAAATTAAACACAAGCAATGTATATCTCAATACTGGTTCCTGATTGAGATCATTCACTGTGAGAGTGGGTGGGGGTCCTGACTCTAATATTTTTCCTCTAGGCAGAGTTTTACACAAATTTCAAGAGCACCAGATTGATGGAAGAGTCCTGGACTGGCAGCATTTCTCTGTTTCCATCTGGTGCACAGACACCCCAGTGTGCTGCATGCTAAGACACCTCCTGCCATATTTGTAAACAATACAATTACTCTGAACTCCTTTGGAAGCACTAGAATTGGAGGCAATGAGGAACCAACTCTAAAACTGTCCTTCTGAGGTACTGCAAGCCTGGGTTCATCACACGGTGTTAGTGAGCACAGAAAACTCAGCAGCTGCAGCAGTGCTACAAAACCCTGAACACAAAATGCAGCCATGCAAGCAGGGCAGAGCTGGCAGCCCTCACCTGGGCTCAGACCTCCCTAAAGCTCCTCAGTAGCAGAGGAGGACATTAAAATGCCAGTTCTGAACTCAGCTGAGGAGTTAACATTAAAAGACTTTTTCTAGTGAAGAAGCAGTAGGAAGCAGAGTTTCTTGGGGAGGCTGTGGAATGAGCAGCCCCAGAGCCAACAGCAGCTCCCAACATTGCAGCCACAGGAGAGGGCTCATATGGTTGTGGAGTTGTGGGCTCCACAACTGAGCTACAAGATCAGGAGTTTCTCAGGAGCAGTAGCTCAATGAAATCCATGAATTGATATGGAGGATGTAATCAGTGCCTTGGGAGGCTGTGAGTAGGCCAGCAGCAGCCAAGGCTGTGATGCTGAATGCAGAAGCTCTATTACTGCTACTACCAAGTTGTGTCATTTTTACAGATTCCTTGCTACTGTCTTTTTTGTTTATCATAGTGAGAGAAAAAAATCAATAATTTTCAAAGGACATGACAAAAAGCAAATACCTTCCTTTATTTTCCCTTATAAAAGATATAATTTACAATATTAAAACTAATGCCTATGGCAAAATATAATTCTCATTCATGCATGGGTCAGGCACAAATCATCCTCATTTATGCCCAAACACTAACATTAATTTAGGTTTGTGCAGCTGCAAACTTACCACTTTCTACCGCAGACACATGCATTAGCCACAGACGCTCCCCACCAGTGACACTTGTCTTTGTACCCTGGGCAGTCCTGTGGTGCTGCCCATAGCACAGGAATAGCTGGGGGAGCTCCACGGGTGAGCCTGGCAGCCTGCACCCAGCTCTGGCTGAAGACAGGTGGTTACACACTGACCCAGTTGCTCTAACGTGGACACATCCAGCCCACAGTGGCTGGGAGCTGCAGCAGGAGATCGATGCGAGGCAGGAGCACATCTGTGCTATGACACAGAGTTCATCCTGGGGCTGCCCAAGGTAGCTGAGACACAGCTGGCACAGGCTTAGGGCACAGCCAGGGTCTGTCTAGCTCCAGGTTGGAGATGCCAGGCTGTATTTACACAGTGCTGCCTATGAGCTCCCAAACTCTGGCTCTTGGCAGCTACAGCCTGATTTGTCTAGACTACATCTGGACTTGAGCTGGCTCCAGGCCAGCTCAAATGAATCTTTCAACACCGTGGTTCCCACGTGTCCAGTCCTGGGGCAGTGAGAGCTCCCATCTATCTGCATCAGCCAATGCAGTCAGTCCCATACATGTTGATAATGTATCCTGAATTTGCAGCCTGCAAAGTAGACACTTCTTGTTTTGTGTTTGCAGCTCGTGCAAGGGTCCTTGTCCCTGGCTGTTATTCCCTGGCAAATCTGCAACATAAATACTAACAATATGCACTATAAATATATATATTTTCTAGCAACCAAGCCAAAATTGAATGAAGTCCATAGAGAGGCATAGACAGTCTTCACTGGCTTTACAGTGGGACATTTATTTTTGTTCTGAATAAAAAAATAATTGTCATCTAACATGAAATTTTCAGGTCACAGTTGACTCTCAGGCTATGTCTATTTTAGTATATTTAGCAGCACACGTTCTCGGGCTCTGATACACAACCATCCATGGTATTGAATAGTTAAAATGTTCCATTGTGCAATGCCGGATGGTGTTAACCAGCAGGCTTCCAAACAATTCCAAAGGACTGGGAGTCCATACAGGCTATTCAGCTGTCAATGAGCAGGCTGGATATGGCTGCTCTGCCTTGATGGATAAGGGAATTTAACTGTACAGATATACCAGTTGGCCTCAGGGCCAGAAATGGTCCCAGGAACATTTATTTTGCCAATATAGACATGGCCTTTGGTGGTGACCACTTGTTTGTATGTAAACAGGTAACTAGGATTGTGCAATTTTTGCTTGTACTAATTGCATATACCAGGTCTTTACAAGAGGGTGGGTGCTAAGCACCCAATATGTACCTTTTTCTTTAAAAAAAATGATAAACACTTGAAAACCTGGCTCCAGGGGTCTGTTTAGAGCTGGCAGAATTCAACAGGAGTAGTTGAATTTGCTATTTCTATGGTGGTTTGGGTTGGGGTTTTTTGTTTGTTTGTTTTATATTTATTGCAGTTTCTGAAATTTGTGGCTTATTATGGCCGGCCAGATGGATGTGAGAGTAAAGAAAATTGGCTATTCAACTTTTTTTTCAGAGAAAATTACCGAGCTAGAAAGTGTAATCCTTGAGAGTCCAGGAAGGAAAAATAACAGGAATGGTTAAAAATGGAGGACTGGGGCTATTGGTATCTGGTCCACAGCACTAAAAATGTAGCAGCAGGTGATTTAAACTGATTATTTGAATAGTGCTAATTAGCACTATAACTAAAACCTTATTTTTTTCCCACTGAGTATCATAAATGGATTTTTTTTCTATTTGCAAAATATGCCTTTTTCATATTTTTCAGCTTATTACATTCCCTACTGCCCTTTAATTCATGTCAGATTAATAACAAGGAAGATTTCAAATGCAACTTGATTCATTTTAGCATGTTCTCTCTTGATCAGTGTGGTTACCTGGGGACTACATTCCTCAAACTCTTTCCTGCTGTGCTAGTCATTCAGCATAACCCCAGGACCAGGATATATCCTGGATTGCAGTGAATTTCTGTCCGACTCATGACCTCACTTGTAATTGCAGACACTTCAGTTGGGGTTTTGAGCCTTTAAGTAGGCATCATGGTGTTAAGTGTCAAAGTTTTGAAAGTGTTCTTCAGTTCCAGTTGGCTCTAGTTTAGGTATGCAGGTAAGTTTGAGGGTTTTCTGATTCAGTTTATCTGTCTGCAAAATTAATATAATGCTTATTAATTAATCATGAAGAAAATCTTATTCTGTGTAAAGATCCTTTTTATTTACCTCCTTGTAGGATTTCAGAACCTCTTGAAAATATTGCAAATAGTTCCCAGAGGTCACTTTATCTCCCATTGAAGTACTGTCAGCTTTGGAGTGATCTGTGGCAAATATTTAACATTCCAGAGCAACAATTTAGGCTAGGAAGTGGAAAGGAAAGCCTTGTTCAATTGAAACTAGAGGGACATTTCAGATGGGGGGGTGTTCATACCTCAATTGTGCTTTGATTAATTACAGCTACCTGCCTGGGTAGTCATAAACTTGGTCACCTTTTTATAAACAGTCCTAAGAGGAAAGCAACTAGAGAAAGGGAATTTCAGAATCATCCTTTGCAAACATGAATGAGTTAAACACTATCTGATAAGAAGGCAGTGTTTTGGGTTTTATTTTCAAAACATCCCAAGTGTAAATGAGTAATGCAACTGTTCAACCTCTTGAGCAAGTGGCCATGTACATAACGAGCTGTTTACTCAAGATATTTCCACCAAACACAATCAGGTTGCCTAACTAAGTTTGCAAGACCCCCCCCCATTGCAACAGGTACTGACTGCAAAGGCCTGGAACAAAAATCTAAAGAAGGATTAAAGCCAAATGTGACACGGATGGATAGTGAGCATTGACGTACAGAAATGTTATCTCTTGGAAAACAGGGACAGTGACTGTTGGGCTGATGGAAAACAAAACCTGACAGGGAGCCATCAAATGTAAAACTGGAGGGAAAACCTGCCAGTCAGGTGAAAGGTGAGAGAGGGGAAAAGTTTAATGGGAGATTTTGCCCTTTTCTGTGACTGATTAGAACCAGTGCAGAGCCTGGAGCAGCTTGATTTGGTTTGACTGCTTAAGGCAGCCTGGCCTGGAAGTGCACATGTTCTGCAAGATCGTGCATCATTTACTTTTAAGACAATAACTGACAAATGAGACCTATGACAAAATGTACTGGTTTATCTCACAAAAGCCATAAAGCAGAGCAGTAATAAGGAAAAAATTAATAATAAAATGCCAGGACATAGATATATTATTTTCAAACCAATTACTCTCCAGTACTAAGTCTGATACCTGCATACTAAAATTCTTGATCTTTCCAGGTTTTGGCACAGGAACTATTAGTTTCTGCTAGTCAGACATTATTCTTCAAGCACTGACATTTAGCGGTGGGAATTTTGAAAGTCTTTTTCAAGTTTACCCATGCATAAGTAGGTCAATGTCCTCTGTCTTATGCCAGACAGGAGAGCCAGCTCATGGATCAGAGACCTGGAGCTGGAATAAAAGTCTCACAGACCTGTGGTCAGTCCTGAGGTTCCAGATTAAAGCTCTGACACAAATTCCTAAATACTTTTCCTCTGGACTCTTCCATAAAGTAGGTATTCTTGAACAATATTTGTTATTCATTTAAAATGGGGAACAGAGGAGGAGAGAAGGAAGAGGTGGACTGATGTTCATTTTCCAGATTCTAGAAAACTTTGGAAAATGTATCAAACAAATGGTTTTCAGGCCCAAGATGGGCAGCAGTCAACACGGATTTATGAAAAGCAAGTCATATAAATCAGATCTTTCCTTTCACAGTAGGGCAAGTGGTTTAGGGAATAGGAAGCAGGTAAGGGTCTTCCATCTTGATTTTTGTCTTGATGTAGTCTGATGTGATAGACAAAAACTCTCCAGAATAAGTCACTATGTAATAGTGACAGCTGGCTTGTGCTTGTGCAGTGCACTATTAGTTTAACTATAAATTAATCACCATCTATACAGAAAACTGTAGCTGGTGGAGTTCTGCAAGGGCCTGTGTTGGTTCACCCTCTTCTATAACCAGCTGGGTAATGACAAAGCCGAGGGTACGTTAGAAGCCATGATCAGAATTCAAAATGTTTCTGACAGGTTGCAGAAATAGTTTGAAAAAGGAAAAGCTCAGTGGTGCAGGTGCAAAATGCTACATCTGAGCAGAAATAGAGCAACTAGACCAATTTGGGACAGGGAACAATTGTTTAGCGGGCAGTTCTCTGTAGAGAAGACTCTAGGGTTATAGTAGATCACATGCTGAACATGAATGAGCTGTGTCATGGGATTGCAAAAAAGGCAGACATTGTATTGGGTTCTGGTAAGAGGAATGCAGCTTGCGAGACAGATGAAGTCATCCTTCTGCTTCACTTATCACTGGTGAGGCCTTGGCTTCAGTATTATGTTGAGTCTGGGGCACTCCAGTAAAGATTTGGGTCAACTGGGGAGAGGCCAGAAGGGAGACATAGAAATGATCAGAGATCTGGAAAGAATTGTGTTGTCATGCTGAGACTGAAAAAATTGTACTCATCTTAGAGAAGACAGAAAGGGAGCACAACAGCATTCTCCAAATACAGAAAGAGTACTAATCTTTCTTAAATGTATAGTGCACTATAAGAGTAGCTTAAATTTCACTAGCAAAGATTCAGGTTACTCTTTGGAAAAAGTCCAAGCAACCTAATGAATAAAGTCAATGAAACACTAGAATCAATAGCAGAGCTTGAAGAACAAGCTAGGAAAACAGGACAGGAATTACACAGATCCCATTTATTGTTTTTAGAGGGCCTTGTTTTGAAACAAGAAGGATCATTTTTGAAGATCCTTCTGTTTCAGTTTACTTGGGGTGTATGGGACAGCATATTTTAGGTAATCCAGTATCACAACATCACATCATGGCTGAGGCTGGAATGAGCCTCTCGAGATGGCTTAGCCCAATCCTCTGCTCAAAGTGGGGACAACTAGAAATAGTGGCTTAGAGCCACTGGTTTTGAATATCTCCAGATATTTAGACACTGCAATGTCTCTGCACAACTTTCTCCAGTCTTTGACCACACTTTTTTATTTTCAGTTACTGGAATTTACTGCATTGCCCCTTGCCTTGGATGCCACTGAGATGAGTTTGGCTCCATCTTCTTCACAATCCCCCATCAGGAAATCATTGCCATGGATAATATGCTTCTGAGCCTTCTCTTCTCCAGGCTGAACAGTCCCAGTTCTCTCAGCCTCTTCTCTGGCATATGCTCCAATCCCTTAATCAGCCTCATGACCTTTCTCTGGATCCACTTCAGTGTGCACCCAGCTCTGGACACAGCACTCCAAGTGTGTCCCACCGGAGTTGAGCAGAGGGGTAGGATCAGCTCCTGAGGATGCTTCATCATCCAGGTCATCAAGGAATATCTTGGAGTTTTGGCTGCAGTATCAACCCCTGGGGTATACCACTATTGATTGGCCTTCAGCTGGGTTTGTGACAGTGATCACAACTTACTAAATCTGGCAATTTAGCAAACTCTCACTCTGTATTCAGTTATTTGATCTGTACTTCATCAATTCATCTATGAGGACCTCATAGAAGACTATATCAAGAGTCTTGCCAACCTGAAGATGAACAACATCCATTACTGTCCCTTCATCCCCCAAGCCAGGTATCTCATCACTGAAGTCTATTTGGTTTAAGCACAATTTCCCTTTCATAAATCCATGCTGAATACGTCTAGTCATCTTCTTGTTCTTTGTATGTTTGGCAATGGTTTCCAGGATTATTTGTTCTATCACCACCCCAGTGACAGAAGTGAGACTTGTAGTTCCCCAGTTCTTCCTCCTTGCTCTTGTTGAAGATAGTAGTGACATTTACTTTTTTCCAGCTCACAGGAACATGCCAGTTTGCCCTGACCTTTCAAAGATAACTGAAAGTGGCCTCACAATGACATTGGCCAGCAGCCTCAGCACTTGGACATCAGGTTTCATGGACTCATGCATGTTTGCTTTAAATTCTCTGATTTGGTCCTCACTCCACCAATGGTAAGTCTTTCATGGTCCAAACTTTCGCTCTAATCTCAGGGCCCTGCAATTCCTGATGGCAGGTCTCACCACTAGAAAGTGAGGTAAAATGGGCATCAAGTACTTCAGCATTTTCCATGCCCTTTTCATCAGGCCTCCTAACCCATTCAGCACCTGGTGTACGTTTTCCCTAGTTTTCCTTTTGCTGCTGATATAACTGCAGAAACTCCGAAGGCCAGGCTGCGGTCCTGTACTTCATCATTTTATGTTCACCATAGTCAAGACTGGCCCTGACCTTCATATGCCAGATCAGTCTTTCCTTCTCTGCAAGCATGAGCCCTGATGCTATGTAAAGGTGTGTCAGTGTGTGGGGAAGGGGGACATTGCAATGTGGGAAAATTCAACATTGAAATAACTTCCTGACTGTGGTCTGAAAAAATAAGAGAATTAGGGTATGAATCTCCTTATTTTCAGCTCTTCTGTCCATCCCACACATCTGCCACTGCATCTGCACAGGAGTTATCTCTGAATTAATTTTTCTATCTGGCAGGAAAGCTGGCAGAGTTGGGGAGGTGTTGCATTGAACTTTTGAGTTCAGTCCACTATAGCCAAGCTGACTCACCTTTCCCAAAATCCTCCATCTCAACTTGGCAAAGAGAACCATGAGAAACTCCTGCTGTGATTGTGAGGGGAGGTAACGTCTGGTTAAATGGTGAGGATGGAGATTGCAGAGGACATGAATAAGGGAAAACAGGCAAAAAGAAGGTAAAAAGGAAAAAAAACCCAAAACAGCATGTCAAGAAAACCTTCCTGTGTGTAGAACACACATATCCAGGAGGCTGATGCAAGTCATACCTCCATTTCTGACTTACAATATACCTTTTGTTAAGTTCTGTTGTTTCTTTGGGCTATTTGATCCCCTCCCTTCAGCTGCAGAAGTGTTGAGGGCAGGAGAGGGAAGAGGAAGGGTTTGGCTGAGGAAGATCTATCTCTGCCTCCACTCTTCCAAGCCTGCACACATTAGGCACGTGTCTCTCATCATGAGGTCAGCAGTTATGTGGCTGTGTAGATCTCTTCCCTCCCTGCCTCAACCTGATGCAAAAGCTCGTCAGCTGCAGGAGCTTTTCCTCATTCTTGCAACAAGGTTGTGACCTCAGGCTCCAACAATCTTCTGGCTGAGCCCTGGATTGAGAAGGCTGGTTTTGGTCCATCTTCTCCATGCCTGGGAATGGCCTAAGTTCAGTGTTGTTGGTGGCCTTTCTTTTCCTGGCTTAGCAGAGAGGGAGGATGTTTGGGAGGCTGGAAACGAGTGAGGTGAGTTGGAGGATATGGAAGTGACATTTTCAGGGAAATACAAGAAGTTGGTTTATTTTTCTGTTTCTGGGGAAATATTTTCTTTTCTGCTAGGGCAGATAGGAGAGGTTACTCCTCTGCATTAATAGTTGTACTTTTTATAAACTTGTCCAGTGTTTGAGATGCTTGCTCTGAGATGTAGCCACACGAACAAAAATTTAAAAGAGAAGCCTGAATTCCCTTGCTCTGTAAATAAGACATGAAAAAAAGAAACAAACCCAAACAAGATATAAGGGAGAGGAGGATGGGCAAAATTATCATCCTTCACAGTTAAATGGCACAGCCCCAAGAAGGGATATGGCTTATACTTGCACAAACAGGTGTTACCTTTTGCCCTTGCTAGATGTGACTCAGCTGCAAGTATCGTCTGCAATTGATTGTTACCTTGGAAAAACAAACGATTGAAACTTTGCAGAATGGCTTGTGCAAGGCACCACAGTTCAACAACAGGACACAAGAGAGATCAGCATTCTGCTTGCAAAAAAAGTCTTTCTAAAGACCACAACAGCCTTTGAAGCACTGTGTAAGGCACAGAGAAGCACTACAGGCAGGCAAATAAAACCTGGCTCTCCCCAAAGTTAATGAAAGTATTGCCACTGGCTAACTTCAGGGGGAACAAGCTGGGAACTGTACTGAGGCCTCTAGCCTGGGATTGTATTCTCTGCAGCAGTACTAACTGGCCTTGGCATGTGAATAAACAGCAGGAATGAGCTTCTATGCAATAAGCAATGGAGAAATATTTACTTCCCTGAAAAGTCAATGTTTTAGCACAAACATGATAGGGAGAGTTTATGAAGGCATTTTGTTTGTAAGCAAACTTCAAAGCTTTTTATGGGTTAGTTTTTTAGCTACTATTATTTACATTTTTAAATGGCAAAACAGTTCCCAGAAGACTGAATGGGATGAGTTTACAGCTCCAGCAAACTGAGGGAGTGACACACAGTACTTCAGTGGAGGCTGTGCAGTGGGAGTGAGCTGCTGTTAGGATGCTGGGTGAAGCTGCTTCCCAAGGAGATATTCAAAATGATGTCCTCAGTTTGAGTTTCTGACTCCTTCTAAGTGACATGATGTGCAAATACCCTGCAGATTAAAGTGAGCTTTCCAGAGCTCCCTGCTTCTGAATACTGTGTGCATTGATTGAAAGTTTACTCTTTTTTTTCTAATTCTGTCCAATTCAGTCCTTCAGTCTGTTCCTCTAAGAAAGTACCTTTTGGTATCTTTAGAGCTACTTTATGGTTCCTAATTCTTCTCTCAAACAAATGGAGATACTCAAGAGGGGTGACCTTGGACAAAGTAGTGAAGCCAGGCCACCCAACTTTAGTAGTGAGTGTTCTTATAGTTGATAGAGATATTACCCTAAATTCTCCATAGCTCTGCCTCTGAGTTTAGGTTGTAATTTGGCATTGTTACCTCTTTCTATTCACATTACAGGGAGCTGAGATAACCATTTTCCCAGCCTAGCAAAGTAGCAAAAGCTGAGTGATGAAATGGCTAACCTGACATTACTTGGCAAGCCCAAAACTGCAGCATTATTCCCCAGCTTCATTTGTGCCTTACTGTGCAGAATCCCTGCTTAGCTCTGTAAAACTGCTTAGAGACAAACATTAAGTCTCTTCCTCTGACTTCCTTACCAAAACATCTCACTTTAATATTGAAGAAAAGGGATACAGATGCATGCTTCATATAAAACCCTACGGCTCTAAATAAATAGTTTAAATAAAACATGAGGTGTAAAACTGAAAGGTCATAGAAAGATCATTAACCACATGGAACTGTAGAGTTTGCAGTTCTTCTACCTCACAAATTATTTGTTTCCTGCTTTGACAACTTTAAGCATAAATGTCATATTAGTGTGGCCTTACTGAGCACCTCTGTCCCATAGATTTCAGAGAAAAAAATATGCCATAATTTGCATTCCTTTTCTGCATATGAAAAGAAGATCTGTTTCTCACATGTAGTGCTTCAGAGGTGCACCACTAAAACCGTTCTGGTAACTCTGGGGAAATCCCAGCTGTATAGCTGTAGCTGTTGCTGTTGCTATATCCTGTGCTGTAGATGCTAACATGACAAAGACACCAGGGTTTCCTGGAGTATCTCAGTGGTGAGGATGCTGGCAGATGACTCAGACACAGAGGGGTTTAATTTTGCTTCTATTCAGTGACCTTGCATAAATAATTTCCCACCCTCTGAAAACGCTTTGAAAATGATGGCTGACAAGTGGTATATAAGAGCTTGGTGTTTCAGCAGGGCCTGGCAGTCATTTCAACACAGCCATTTTGTAATCAAAGAGACAATGGTTTATACTGGTGCCAACATATTTCATTAGGGCTCTCCAGTACTGTGTGGTTCCCAGTGGTACTGCTCACTGCTGTGCCATGAACACCTCAGCTCTCTTTCCTACTGCCTTGAGTTCTCCATGCTTGTGTTGCTTGGTGAGAGTGAGAACTGCAGCTTCAAAGGAAAGCCGGTTGGTAGGCAAACGCAGTTTTTTGGTTCCTCTGACCAAAGGAAAATATCCAGCATGGGAGGACAGCAGACAGTTAGAGAAAGGGAATATAAAGATGGATTTCAGGAGAAAGCTTTCTGACAATGAGTTTTGAAGCAAGAAGTTCATGCAACGAGGACCCAAACCAAATGGAAATTCCATGCTTGCTTCCAAGCATTGAATCAGTGGGAACCCTTCTTGGGAGCAGACTGCAAGGGAGTACTTGGCATTCAGATGAGTCCCTACATGTGGGGCAATGGGTACTTCAGTGAATGCTCTTTACCTAAGCTTTACCTGTGTGCGGAGAAAATTCAGTATCTTCTACTTTCTTCTGCTACTTCAGGTTTTGATTATTTCTGGATACTTTTGGCTTTTTGATTGCCATGAACTAGGTCTCCATGATGGTACTTTGGACAAGAGAGAGCTCAGTCAGGCTGTTTCACTGAGAATGAAGTGGAGCAGAAATTAGATTTATCCTTTTTGTTACTTTGTCTCACATGTGGGAATATTTTCACAGTAAAAGGTCCAGATGTTTCTTAATCTGTATCATTCCCTGTCATCCTTCCTGTTCTTCATCATGGTCTTCTCTTTTTCTTCTGCAATCCTGAGACTTTTTTTTTTTTTAAATGAGGAGCCTTGCCTGCAGAAGTCCAGTTGTGGGACAGAAAAACATGACCTCTGAATGGTTGTGCCACGTCTGAATGGTGTGTATGGCACCACGGCGTTGAGTGCTGGCCGACTACATAACACGGATCATTAATTACCAATGGAAGGCTGCTCCCTGCTCTAGCATAAAGGGCAGTTTTCCAGTAGAAAGCTGTCTATATGCAAATCACCACCTCTATTTGCATGAGAGACCAGATTGAATGGATACAGGGGACATCTCTCTGAAGGACATTTCTCTGTCTCAGTATCAGGAGACAGATGAATAACAAGAACATTGACCTGCTACATTTCTTGTCTCTGTGGAGAGCATTTTGGAAATACGCATTTTGGAGCTAGGTTATACCAATGTCCTTAACTAACACCACATAGCTAGAAAGGACAGGAAACACTATAGAAGAGCTTTTTTCCATGCCCTACCTACCTCTTTCACATCTCTGCTGTTGCTCATAGTTTCAGCAGGTTTCTGAGATCCAGGGGCTATGTTTTTTACACTGCTGTCTGATCAAGCACTCCGAGAGGCTGTGATCTAATCTTGGAAATTGTTTTGAAACACTGCTCATGTAAAAGGTACCCAGCCTAATGTGATGGCCCTAAGAATCTTTCAGTGTTTGCATTTCAACTCAGAGCTTTGTCCTGACTGTGTCTCTCTGTTTAAATGCTCCTTTTCATAATACCTGCAAGTCTACTAAGTTGGAGACCTCAGGTTACACCTAAAGGATCTTCCAGTGTCTTGTGTATATGTGCTAGATTGCTATGTTCTTGTTTTCCTAAAATCCCCATGTCTCTTAGCATCCTCTACCATGTAGCCCTGAAGAGTAAAGTTTTGGCTAGGTGAGGTATAAGTTTTATTTAACCTATTAGGAAGCCAATACTGCTTTTGCTTGTGCTGGGCACCTTGAGTTCTGAAATCCCACTTCCATGCCAAGATGAAGAATTAGAAGGAATCCCAGAGTGGGAAAGTGAAGAAATGATCTGGAAGCCTCAGTAGTACTGCAGTGACACTTGAGCAGACATTAGATTGTTGTCACCTACTGTGACAAGGGACCCAAATTTGGCTTATGCACCACATTTTATTGTATGAGTTGGCCCAGGTACATTTCCTTCTTTTTAATTCCATTTTGCACACCTGCCTTGCTGTGATTGTGGAGTTGAGCAGTACCCTCTCAGATTTGATTTCTATAAAGCAGTTTGTCATTTGGGTTTCCTTCACTGTCCATGACAAACTTTATGGCAAGAACTTTCTGAAGGCCTTGATCTAGGCCTCCTTCACACACAAATGATATTCTATCCCAGGATCAGCCAATGGGCATTCTGAGAGAGTGCAGTCCAAAAGCCATGTTTTCTAGTGGGTCAAATGCACAGAGCTCTATCATTTTCTAGCTGGATTTCGGAAGTTTTGTAAAAGGAGCCAGGAACAAATCCAGTCCAATATGCAGTGCTGAGGCTGAACTTTCACACCAGTGTAATTCTGTGCATATGTAACAGCACAGGCTTGAGTTGATATGGGAGTGAACAGGAATTCACAGAGTTCTTGTGCCAATGGTGCCCATGTCCTGATGGCCTGGGCCTGTGGGCTACCCTCTATGCCCTTCACATCAGGAAGCTGCTCCTGCACCAAATACCCATGGGTTTAAATGATCTATCAGCAGTTGTAGTTATTTTGCCAGTATAGGAAAGGGGCTCATCATCTGGCCCTACAGGTCCTACTTTGAAAGGTTTTTAAGAGTAGCTGTGAATGCTAAAATGAGCCCTTCTCGCTTCTCTGTCTGTTTGTGGTTTTATGGTGGACACATAAGGTCTGGGCTGGGAAAATCCCCGAGGTGTGGGGGACAAGGGCTCCAGGTGTGAACCACAGCTCAGTGGGTGAAGTCTGGCAGGTTCCTTATTTGTGACTGGGCTAAACCTAATGTGCTTATGTGTGCTCTGAGCCATCCTTCAAGTGATCCACACCAGGGTACTGCTGAAGTGACACACTCTAAGTGAATGCAGCAAAAAGTGCAGAGCTGGGCCCAGGTGGAAGTGGAGAAGGGATTGGACAGCACTAGTAGGTGCTGAGTGGAAAAAAATGAGTGGAAAAACACAGGTTCCTTTGTACCTTCTAGCCTTGCCTTAGCTGCTCAGTTTAAAAGTAAAGAAAAACATCAGCTTGGCAAAAACAAAAAAAAAAGGGGGGGAAAAAAAGGAGAAAAAAGTCTCTACAGATTTGTCTCCCTTTTTTTCGTTGAGTTTGCACATTTCACTTCTACAGGGGAATAACAGCTGCAATCTTTCTTCATCACAATTGCAAAGAAATGATCATCCCCTTTTGCTGCATTTCCTAACTCCCCCAGTTCCTCTTTCAGGTTTATGCCTTTTCTGCATCAAGTTCTCTTGGCGGCATGGAAATTAATTGAAATGAGTGTGACTAAGAGGGGAAGACCCAATAATGTCAGGATTTCAGTAGTAGCTCCTGAGTTGCGTAAGAACTATTTTTACAGCGATTGCAGACAATCTCATGAATCATTGCAAATGTACACAGCTAAACACAGGCTGTTTCTTCCCAAAGGCTGGGCCTGAGTGGTTAAAGCTTGTACATCCACAGTGCATGGATGCTAATAATAACCACTGCCTTTAGACAGTGCTGTGAGCTGGTGCCACTCACAAACATGATGGGGCCTGATTCTAGAGAGGTGTAATGAAACCACAGCATTCATTGAAGCAAATCTCCTGCAAGCAATTACCAATTCCTGTAGCCTCCTTCCTGCATAAACCTCACCCCCACAGACCATTAAAAATATCCCTGCCAGAAGTCTAGAGGCAAAAAACATGTTCAACTCTCCACGTGCTGTATTGCTCCTTTCCTTCTTCATCTGTGCTTTATTTAAATGTCTTCCACTTGCCTTCAAGGACAGCTATAACCCTTAGAGGTCCCTTCTGTACTCCAGGTACTGTTTGTCCAATTTTCCTGTGGTAGTTTTTGAACTTTCTTCCATCTTGCCAGCTGTAATGGGAACTTCTTCCTGAACAGAGAGTGGCTCATTGTTCAGTGCCCATCTGCAGAATCATCAGCCTAGGCTGTTTCTTTAGGAAGAATTAAAAGAGGCAAAGGGAGAGAAAAGCTACCCTCTTTACTGTATGACAGGCAGTAATCCCTATTAAGTTTCTCTGTAATCCTTATTGCTATTACCTCTTGCTTTCCTCTGCTTTGCACTTCTATTTTCCTTCTTTCAATATGAGCAAGCTATGAGTTTTAGCCTGGTGTGCCTCTTCATTCACACTGACCTTGAGATGGCATATTTCATTTTGGGTGAGGCAGCATTAATCAGTGCAGCTGCATGAGTATCTCTAATGCCTCATGGAGAAGGCTTCCTGTGCTTCCAGTCTCGGCTCCTCTTGCGCCCCTTGGCCCCATGGCCGCATTACATTACCCTTACTTACTCTGCTGTAGTCTCCGTGCTGTCTGCACTGACAGGATGCATCAGGGCAATTTGATGACTGCAGTGCATTACGGAGACCGACTCCAGCCAGGGAGTCTTGCTCATGCAGCAAGAAGCAGGCATGAGGCTAGTAAATGATGGGGACTGGGAAGCAGAAATGACATTTGCTGGGACACACAGGTACAGGGATGGATGAGAGACTCACTGTTATTCAAAGGCTATGCTTGGTCCCTTCTCTGTTACTGCAAGGGTTGTGCAGGCATTAATGGGGTCAGGGAACCATAAAACACAGGGTCAGAAGAGGCTGTCTCCCAGCTAAGATGTGAGAATCAGTGACTCAGTGGCGAGGGACGAAGGAATGTCATTCTTGAGCCATTTATATAACTGCCAGACCATAGCTTGGAAGATTAGATTACTTGGAGTTGGTTTTATAGCTTTGCTGTCCTCCTCCAGGCAGTTGTGAAGCATAAGGGTGTATGCTCAGAACACTGCAGATTGAGAACCTGTTTCCAGCATATTTACAGTTTGCTGCTGCTCTTAGACCGGACGGGTTTCCTGTTTTCATCTAGCACTTCTGGCTTTGGATGGCCAAGTGTGCTGCTCCTCTTTCACTATGCATTTGCCCTTGTGCTGAAGAGCAGCAGAAGGACACACTTTGAATTTCCTCAAATCTAAAAGTTAAAGTAGGTTGCAAATTGCTTCTCCTAACCCTATTATTAGGATTAACAGAGTGAGTTACCCATGAATCACGACAAATTGTTTTTATCTTTCTACAGAAGATGTATAGCTGTAGTTAAAGAGGTTGTGAAGTCACTGCAAGTGTGCTTTCCCAGCCAGAAGCAAAAGATGCTTGAATGTAACTTGGAGTAGAATATTCTATTACTAATAATGCTTCTATTTGTAAAAACACTGTACAGCGATGTTGTAAAATATTCTGCTTTTAAGAAGAACAAGCATACCCACAGGGAACACAAAATATTTTAAATCTATGTATGAGATAGAAATATGATAACAACAATGTAATAGAGGTGCACATGTATGTTTACTACAGGATGTAATTAGTCTCAAAGCAGTGGATATGCAGTGAACAAAACATGGGTTTGTGGGTTAGAGGGCTTGAAATCTGGGACTCTCTGAGCATTGATATGTATTGATGTAGTGTCTGATATGATCTGATTCAATAAAATTTCTCCATCTGTGAGACTTCTGCTCCCCTTCAATCATCTGCATGTTTGCTCGAATCATTTTAATTTCTATAATTTTGAAGAAACCCCAGGATTTTTAATTTCCTTGAAAAAGAAGGTTGTAAACCTTCTCTGCAATCCTTTCCTCTATGCCTTGCTGCCTCTGAAAGCTGAGCAATTGGTACAGAAAGGCTGCTGAGAAATAGGATGGAAAATCATGAATGTTGTTTCAATGCTTTTAGAGATGAGCATCTCAAATGCACAGTGAACAAGTTTGATGCAATTGTTGCTCTAATTAATCCCCAAAATACTAGAGATAGTGAAGATGTGAGAAATGATAGACCTTACCTGTCACGTGCCTCAACATCCAGGGTGCATCCCTTCTTGGATCCCTGATAAATTAGCTAGCTAGTTATCCTTTATCTTATCTTACCTAATACTAATAATAGCAGCCTGGACCCTGTAGGGACTGGGGATTTGCAGTAGGAGCTACACAAGGACAAAACTGTAGAAAACAAAATTTAGCAGTGTAATTAAAAGCAATCTGCTCCCATTTTGTTCACCAAAACTGCCCATTGGAAGAACAGTCTGGGGAGTAAAGTAGGACGGAGAGGGGCTGGATGAAGCCTGGTGCTTCTGGGGTAGGTGGGAGTCTGTGGCATTGAGAAGGTCCTGTAACAGCTGAGAGGGTTTTATGCTGGAGCTGGGATGGTTTACAGGCATTAAAACCTTAAAAAAATGTTGTCATGGGGTCCCTGTGGAGCAGAGCCCAGGGCTGGGGTGAATGGGTGCTGCTGCAGCATGGGGCAGGTGCTGGTGAGGAGGGAGAGGTGTCTGGAACAGCCTGAGTCACCCGCACTCACCCTTTGTTGTCCCGCCTGGGCGCTGGCCAAGGCATTTTCTCTGAGGTGATCCCATGAGATTGCAGTGCAAGGAGACCAGGCTGCCTGCCAGCAGCCAGAGATTTTGTTTTCTGCAGATGTTGGTCCCAGTCCTGCTCCCGAGGGCAGGTGGCTGCTTGGCCCCAGTGGCTGTGTCACCATCCCACACGTGCCACCAGCACAGGGCCCTGTCAAGTCTGTGGGCCAAGTGCCAGCCTCGCCTCCTGTCTGTGGCCATGGTGGCAGCAGCATCTGATGAGGACCCTGGCTGGCCAGTATTGCAGCCTCAAAGCTGGGAAGGATGTTGACCGTAGAGTCCCTCCACCACTGTCAGGCCTTTGGCTGAGCAACACGGTCAGCCCTGTTCTCTATAAGCCTCAGCCCACAGCTCCCTTCTCCTTCATTACCTGCCCATGGCTGCAGCATCCTGGGGGTCCTGAAGGTGCCTGGTTAAAGAGCTGGGTCTGTGGTCATGTCCATTTGTCCCTGGAAACATTAACACTGTCCTTTTTCCCTGAAAATATGTGAACAGTAACCCATGCTGCAATCCAATCTGCTTCTCTCACTGAGATAGCTGCACATGCCAGCTCTTACTAATCCCAGTGCCCACAGCCACTCGCTTAGGCGACTGCTGCATACACAGGGCATGAACTGCTCTCCTCCCCGTGTCACTTGCACTGATGTCACACTGGGCTGCTCCTGCACGTAGTGAAAGGCCTACCTTGATGCACTGAAGGACTCTCAGCACCTGTTGAAAGCACCCAGGGATTTGTTGGCTTAGTATGGCCCCTATGTGCTTCTGGAGGTAGACACCCAGACAGGTTGCCAAGAGCTCTGTCACAGTCATGCTGTACAGTCTGCTGAGGAAATTCAGCAAGGAAGCAGAGGAATAAGGCCACAAACACTGGAGAACCTGTGTGCTCTGCAAGTTGGAGCTCAGTGCATTGCAATGGAGGTTGGGTGGGAGAATGTGACCTGGATCTTGTTTGCTCTATTTTTTCACCTTAGACTATAAACATTTAAAGATGTGAATATTCTGTTCTTTTGCAATGAACGTGTTACAGATGCTCTCATCTGTGCACTATGATGCCTTTGGTGGGATAAGTGGGTACCAGAGGTGTCTGTACATAACATTGCACAGAGTGATATTTTCTTCCCAATACCTCTTGTTGACAAAAAACTGTTTTGGGGAGGTGTTGAGAAGAGAAATAATTTGACTCTCTGCCCACATTGATGGCAGTTAGATTCTGTTCACTGGAGAAGCAAAATTTTCTTGCTGGATGAAATCCACCCTTATGCTAAGGTGCAAGAGAATGTCTCACCATTTGACTGAGCTGGCACCTAGAGGTGAAAGACCTGCTTGGTGAATATAAAAGGAAGCTTACTGAGCTGTGGGATAGAATTTATTTCTCTGAATTTAAAGGTGAGTCTGTGGTATTGAAGATTTCAGGGATAATGATACATAGTTAGAAGTTCACAAAGTGAGAAAGAGCATGAGAGACAGTAATTTAGTTTAATGTGTTTAATTTGAGGTATGACAATGTATTTCGTTATCCACAAACACAGTCCACATAGGTTGGAAATCCCCTAGGGACAAGATAAATTAGGAGAGTGCTTGTTTAAATGTCGTCTGTGGGGACATCCACAATGTGAGGCAACTGGTAATTCCTGGGGAGTGTAACAAAAAGGAAAGGGTAAAGTTCTCAGGTTCTGAGTATTTACTCGGTTTCACTTCCCAAGTGATAGCACAACTGTGAAGAAGGCAAGGTGCGAAGAGGATTAGTGAGACAACTTCTGTGGAAGACAACAATAAATGCCTTGAGTCAGTGCTAAAAAAGTTCATTTGTCCTCCCTGATGAACACTGCCAGGACTGCTGCGGTGTGCTCTATCATACCACCTCCTCCTTGCATATGAAATAGTAGGTTTCAACAGGCAGCCTCTTTCTTCATGGGACATTACTCCATTTCAACGGCATTATATTGCTATGTACTGTGGAATTTCTGAAATGTTTTGGGGGACAAGTGATAACTGCTTGGAGCTGATTGTGGATGGGCTGGAGGACAGCAGCTCTTTATGATTTACTTCCTTTCTGGTACCCTTCAGAATGCGGGGAAGTAGCAGGATTGCCTTTTTCCTGAAGCGCCCTTACAAGCACCAAGCAGCAAGCTGCCTTCCCATGACACACGCTAAGGCAGGTTACAACAGGGTTTGTTGGTTATGTCACAGTGTGATGTGGTGTGGTAACAGCGTGACAGCAAGATGAAATGCAAGACCCTGTGTCAAAGAATCTGCTTTCAAAACTTAGACTGCTCCTTACCATCCCACAGTGCAAGAAACTTTTCACCCA
This sequence comes from Pomatostomus ruficeps, assembly GCA_013400735.1. Taxonomy (NCBI): domain Eukaryota; kingdom Metazoa; phylum Chordata; class Aves; order Passeriformes; family Timaliidae; genus Pomatostomus; species Pomatostomus ruficeps. Next base: position 66,993 of record VYZT01002754.1, read on the forward strand.
GATGTCACATACTCTCTTGTTGGTCTGCCCTTCTCTTAAGATTCTATCTCTAGGAGCTGAGGAAAAATCAAAAAGGGATTAAGACAATGTAATTTTGCTACTTCTTCCTCCTCTCCTCTACCATTATGAAGAATAAAAGTGCTTTAAGAGCTCTGAATGTGTTGTTGAGCATTTCTGAACACTCTGCTTGTCCCAGTGTTGTTGCTCTAAATTCACTGGATTTTGACAGGAAGCACAGGTCAAAATCTAATGCTTATAAAAAAATGCCTTTAAGTCCCCCAGGGTGTATAGCACAAAGTATTCTCCCTGTATTTATCTGTATGCAAGATTGTGATGTTAATTATAATGCCCCAGGAAATGGGGTAATTCTGTAATATGCTAGGCAAAAGTACCCCTCAACCCAATAACCACTTTTGATTTCATCTTGTTACCTTTTCCAGGCAGGATCCAGTATTATATTTGTGTCTGAAGTATAGGATATAATGATGCCTTGAACCTAATTGTCCTGCCTGACTACATGCATTTATATCCACACATTTAATGGATATAATAGCTTATTTACTAGTTTTTAATGACCTCATTTCTACTCAGCTCCATTCCTTGCAAGGGTGATGTATGGAGACAACAGCATCCGTATTTCTTCCACTAAATAAACACAGGTAGTGTAGAAAGGTGCTGAGCTACTGTAAGTAGAAGTACACTGAAGATCCTCATGATCTAGAAGCATGGAGATAATCTTGAAAGGCACATTTAAATGGCTAATTGTCAACTTGAGCTCTCAAAACATCTCTCTTGTTTTTTATATCTGAGGACTACCATTTCTTCCAGGAATGTATCTGTTGCTTCATTGCTTCTATGCTTGCATTTCTGGACTACTCTGTGGAGAAAGCAGGCCATGATGTGCTTCTTCATTAATGAGATTCACAAGGTAGGTGTACTTCTACCTGTCTGTCTGTGATGGTCCAGTCTGATTCAGATAACAGCATATGAAAAAAATTCCCTCATGTCTGAGAGGATGAGAATGCTGGGAAGCACTTATGGCATGTGGGAAGCCAAGGCTCAGATCTGCTTTTGGCTCGTGGTGGAGCACTGGGATATGCATGCAACTTCATGTCAGCTGGGACTTTGGGAATCATTATGAATGCCTCTGGATGGTGGGCTTCTGTTTCACATTAAAAGAAACCCCAACAACACAACTATTTGGAGCAGGGACTGGAACGTGACTCTCCCAGATGTTAGTATGGTGCTCTTAGTACACCAGCTGTTTAATTATAGTTAAGATTAATTCACAGAACAACTTCAGTATTGAAATCTCAGCCCTTGAGAAGAGCAAGACCAGACATTAAACAAACGAATCTACTACAAATTAGGAGGTATGTAAAACTAGCAGGCACCAGGCTTTTACCAACAAAGTTCTGTCAGCCCCTGACATCTCTGCTTCTAGCCATGTCTGCTTTGTTTCTGTTTCTGCTTCTGCTTTGCTTTGAGTAGAGGAGTGCCTACACCCCTCCATGATCCACAATTTCACCTGCTCCTGTTTGTCACTTAGGACCTGAGTCACAAGACATCTTAGAATACCCATATGAAATCAGAACTTTGCTCTGAAAGTTTCACCCAGCTATTCCTGTGGTTAAGACCCTTAGCCAGAATGTGGGACATACACAACATCCATCTCTCTACGAGAGGTCTGAGCCACATCTTCCACAGTCAGGGGGTTAGGAGCTGTCTCAGGGTGGGACATTCTTGACCCTGCTGCTTCGTGTGGTCCTTGAATGATGGGGAGGGTGCCTGCCATGCCAGGGAGAATCCTCCACAAGCAACAGTCAGGGCCCTGACTAGAAGGAGGCTGAGGTTTCAGGAACCGTCCCAATTTGGGGGTGGGCACTGCCGGGTGGGCGTGAGTGCGGAGCGAGGTCTGACACGTAGTGGCAGCGCAGAGCCCTGGTGGAGGCGGTAAATCCAGGGGATAGTCCTTGGCACCCTGGTATCTCAGGGCTGGAGGAGCTTATCTGGGCAGGATGGACTCAGCAAAGCCAACCTAAGAGTGCAGGTGCCTTGGCGATGGCCAGGCTTCCTCAAGCTAATCCTTTAGTGGAAAGGACTGGAGTAAGAGGGCAGACGAAATTCCTGATACACAGATTAAACTTCCTGTTTTCTTTGTAAGCATGCAGAGGACTATGAGATGTCTTGTTAGTCTTTTCCCATCATATAGAAAAGTACATGTGACTCCACATTCCTAAAAGCCTCTTGAGAGATGGCAAAGGTGCCTGGGGAGGTTAATTTTACTCTCCTAGACCTTGTGGGTGGGAGCTACACTGTAGTTTTGTCTTACTATCCACAAGGACCTCCAAGTTGGCTGAATAAAGGCATAAGAAATCCTAGAGGGAACTTCTCTGGGGAATGCACTGTGAAAGTGCTTCTGTGATGTGAGCAATAAATAACCCTTTGGAGATCAAGTGACATTGTGCTTTCTAGTATGGGGTTTGCCCTTTTCATGCTTGGGAGGCTTGGGAGCCTCAGTTGCCAGAGGGAAGCTTGGACATTTCACTGCTGCTAGACTTTCTGGGAAGATGTAGTTAGGACTATCTAAGGGGGCAGTCATGCTCTCTTTTGTCTGACAAAAGAGGTAAGTAAGATGATACATTTGCTGAAGAAGCAATTTCAGAATGTCTTGATATAATGTTGGGTAGAGTGGTAGGGTGGCCCAGTCCTCGAGTCAGGTTTTGGTTAGGGATGTTAGGAAGTAGCCACTTAAAAATGTTTGTACAAAAGAAGGCTTCTTTAGGAATAGCTCAGTCTTGGTGGAATGGAGGAATGGGAACTGCAATTTTGTTTCTACACTAGAGAGAACTGAAAATATTAAAAATTACATATATTTAAAACATTGTTCTTTGCTGATTGAGTGGAAAGAACTCATACTTCAGTAAAATCACCAGGTTTGTTAACAATCAGGGAACCCAAGAATATGACTGATTAGCAAAACAACAGAAGGTGTGTTGTTTTTTTTTGAAATGGGCTCATGTAGAATAATCCAAACAAAAATAGAAAGCTTCTGTGCCAGTGTTCCTGAGATTAGATGTTATCATATAAATTCTGTAATACATGGAAATATGAAGGGAAATACCAGAAGATTTAAACCAGAATGCATTTAATCTCAGTGGTGTCTATTGTGGGAAATCCATCATACACTGACCTTTTAAAATCCTGTGAGACAATGATCTTCTAAGAAATTTTCCTGAAATGTTCCAACCAACTTGTTTCACAGCACCCTCTGACCAGTTACTAGGTATCTCCTTGTGGAAGCAGGGGTTTATACTGGATTAAATCTGGCAGACTAAATCTCCATTCCTCCAAATCCTCTTCATTTACAATCTGAACAGGAAAAAGAGAGATCTGTGAAAACCAAGAGAAAGGCATCAACCCTATATTTTAGAAGGACTGACTGTTTCCTACCAACTGCAGCACTATCTGGTTGTTAGTTTTACAGGGGCTTGAATTTGACCTCCATGCAGAGAATTAGCTTCAAAGCAGGCACCATTTGAATGAAAAAATGTTAGTCAGTATAATTTTATTATTCCTCTGACTATCGCAATCAAGGACATTAGTATAGAGGGCACACTTTGAAGAGGTTATTACTGAGCACTCATCGTTTGCTTAAATCCTCAGATCTTTTTCATGTAGTTATAGAGAGAGCACTTTCATGAGCTTGAGGACTTTTTCTTCTGGCTGCATTTACATTTCCAAGGAAACAAATAAGGACTTTGGAGACATGATTAGCCTATGAGTTAATTTATGGATTTTTCATAGTCTAGTTCCTTTAAGCCTCTTGCACGGAACTGATTTTCATTTGGAGTAAGACTGTAGGGTTTAGTCAATACAGACAGGATATTTTAAAATAGCTTAGCACTGGTTGCAGTGTTCTCCTCAAGTTTAATGGGAGCATTTGCTTCTAATTTTAATGAAAAACAACAGTGAGGGCTCCTGAAAATCCGATTTTCTCTGCTTGTTGTACCCTGAGTATTCACATAGGAGATTTATTTAAAGCTCTTTTTATGAAAGAACAGACCCTGTTTCATCAAAAGTAAGTTGGCACTAAGATATTTGATGGCAAAATCTAGGTCAGGATATTCAGGGAAAGTACTTTGCACTGAGTGTGGGGGAGAGGGAAGGGCTGTGCTGAGGTGATCATGAGAATTCCTGATACATCAGTTTCCACAGGTGAACATAGGCAGAAGTGCCCAAAGGCTGACATATGGGACGTGTCGCAGCCTCTGCTCATGTTGGCACTTCACAGGATTCTCAGATTTGCCTTTCTGGGGTATATTTGGCAACACAGCATCTTAGGAAGACTGTGCCTTGTACAATAATGCATTTGGAGGAAGCTTGTCGGTGTTGTCTAGAAGATGGTTAATGAATATTGCATATGCACTGGTGCAGCATTTCTTTGTCACAAAGGAGCTTTAAATTCAAGGCCATTCCATCCCCCTTGATATAGAAAGTTCAGATATCTGAACCCAAGAACTGTAACTGTATGATTAAGTAATTTTTTTAAAATTACTGTTTTAATGAGAAAAGGCTGGTTTGGGAGTGTCACTCCAGGAACAACTCAAGACTGATGATCCTGGGAGCACAGAGGTGTGTTCTTCTGTCGTGGAATCAGACAGAAGCGTCTCATTTAAAACATCTCACATTCAGTTAATTTCTGCTGAACACAGAGCTTCATCCATTAAAACCTTGCCTGAGTCCCTGGCAGACTGTCCTGCCTTTGAAAAATTATTGCCCCTGTGTTCAGTGAACGTGGGGCTGTCCAACAAGTTTTTTCCCACCCAAATATTTTCAAGAATCTGAAACTTTTGGGAGATTTTAGATTGCTCCTTTCCTGTCTTGTTCCTTTCTTGTGAATACTAGCAAAGAAGGCAATCAAGAACCCAGTAGAGCAGCAAGTCTGAACTGTTCTTTGTTCTTGATGTCTCGAGCCCTATCATTTAACTTTGAATGCTCTATGTAGAATTTAGTATTCTAGAAAACTATATGTACAGATCAGAGGCTGTGAGAAACTAGTCCTAACCCTACCACTGACCCACTGAATGGTCTTAAATAATTTGGTCCCTGTGCTCTTATCTGCAAAATAGAGAAACTATAGGGACCCTCTCCAATGTGCTCTACTCAGATAAAGCTCTCTGATCTGCCTGGCAGCTCGCTGCCTCATTGTAGCCCTGGGGTACTTTTACTCTCTTTTTCTCCTCTTGCAAGTGGAGAGCTTTGAGTCTCTGACACAGCAACAGCTGCTGCCCCTTATTCTGGTAGCGGTGTTTTGTCCGGCTAGCAGTGATATTATCTTTTTCCTTTAGTTTGTCTTAGCAGGCCCAGGAGGGGGAATTTGTGCTTGTTTGCCTGGCTAAAGGTAACACAATGGATCTGAAGCCTGTAAGTGCTGAGAACCTCAAAAAATAAGGGAAAAGAGGAGAATAAAACTCATTATTTTTAAGATTACCGAAACGTGGTGCAAAGAAAACATCCTTCATGGTTTTTGGTTTCCTTAAGTATCCTGGTACGTTGGAACCACAAACTATAATATGGTAAGTGAAGCAAAGTCAGCCAAACAGATAAATTGATGTTATGAATCTGTGACAGGATATGTCTGATTATCCTTTGCAACTTAACTGATGGAGTTTGCTCTATTTATGGCTGAGCCATTCTGTGATCTTACAGGAAATTGCTTTCTGTACTCACCATTCTTAATAGATTTTTAAATTCATGCCTGCTCTAGGAAAGTGGATTATACTACAAGAGATTATGCATTTTTCCCCAGCTTTTAAGGAGCAACAGTAATGATGGTTATTGTTGATGAGGGCATTACAGAGCACTCATGTAGCAAACACCTTGAATAGCTTAGTGTTGAAAGCTTTAATTTTCCATTTAATAATAGTGAAACTAGTTAATACTAATTTTATACAATCACTTCCTAAGCTTCTTAGAAAGCATACAGTCATGGATTTAGTCTGTGCCATGGGGGAATGCCATACATCATGAGGCTTGAAAACCCCCAGAGTTATTAGAGCTATGTGTAATATTTTACATCCCGTCTTGGATCCAGTTTGTAAGTCCTTTGATTCACGGGCAATGATGACTTACCCGGGGATGGCTGCAGTGATTCCTGCCCCCGGCTATCTGCCCCACCTCTCTCTCGGAAGTGCTCATTCGCGCTGTGAAGGTGGCTCAGCTCTTTGGGAAGCAGCTGTTGAACCAGCACAGTGTTCAGACCAGTAATATTAACAAAAAAACTGGCACTGTCTTTGGTTCTCCTTAATACAGCAGGCTGTAATTTAGAGTGGTTCAATTACTGCCACACCAGCAGCTGAGCTGTCTTGAAGCAGGGGCAGGGCTCAGAGGTGAAGATGGGAACCCCTGCAGCCATCTGCTGCCATCCCTATTCATCAGCCAGATACCCAGACCTAGATTGGGGTTTATAAACATGCATGGCAGTTCCTTGGTGTTTTCAACCAACTCTTTTCTCAGATTCAGCCTGAGACCCCTCTGGGGGTTTGTGGTCTCACTGCATCGATGGGGATTTCCACAGGGACAAGGCAGCTCTGCCTTTAGGACAAGGACCCCTATGGAGTTCTGGGGCCTTGGGAAGGATGAAATACACTTTCTCACAGAGGGCTGGTGCAGGACCAAAGCCTTGTGTATGTCTCACTGAAACCTGCTTTTGAGGTTTCTGTGGTAACTTCTTCAAAAGCAAGTGTCAGAGGGTAATATTGGGCTGGGATTTCACAATTCACTCTTACCTAAGATGCCCAGCCAAGGGGCAGAGTCAATACTGTGTTATTTAACTGGCTTAGAAGGACATACCAGCCTGCTACTGATTCACGGGAAAGCCTCCCCTCCCGTGGCCGTCTCGCTGCGGGTGCCAATAATCAACACCCACGACTGCTGAAAATCACTCACATTTTTTCCCTGTAAGTCGCTCTGGGGTTGATGATCTTTTGTGAGCAGCTTTCTGCCTGCATTTGGTCTCAACAGCATAACAGAGCATCGCATTTGCCATCCAGTCAGACAATAACTCACAGCTGCTTTTGAAAAAAGGGGGAAAAAAGAGGGAATGAAGCCAGTTTTGACGGCTTTAACAGCTCTTACTTTTCATTGGACACGTTCTTTTCACACCTTTTCAGGTGCCATTGAGGGAGAATTTTTGAGAAGTGTGGCTCATGTTCTAGTTTTATCCTTCAGGACAAAGATTGAAAATTGTTCATGTGGGAAGAACAGGTCAGGGACATGGTCAGTTGTGGTAACTGGCCCTGTCAGCCCAATTACTGACCTCCCCAGGGCAAAGTCTGTCAGAAGGGCATCCTCTTCCTCCTATGGACATGCTGCCTGTTTGAGATCTCCACTGTGTTTGAGCAAGGGCAGGTCTGAAGAAGGATGAGATGGGGGTTCAGGGGTGGGATGCCTATGCCATTGGGATGGGCTGAGAGGGGATCTGCAAGTAGAGAGGTGTGTCTGGACGAATAAGAGAGCAGGGCTTTTCTGGGGCTGGTTGCTGGGAGTGATTGGAGCTGCTCTGGTGTCCAGGCTGGCAGGCAGGGGTTTTGGGGATGGAGAAGGGACTGCGAGGTAACAACCATGACACTGAAACAGGACAAGCAGGGGGCTTAGAGAATAAGGCACCCTGCCTCAGACTGTATTTAAATTTCCTGTGGAGCAATCCCGCTTCTTCCTACAACCTCAGCTCTTCTTGACTTCGAAGCAGGACAACACAAAAGCCTAACAAGAAGTTCCCATCCTTTTTGTTTTTGCTGTAGGAAGCAGAGCAGTCCTAGTTGCATATTCAGTAGTAATTTACATGGTTTTGGCTAGTTACGCAAGATATGTGGAGCTTCTCTTCCCCTAACTTGAATGTCTTGCACAACGAGTCAGCATAGTGTGAATTGTCAGTGTGAATTGTCAGCCTTACAATCAGGACTACCAACTGCAGTTTGCCCTGACAAAGGAGACAGCAGAAACACAGTGGGGGTTGAGAACAGGCAACAAAAATAATTAAGCATGGACAGACTTCCCTCAGGAAGAAACTGAAAAGAATAGGACTACTTTGTTAGGAGTAGATGACTAAAACTTATACAAATTAATGAATGGGAAAGTTGAAGGGGGGGATGGTGGTGTTCGTATTTACCCTCTTGAGCTATAAAAGAAGAAGGTAACATTAAATTAAAGGGAAAGAAAAAAAAATCAGGTGACAAAACCTACTTTGCTTAGGATGGGATTGAGATGTGTCTGAAAAGTCTTGTCTCACTGCAGAGCATAAATGGAGCTTCAAGGACTGCCCAGCTTGTAGTCTAGTCACTTAAGCTAATGAATCCGACAGTGTTGGTTTCTTTAAGAAAATACTTGTCTACATGGAAAATGAGGGTCAAAATAGGAGATGGTATGTGTTTGGAAGTGCTAAAGTTCCTTTTTCTAAGTGCTGGTTTCATGGATGCAAGGTAAAAATTTCCACTCTGGACAAATGTTTGATTGTTGGTCACCTTTTTCTGCTGCAGAAGAGTGCATTTAATTGGTTCCAGCAGTCCTCTTCTGCCACTATCTGACAGTTACATGGTCATTTAAGATGACATTTTCCTTTGTGCTAATTTTCTACTATCAACCTCTTAGCATGTGACATCTGGTTATTGGCTCCTTTGGTTAGTTAATTTGTTATATAGTGCTTAGAGTCATAGGCTGAAACTGGAGCTATGCTAGATACTTCAGATATATGGGAATGCTCTGTCCCAGTGAAGGTACCATAAAATGGTACCTAAAACTCATCTGAAGCTTTGGGTCACAGCAACCAATTAATCTTAAATGCAGCAGGTGATACCAATGCTCTCTACTACCTGAATCAACTAGAACTGGAATTCTTTGAGCTATGCTACTGTGTCTTGCACAAACATGATCTGATGCCTAAAGGCTCCAGTTAGGAAAGGGAATGCAAAATGAGCTGCTCACCTTATTGAGATGATGTTCAGCTACCACAATAAATATGGGTGAGGTGGAAACAAACCGGTTACTAACTGCATGGGAAGATAAAGGACTTGGCAAAACTAGACTAGTGCCCAAACCAGCCTCAGTAATGAGAGGGGGAGGTTTCCCTTGCTTGTGTAGTGGTCACACACTGACATATAATCACCACAGAAACTTGCTGTGTGCTTGCAGAGCTTTAGGACAGTTCTTCTGGGACTAGAGGTCATGCCCCAAGTGGGTTACAAGTGGCGTCCTGGCTCAACAGATACTAAACTGTTTGGATGAATATTTAGAGTCATGAGAATGTCAGAAACTGAATTATAACAGGGAAGCATTTGAGAACTGCTGTGTGAAGAGCTTTGCCCTGTAAGATGTTGCATACCTGGCATACCTGTCCTAGCAAAGTCCATGAAGACATACCTGTGCATTGAGTAGAGCATGTGCTTAAGTGCTTTGCAGGGTCATTGCAAGCACGCACAGCTGAGAGTTGGGTCTTGGGCAGTTTCTGGTTCTTCCTCCCCTGTCATGGTTTAACCCCAATCAGCAGCTGAGCACCACACAGCCACGTACTGCCCCTGCAGAGGGATAGGGGACAGAATTGAAAGGGTGAAAGTGAGAAAACTTACGGATTGCAGATATAGATAGTTTAATAGGCGAAGCAGAAGCTGCACCTGCAAGCAAAGAAAAACAAAGCAAAACAAGGAATAAATCCACTGCTTCCCATGGGCAGGCAGGTGTTCAGCCATCCCCAGGACAGCAGGGCTCCGTCACACATAATGGTGATTTAGGAAGGCAAACACCTTCACTTCAAATGTCCTTTCCCCTTCCTTGTTTTTCCCTCAGTTTTGTATGCTGAACATGATGCCACATTGTATCCCTTGGGATATCCCTTTGGTAAGCTGGGATCAGCTGCTCTGGCCGTGTCCCCTCCCAACTCCTTGTGCACTCCAAGCCTCTCACTGGTGGGGAGCAAACTGAGCAATGGTTATTAGAAACAACTGAAATGGGACTAGAAAGTTCAATTTGAGTAGAAAAAAAGAGTACAAGCAGGATTTTTTCAGTCAATATTTGATGAGAATGTTACTTTCTGGGGGAAGGACAGAGGCTTGGTGAATTATATGCTTATTTTCTCATGTTTGTAGGTAAATCATGCCACTTACCTAATCCTTTCAAAACATGAGACCTTTTCTGTTTGTTAGCATGCCCATGTTCAACTGAGCAGCAATCCTGTTTGTTGACCTGACTACTGTTGCATCTAAGAGTTGCTCCCGTGTGTCATATTGATCAAAAATTACTTTCATGTTACTAAAATTTCTTTCCAACAATTTTCTAATGGATCTTCTACTTGGATCATAACCGTTGTCATCAAACTGGAAGGAAAGTTCACTGTGTTGACCAAAGGAGAAAAAAAAGTCCTACAGGATTATGAGACTTATTGCTCCTGGTTGCAAAATCAGTGTCTCTTTGATGATTTTTGTTATCTTGTGTCCTGGGCACATGGCTCAGAAATCCAACATAAGAAAGACTTTAAGATGTACCTGGATTTAGATGCCAGCCCAAATTTTATCAGTACAAACAGTGATGGCAAGCAGATGTACATCCTAGGATTTTCTGGGATCTATTTTTTGACTGTTTGAAATTCACAGCATGTTTCAATCTTCTGCCTAGTGCTTGAAAATCAAGACTTACTAGTAAAAAAAGAATATGGTATTTTATTAGCAAAATGTGTTGCAGATCTTGCAATCAAAAGATTTCCATCACTGGTGAAAAGCATGTTCAATGTTGAATCTTCAGATTCACCTTGTCTTGTTACCTAACCACTTTGTCACCTTGTTACCTTGTTCACCGTCTGCCTTGTCACTGCCCTGTTTAAAGGTAATTGAAAATCAAGGATCTGCCTAAAAAATTATTATTTTTCTCCACTTGTCAGTGAATTGCAGTGTAGCTGCTCCAGAAGCAAATGAAGGTACCTAGGGGCTTTTTTTGTTTGTTTGTTTGATTTTTTGTCCATTTAAAAATATTTTTGGTTTTGTTTATGGTTTTGTTTTTTGTTGTGTGGACTCTTTAGGATTATTGCTACAATTGAAACCTTTATTCATTAGTATTATGAATCTCCCATTCAAAGTTAACTCTTGAAAGCATCAGTCACACACTACAAAGGCACATGTGATGATCTGTATGGCAGTTTATATCTCTGCATCTCAGACTGATTAACCATGTGTGAAAACATTTGAATTGAGCAGGATGAACACAAGCACCAGAATGGGGAAAGAGTCATGATGGCCTTGATTCCAGCTTCAAGGTTTAGTGCTGGGGATGTGTGAGTAAGCCATCACTGTGTCTGGGACACAGGGTACATGAATGAGTGTTTGACCTAGACAAGTTCTATCTTTTGCATTAAGTTGAAGGGAAGAAGAAATTGGGGTGATATTGCTTGTGAATTTTTTCACTATTTGTGAAATAGTAAGCCCATGGTGATTAGAGCAGATCTTGGAGTCTGACTTTTGGAGAGTGAAGAAATCCCGCCTACGGGGACCAGTTGTCTGCTATGCAAACCTGACTCACCGATGTAGCAGGGCCAGCACTGTAACATTTCCTGAAAGCAAACACACTGTATTACGTTCTGAGGATTTTGCTTATCTGGAATATTTCTCAGTGCTGTAGCAACTTATTGCAGGCCCACAGTAACAAACTGCTGTTTTCTGAGGAAATCTGAGCTTGTGCAATTCACTTCTAACAGAAAGTGTATTCAAGGTTGAGACAGTACAGACTTCTCATGTACCCAGGAAGCCTCTCCTGCAGCCTGCTGAGTGTTAAATGATGCTTATTAACGTCTTTTCTTTTCTGAGCACCTCTTGTAAAGAGGATGATAAGGGTCGCACAAAATCATCTCTCTTGGCAGTATACAGGCCTCCTCCCTGAAATCCAGCTACTGCTGGCTGCATTTGTATCAGAACTGGAAAATCAAGATATACAAATGAAACGTTAGGAATTATTTCCAGGCTCTTGATATTGCTCCAAAGCTTAAAGAAGTTCCAGCCTGAGGGTCATCTTTGAGTGTATCATTAGTAGTTGGCTTCTTAAATTCCCCTAGGTGGGCAGTTACATCATTTAAGCATTAAAACTCTTGGGTTTATGTCAGGCTTCTACTAAGCAAAGTAAAAGAGTTCATGTTAATGAGAAGCAGTCTTTCTCTAGAAGAATTTAGTCTAACAAGAGCGAGGGATGACAGAGCTGATGAAGGGAAACAGATTCCCATGGAGATGAAGGTCAGGCAGTAACATGGTGTCAGACCCAGGACCAGAACCAAGTTCCTAGTGTACTGGATCAGACTGCTCTTAGCTTCTTCTGTCAACTGGAGGGCTGGAAAGAGGAGTTTGAAAGAGGCTATTAGATGGAGAAATGGGCTCTTAAATGCTTCACTGATTTTACTAATAGATATTTTTGAGAGAGGGTTTTCTCTAACAAGCAATATAGTTTTATTAAAAATAGTGGAAAAGTGAAAAATGAATAGTCTACAACATTTTCAGCCTGGTGTTTAAGATGGTACAGTTTCAAAGCCTGTGTAAGTACAAAGCACATGTTGCCAATACTTGTGTTCACCAGCAATTTTCTTGCAAAATCAGCTGACTTTGCAGGTTCTGGTGTCAAGTGTTGCAATGGTCAGAGTTTGTTTCATTTCTCTGTGAAATACTACTGAGCCCCTTTGGGCCAGCTCCTTATGGGCTCATACGCATTGCATTGCCCGGTTCCAGGCATCCTGCTGTCTCATGGCACCCTAACCTGGGGTGTTCACCACTCAGACCTCCTTATCATGCAAAGATGGGGGAGGAGATCTCAATAGTCAGGCCCCTTGAATGGGGTACCTTCCTCCAGGACAGTCCTGGTATAGACTGTACAGGATTTTGCTGTTAGAATTCTTGCCCACTGAGGAGAGGGACATGTCTTCTCACTGGTACCAAGGTATTCAGAGCTAAGGCTACCATTTAGGAGACAAGACACTTGTTTTCTAGTTCTTCCACCTCTTGAGTTGTTGGAAGAAGGAATAAATGTAGATGTCCCCCATTCTAAAAGTAATCACCTAGGACTGGCTTAAAATGGGATTGTGATAAATATAAAATCACCTTCTCACCAATGGTGTTCTGTACAAAGCCTGGCCATGAATTTGCATCCATATACAGACTATACCTAGAATATACTTACTGGTTTAGAACCGTGGAGACAAGTGGGAGAATATCTAGGTTCAATCCTGCCCAGACAGGATTTGAGCATTAGTTAAGATGCTATCAAAAAGCTTGATAGTGTCAGAAGGAAGAGGTTGCTTCTGGCATGAACTTGGTTGCCTCTAGCTCTAGATGCCAGCTGAGCAGCATTTTTGAAGATCTTAGTGATAGTAAGAGGTCTTCTGAAGCCCTTTGGAAAGCAGGCCTTTTTAAAGTCACACTCTCCTTATCCAGTCTTGCCACAAATTTAGTTAACCTAACAAATAATAAATACAAGTCTTGTTTGCTATTAGCAAACTCCAAAGCACAAAATGTTAGTCTTTATCTGAACAGAAATAATTCCCTTCATTACAGTTTAAAAGGCTGTAGATTTTTTTTTCTACAAAATTATCTAAAAGTTAAAACTGTGTTTCAAATCCTAACTGGCTAATTATAGCATAGTGCTCTTTTGATGGAGACAAGTAGTTCTGCAGAAGGCAGGACAACTGTCTCCTCTGTACTGAGATCTATTTCTTGTTACAAATTTGGAATATGTTGGATGAGGGAGAATAATCCTTTACTTTCTGTTTATTTCAGAAGTGTAATGTAGGTTTATGGGCAAAACCTTCTGACTTGCAGAGATTTTGAGGGATCAGGAAGATGCATGACCCATGTTTTCTTCCTTTTTGGGCAAGAAAGCTGATTTGTGTGTTCAGAATTCAGTGTGTTCTGTTGTCCTTCAAGGGAACAGGCAACTCTCTTTCCATTGCCCTTGCTTTGCATAATCCTTTACAGCAGTACACAAAGGAGGAATCAACCATCATTGACTTGTGACAGCACCATATCCTACCTCCATGATGCACAGCTGTAAATGGTAGCACCTTGTCCAGGACAATGGCAGGCTGGACAGTTCATGTGGAGTAAGCTGGAGCTGAAGAAATGAACCTTTACTCCATTAGGAGATATAAATAGAGAGTAGGGCTCAGTCAGAAGGGAGCTGGTAGAGAAATGCAGTCGTTGAAGAAGTTAATGACCCACCTACCCTACAGGTCAACAGATCTGAAAAGTGTAGTGATGTGCTAGCCAAGGTGTTGCCTCATATCCCTGCTAATGTAGGATAACATCAGTCTATGATCCTCTAAAATCTGAAAGCTGAGTGTGAATTCAAGGGCTTGGAAACTGGACAAGGCCTCAAATGTGTCAATAAACACAGAAGAAACGTCAAAATACTGAGATACACGGAAGGCTGGCAAATCCACTGTAGCCTGTCCTTGTGGGGTGAGGTACCCATCCTAGCTGGTGTGATGTTAGTCAAAGTGGAGGAAGAAAGGCACAACCTTTGTGACAAAATATTCAGGAAAACTGCTGATTTAGGTTATCATTTAGGACTATTCACTAATTAGGATTTCTAGTATCCAGTAGTAGTACTCCTGAATGCTGCAACATCTGCTCCAGCCAGATCCACTGAGACTTGGGTCATAAAGGTGTGGGAAACATTTTCCCTACAAAGTGTTAGTCCAGCCCATTTTTCAATGGAAAGAGTAAGACCTATCCAACTTCTGTTTCATTATGCAAGCCTTTCAGTTGATGGAAGCACTAGGATATTCTAGGGAGGTTTCTGGTCACCATTTCATACATAGTTTCTTCCCCAAGTAATACACCTTGTCCTTAACCACACAAACAAAACTCTGTACTTGTGGGAATAAATATGCAAATGCAACCTGTCCACAAGAAAGCTCTCATTCTATTTCTCATTTTGTTTTTTTTCTAAAAAAAGGGAAACAAGAACGTTTCTTCTTACTGTTTCAGCTTTGTAATATTCAGCTAATTTGATGCAGATACCCTGATTTTCATCCATATAAATGAGTAAAGAATCAGGCCCTGGCTGAGAGGTACAAGTTTCTATAGCACCACATTACAAGAGTTCTTAATTCCCTGACCCTAACCCTGGAATGCAAGGAAGAGTCAAAGTTTGGCAAAGGTCCTAGCCAGATGCAGTATGCTTCTATGTTCACACCCTCCCTAATTACTGCTCTTTAAAAAATAATAATAAAATGCAAATCACTTACACCTGGTATACTTGGAAAAATCAAAGAAAAGAAGTAAAGAACGTGGAGGTTGTGAGAGTGCTGTTATTATTGTTGTTATTATTGCTCTTATTATTAATCAGATGAATGCACACCTGTCTGAAAGTTCTTCAAACATTGTCTGCTGTTACTTTGGTAGGCCCTGTGAATACATTGAGGTAGTGTCCTTTGGTTGCCTTACTTTAGTGAACAGATGAGGGGGGGTGGAGGAAGCTAGGCAGGGAAACATGCTAGAGATAGAAGAGAAGAATTCCCACCCACACAGTAGGCATGTACTGTAATAATGGAATAATTATGTGCAGTTTGTTTATAGCTGTCTTCCCCTAGCATTGACGCCTTGGGCTAGAAGTGAAGCAGGATGGGTCCTGCAATCAGTTTTCACAATCATGTTTTCTCTGCGATTTGTCTTTTATTCCCCATTAGAAAGCAGAGCATGTCTAGAGCAAATACAGCGGCTTCAGCCCTTCAGGATACTGCAAATTTGCTCAGATTTGGGGAGGGATGGGTGTTCCTGAGAGACGGGTTTGAATTTGTACCAAGATCTGTGGATCCCAACATCTGTAATGATGGTTCTCACTCCACAATCCCAATCTGTCCAGAGTTGCTCAGAGCTGGATAACTTTTGGTCTGAGACATTTGCCAGCCTTTCAAATAGTGAATGTTGAGTTGTGGACAAAAACCAAAGCCAGATGGCTTTGTGTGGTGAGACAGCTAAGTAACTGTTACTGCAATGGGCTGTACAGTGGGGATTTGTTCCTGGTGTTACTGAAGCAGGTTGGAAATTGTTCTTGAGGATTCTTCCTGCTGCTTGTTAATAAAATTGATCATGCCCTGGTTTTACATTTCAGCATGGTTGCTCACACTGTGCTGATGGTGAAATGCTGATGATTTGCTTTCTGCTGCACCTCTAAATGTTTTAGAGGATGTTGTAGTCTTCATGCAGCTGCCATTTTGTGTTCAGTTCAACTTCAATCTACCATGAATGCATACACAGCATTTCAATTCCAGTGGCACTTAGGAAAACATTTCCAGGCAAGTGGAGTGTCCACATGATGAACTTTATCTTTCTCTTGCAGCAGGCTGCATGTCAGGTCTATGTAGTTAAGAAGAGAAATGGGAAGTTTTCACAGATTAACTGCAGGGAGGTCAACAAACAGATATTAGACCAGGAAACAACTGGAGAACATGATAGTCACACCTGCTGCATTGGATCTGTCACACAGGTTGTGAACCCTTGACAGCAAATGGCTTATTTCATATGCATTTGTGCAGCACATCACATCATGAGGGGCTTGATCTGAGGTTTAGTGTATATAACTGTGCCTTGGAAACTCAGAGCAGCCTGCAGATATCAACTAATGAAACTCCACCACATATGTATGCAGAGTTGACAAGAATGTGTTCATCACACATTGGCTTCAGAAATGCCTTGGAAATTGAATAGAGCTTTATTTAAGGGGTAAGAGAAGTAATAGTAATCATGAACTGACAGTGAACAACATACAAGACAGCTGTTACCACCACCTTACATGTGCAGCAGACATCCCTTTCCTCAGGATATTACAGGCTGGAGTGCTATTTTAATCAGCTAAAACTGTTGAGTGGAATGTAGAAAAGCATGATTTTGCTATCAAAACTGTTCTGAACAAGCTGGAGTGAAAAATCAGCTATTTTTTAAAAAAAAGTTGCCATAGTTCTTATTTAAAAAACAGTTTTGGATTACATGATTTTTAGTTGTTTAAACAGTCCTGGTCAATGCCTTAGCTTTGTAGGGAGACACGGGGCAATGGAAAGCCTTCTGGGTTGCAGGCAGATTCCAGCCACTGCAGTGGACATTCCTGTTCCCTGAAGTGCTGTTCAAGTCGAGTAGGAGGAATGAACCAAGCAATGGGTATGTCAGCCACCTTGACTCCAGTGGGGAATTTCAATGGAACGAGTGCACTTCTGTGCAATACTGATCTCACTTAACCAGCCCTTTCTGATGGGCAGCCTTTCTGCTGAAATGTGCTTGCTATGTCCCATAGTTGTCTCCCTTGGATCCTACTATGGCTAAGGCTATGTGGTCATTTGCAGCAGCCATCTTCTCTTATTCCAACAGCGTATGTAGGAAGTTCCCTATAGCAAATTCATGAATCAAGAAAAAATAGCAAAGTTTGGTGGGCTAACGGAGATTTAGGAATGAACATTTCTCTGTTTGACTTACTATCAGTGGTTTAACATGGGGCCTTGGGTAAGTCGCTTCATATTTCTATGACTCAGTTTCTGCTTCTGAAACAACTGTCTGCTGATCTCACTGGGGTAGTTTTAAAGTTTAATTTACTTATATTTTATAGCACTTTGAAGATTTGAACTGCACCATATTATGGGAATCGTTGGGAGTCATAAAAGAAAGAGTCAGTGTTGCAAGAGGAGGTATGATAATGAAGCCTAAAGTCAGAGACTTAATGCCTCAGTTCTTTGCTGAATCAAAGCTTAAGACTGTGAGTTCTTTGAAATAGACTCTCCTCAATTAGAGGCCTGCTCAGAACATAATAGGGCTATGACATACCTGGGGCCTCTGTGTCCCTCTGTAACAAATGGTTAGGTACATAAGCTTAAAGATGGCACAAGCTGCAGGAATGCTACAGATCCCTGTAGGGTCTATCTCTTTCTCTCACGGCTCTTAGGTTTTTTATTATCTTCAAATCTCTGTACCTTACTGCTTGTTCCATTCTCCAGGTCCTTAAAGCATTGTTCAAGTTATAAATAAAGAAGATAAAATTACAGGGTGCTTTTATGCATACTAGCTAGGAAGCTGAATGGGCATGAAAGGGCTTCCTGGTTTCCTTCCAATTCAAAATGTTATTGAGTTACTATGTAATCAGATAAATGAGTTGTTAATCAAAGTGATGTCAGCTTGGGACATACTATAGAAAAATGATTCCGTTGTAATCAGAACTGTATAATTAAGCAATGAGGCATGACAGGGCTTGAATTATAGCATGATAATTTTCACCTCAGTGCTGCTGATGAGGGCCATGGCTGTCTGCCATCCAAGTACCCGATTATGTCTTGCTGTACAACAACCCCAGTGCTGAAACATCTGAGGCAAACGAGAGTAAAAATTATTCTTTCATGTCACCACCCCCCACCCTGCTCCAGGGTGAAGCATTTCTGTGTTCACCTGGGTCAGGCTGAGCCCTGTGTATCTGGGAACAAATTTGACTATGTCTCTGCTGTTAGAATATTTATTATGTGAATGCATTTTGCTTGACATGAGTCTAATGTGACAGCAAGGTATAGAATCCTTTACAGAGCCAATGATTCCATCCACTGGTACTATTAGTTAAATTCCAGCAATATGCTTATTGTTACAGAAGAAGCCCACAAAAAAAATCCGTACCTCGCAATACTTAACGTTTCCTAGACTTAAACCCCATTCTCCTCTGAGGAGTTTAAATGAGGAATTAGCTTTCACATTCACAGTTCTCTATTTTTTTTTTTTTTGCCCACCACCCTTGGGATAGAGAAAAAATTGGATTGACTTAAATAAGAGCTTTGAGAAGACACTGGAATAACATGGGCTTTGGCAACCTCATACATGAACAGTGGCATAGATGTGTTATGAGTTAAAATGGCTTTGTATAGAATAGTGACCAAATCCTGCAGTCATAGCTTGGGTGAAACTCCCATGGAAAGCACTGGGCATTTGTCTGAGTCAGCAGCTGAAAATTTGTTCCACAGGCTCAGTTTGGAGGTGAAAATGCCAGGACTGAAAAGTTCCCTTTTCTAATGGGGGGGAAAAAATGTCACCTAAGAAATATAAAACTGTGCCACCTCATTTTTCCTCATGAAGTGCTGACTTTGCTGAGGAGGTGGGAAACGTTATGCAATTTACCCTTTCCCTCTACAAACTCTCTCCCATCATGTTACTGTCAGCCTTGCCCTGCATGGGCATTGCTCATACTTCTGCTTTAGGAATGTGATTTTCTGGTGAGCTGATGCACCACACCATCGGCTGCCTGGGAAGCACTTTATTAGTTTTCTTGTAGTTTGGGATCCCTGGGACTCAGAAAAAACCCAGTATATCCAAATAAAAGATTTTTGCACCTTCTCCAGAGCCTCTTCCAAAGTGTTGCATGTGATGGCAGTGCATGCAGTCTTGCAGGCACATTTGTCTCCTCAGAGGTGGAGCTGGGCAGCTTGCCCCAGTGCTGGCAGGCACGAGCAGCCCAATGCAGCTGCCTCTGCCTCAGGACAGAGAAGAGCAGTGCTGGAATCATGTGGCCACTCAGAACACCTGTGTTGGACACTTTGGCTCAGGTCCTTTGTGATGGCTGCAAAAGCATTTATGGACTCCAGTCAAGACCAGTGAAGCACATAATTTTCCCAGTGTTGCCTCTGTTGCAAAAATGATGTGCTCTTGGCAATACTGTCAGGAAACTATTCCTGAGGCTAAATGCATGCAAAGTAAAGCTTCGCTTCTGACAAACAAAATAAAAATATCCTGGTCTTGGCTGCAGTAGCAAAAAGGCTCCTGGCCTGTTAGAATAATTTCATTGAAAGAAGTGTCTCTGTGTCTGCTGATGTACCTGTAAATCAGTTCAAGCGAACGGTCCTTTGAAACTCATTTCAGCTGATATATATGCTCTTGAGGATGAATGAACTTTTGAGCTGCCAATGCTGCCATCTCTCATAAGTCAAATCTCTTCTCCAGATACTTGAATCCCACGATGATAGTAAAAACTAGGGGTTCACAATATACATCAGCATCAATTTTTTGAGAGCTTTCACCTTGGAAGGCAAGAAGCGTCCTTGGGTTGAGTGCCTGTTAAATGAATACAGTTGCAATAGTGGAAGAGAGGGATGTTTTTTTTTCTCTCATCTTTCAGTGCAGGCATAAAAAGCTGGCTTGAGAGATCATCCATTAACAAAAGAAGAGGTACAAAGGGGGCAGTCATGATACAAGCTTGCCTCTGCTTACGATTATACCCATGTATCCTTGAATGTGGCCACCAGAGAAGCTATAATTTTGGCATGCTCAGATTCCTGCCTCACTTCCTTTCCCATAGTAAGGAAAGCAGCCAGTCTGGGCAGAAACTGGAAGCTTCTCTGGACTGATAGCCTGGACAGGAACAAGGCTCTCTGTGTAGGATGTTCCACAGGCTTGTGTCCCTACTAGTTAGTGTTCCTTGCATCTGATGACAAAATGGATCAAGGAAACTGATGGTGACAGATCCATAACTGGTGCAAGAGAAGGATGTTTTTGTAACATAATTTCTGACACTTGGAACTTCCTGCCACATGATGCTCTTCAAACAAACTTTTGCAGGACTCTGAAGGCTTGTGAATTTGCCCGCACTATTCAGAGAGAAAAGTACTGACCTTCAGAGAATAAGTTAGATATCCGATATTAGTTAGATAGTGTTAGCAGAAGAAATGACACGTATTGTGACATTTTCATACATGCTTGGGTTTGTCTGGGACTGCTCTTTTAGTGTCAGCCCATTGCTAAGTAGCCAACTGACAACTTGGGTTTGACTCTTGCATGGGGAGATGTTTTGATGAGTGGTTCTTGTATCTTCATTAACTGTATGCTGTGTGCAGATGCACTGAAGTTCTGTGGCATTGGGATTTGAGATGAGATGCCCAGGGCTGATGAGGGGTGAACAGTCCTCAGAGTGGATTATCCTCTGCCCTCCAGATGGCCTTTTTTCCCCCACTGCCACTTTGATTTTTCCATCCTTGATTGACTGTTTTAGTTTGCTGCAAATATCTGAATTTGTCAGTAGGGTTGGAAAAGAAGAAATTATTCTTCTGCCAGATAAGGAGCAACATGGCAGTTGTGGTAGTCTCACAGCACTGATTGTGAGGCACTGGAATTGCTAGCAGAAACCAACAGTAGGCAGCATGACTAATTTAACCCAGGCTGTGAACTGAAAGAGAAGCACAAGTTTTATACTGGAGGCAAGGAATGTCTCTGACACACCTGCATATTACTGTGTAACCTAGAAGGTAGGAAGATCCTAAAATTGTCATCCTGAGAGGAAATTAGATCCAGAATTCTCCATCTGCTCTGAATTCCTAGCAGGAAAGTATTCAGTTGACAGGAGTACAAGTCTTGACCTTGTATTTCTTTTCCCCTTGGACTTTCACTGGATAGAAGATCAGACACAGGCTTCTTTGCGCCTCTGCGAGGCATGATGCTAGGACAGGGAAATGGCTCCCGTGGTTTGGGTTTTCCACTCAGATAGGATTACTAAATGATTGAGAACTTCAAGTTCACAAAATTCACTTTTGTTAAAAAATTTAGCAGTGCCACCTGCAGGAAAGTGCCGGGAAACCCAACGCCTGTCCGGGGAGCTCAGGACCAACTGTCCTCTGCCTCCTCTGCAAGAGAAGATGTGGCTGTCAGTGTGGGGCTCCCCTGATGAGCTGGTTTCTCATCGACATCAAAGGGAGATCTGCATCTGCAGATAATGCAGATAATGCAGAAAACCTGAGAACAGAACTTTGTCCAGAAACCACTGGCTTTGATAGCTATTACCTTTTAATTTTAAAAGCCTCCTTTCCGCNATTGAGTGCCATCCAGACTTTAATGCCTTTCATGTATGCCAATGAAAACTCTTTACATTGCATACTAGTGCTCTTTAAAGGTTCTCAAGTAGATAGACAGATTAGATTATTTAGCACTATACAATGCAGCATAAGTGGTGCTGGTGAGTCATGAAATGGCATTCTTCCCTCTGACTCAGTGCAGAGTCAATGCCCGAGCATGTTGCTATGGGGCTCTGTGTTGTTGGAGGTGCTCTTTTTCAGACACGAAGTAAAAAAAAGTGTTCTGACCCACTCTTCTTGCTACAGACCCCATTTGCCTGTGAGCGCCTTGGTTGAACTTTGCAGAATTTTTCACCCTAGCACAAGTTATCCTCAGCTTCCAATAGAAAACTATTGTTCTCTTTGCCAGGAGGGAGCAGGGTTTTGAGCTATCTGGAACAAAACGTTTTAAAAACAAGAATGGGTTATTGCAAATACACTGTGGGGTTTAAATCCTTAAAATTGAAGGAAAACCTACACCAGCACTTATTGCACATTCATATTTAGCATTCTGGTTTTGTTTACCACTTCAATGACTGTTTTCAATTACTGTTCTCTGCATGAAACCACTTTACTCAGGCCTGCTGCATATGCAGAACTGACTTAGAAGATGACTACTCTGTTTTGCAGTGATTTTCAAGGTGTCAGACTGCCTTTTTTGTTCCTTATCTATAAGGCACTTGATGCCTGGAGTGTGAGAGTCTCTTTTTTAAGCCTCATTCGTCTTCCTGGTCAAAAGATTTCATTGCAGCTCTTTCTCCACTGTGCAGGGAAAGGAGTTTCACCTGGCTTTTCATCTGCCCAGTCTGCTAACCACCAGGATGTAAATGACATGACTCTGTTGCAGAAAAAAACTTTCTCAAAACCTGATGTCTTGACAAGAATACTTCAATTTTGAAATTTTATTTTGTAGAAAATGTATTGATTGGCTCTGGTATGCAGAGAGGTTTGCTTAACAAATTACATAAGTAGCCCTGAGATGTCCTCACGACTCCTTCGAAGCAGATCTACCCAGGCAAAATTCAAGTGCACCTCGAGCAGCTGTATTCTCTTGGTTATACTCCAGTAACTGAGATTACAAGGAATTATTCTAGTTTTGATATTGCAAGCTGTGTGATCCATTCCTCTTTGGAAAGGACTACTGAGATGGAGAGGGCTTCTTAGAGGGAGAGTGGCACAGGTGAGGTGGAGACCAGGGGGTGAGGTTAGGTGGCAGCAGCAGGAGCAGCTCTTTGCTTGAACATACTTGTTTCACGGTATGGGATTCCAGTGACTGCCTTTGCCCCTTGTAACATTTGTGCCAGTGTGACAAACCACTTGTTTTATCTTATCAGTTCAGTTCTTCATGTTGCAAATTTTTATGTGATATGTCACCCCAAACATGAAAATAATTCTTTACCTGGGACAGGCATCTTAATCTTTTTCCTGTGCCATGGCTATTTTTTGTAACTATGGTTAGCGTCTGTTAATGATTTGATAATAATCCGGAGCATTCAGAAACCCAAACTTTTTATTAAGAATCATTTAATCAAAGCAGATTAAAGAAATCATGACAAAATGCTCAGTCACAGAGATTAATTTGGAGAAACTATTTTCAGGGGGAGAAGCTGTATTTGGGACTGTGCTCACTGATCATTTTACGTAAAATTCATAGCAGCTGGAGGAGAGATTTAGAGATTTCCTCATTCCTTTGGACTGTAAACTTAGCTGTGTCAATGCTTTCTCAGAACCTAATTGTTTTCATATGAACTCAAGGCGGGTGGGGGGGACACAGAGCTATTGAAATTATTGCAATTGCCCAGGGAAGCATTCAGAAGTTCCAAAGGAGAGTTTTGTTACAAGGCCACATAGCCAATAATACTTACCTCCTAAAAGTCCTCTTGCTTAAAGAGCCCATAGAGAAGGCTGATTAATGCCAAGCAGAGCAAGGAGATGGACAGTGTTCAATGCCAGAGTTATGCCATACAGGGATTAACTTGCATTTATTGTATAACGGAGTGCTTAACACAGGATGTTTTTCCACCTTGTCAGAGATTTTTAACTACTACTAAGGGCCTGTCCTTGTAATGAAGAATTGATAAATGAGAGAAGCTGTGGGAAAGTGATAAATCTATGCTTGCAAAAGGCAGAACTGATTTGGGATAGAGGAAATTAGAGAATAGAGCCTGTGACAGAGCCAGGTGCTGGATGGGGCTGCCCAGTCTCAAGGTTAACTGCAGAGCTGCTTGATGTCCTCAGCACTGACATTTGCATTGCAACTGCTAAATCACAAATACAGCTGGATGAATTTAGTACCGGGGAGACTCAGCTGTGCTGAGCTGAGCTCCTCTGGATTTATACCATGTTAGATGAGAACAGTTTTGCGTTGAAGTCTGTGGTTTATGTGATACCTGGCATATACCGCCAGCCATGACAAAAAATCCTCTAGTGCCTTCCTTTGAGTTATTTCTGATTTACACCCAAAGACATGAAACTTTCTCTATATTTATATCCTGGTAAATTAAACTCTGGGATATGTGATCAAGAAGGAAAGTCCCTAATTCTGTTCCACAAGATCAGGCCTAAAATTTTTCAATATTTTGGTGCAAATTTTCTCCCTCTCTAAGTTGTCTGTGAAGTATTCAGGAAGAAAACACAAAGGTGCTGCAGAGCAGATATGTGGTTACTAGACTGAAATTTGCTCACTGTTCAGAAGGGGAGAAAGGGGAGTGAGTGTGAGATGACTCACAGACATATCTCCAACAGATCAGGCTTAACTGCTCTGAAAAGCAAACTGCAAATGATTCTTCCCTATGTGCACATTCTACCCTCTATCTGCAAACACCTGCTGGTGACTTCAGTGAGAGCCACATATTGGGAGGCAAGATTTACATCTCCAGACTTTATCAGGAAGAGAGTTTGTTGCAGAAGCAGAAAAAGGATTGCCTCTTGCAAGAAAGCCCACACATCAATTCCTGTAATATCTAGGCTTCATTTTGGCTCAGTCTCTTTAATTTGTACTCTCCCAGATAGATGAAGACACTACTTAGGGACAAAAATACTATCAGATGAATGAGAGAGTTATTAACCTAGTAAAAATGAAAGTACAGAAAGGATGGCATGTGGAGGAAGCAGAGGGTCTGTTCAGACCATTGCTGGAGGGGGCAGGTCACAAGTGCATAGGTAAGCATATCCTGAGAGTATGCTGGTGATAAAACCATTGCTGTTGTCCTGTGCCACAGTTCATGCTCTTTCCTTAGGGAATGTCTGTAGCCATAAGAGCAATGCAAAGACCATGATGGCTGCTCTGCCCTGAAGCCTAGGATGTCCTAAGGCTGAAAGCCTACAGTCCTTTCACCAGCACCTGAAAAGCCAATCTGTCACCCTCTAGCTGCTGCAGGCTTGCCTCCATGCACTGGGAATATGTCTGTACACCTGCTATGCCATGCAATTTCTTGCTGAATTAGGGAGCTGGGCACTCTCTGCTGGCTGGTCACTCAGGCTGTTTCTCAGCTTTAGCATTAGAAAATAGGTGCAAATCTGTGAATGAAGCCTAATCTTCCAGGCCAAGGGACAAAAGGGTTTTATAGGAAGGCAAGTTTGTTGCTTTTAAAAGAGGCAATTGCATTGCCCTAGCAGAAATGAAAAAGAGTTCTCACAGTTTTTTTCCACAATTGCTATGAGTAATATTTTCAGTCGCTTGGTTTGTGTTGTGCATAATGAAATATAAATATTGTGTGGAATGCTTTGTCATAGAAAATATTTATTAATAACAGATTTGCAATCATCGTCTTGTCTTTGATTTGAGCAGGTTTTTTCTTTTCATAAGGTTCTTTCAGGCTGCTGAGCTGTGACTGATGTGTGTTTATTTCAGATGAGTCATCAGTATCATTAATCCTATCGTATTTACCAATGTTTGTCATTTTATAGCATTTAACTGGTAGGGTGACTCACCTCAGAGAGAAATGAGAACATGAATACAACAGGTTTTTTTCCTTCTTCCCCTTTGGCTTGGGATAGGAACAGAGAATGACCTTTAAGGCACATCCTGAGTCATGAAGTTATTGTATTTACCTCTGCTGCTGTGAGATTAATAATTACAATCATCCCTACATACCAGGAAAAGAAGCTTGAGCTTTTGTCCACACTTTCGCTTGTCTCTTCATGGCTTATGTGAAGGGAGATATTTTCAGCAGGCCATCAGGAAAAGGAAGCTCTTGGTGCCTCCCTCTCTCGCACAGGAGCAGCAGAGCAGAAACTGAGGAGGAGCTGGGGAGGAAGGCTCTTCGGAGAAGCCATCTTGCTGGCCTGGCTTGAACTTTGTGAAATTTGCTCAGGGCACTATGAAACATTTGCATTTGCTTTACAGCTCAAGTGTGGGAACTGTCTTAGCAGAACCTCAGCCAAACCTGCTTCTTCACAACTAGAAACAACCCTTTCCTCTTCGTATCTGCCTGACATTAATCACTGCAGCTCACTGCTTGCATCTCAGCAACCTGCAGAGAAAGTGTGGCCCTTTCGTAACAGTGCTGCAGAAACAGCTGAGAGTGCCATGAGTCAGTCCTACCTCTGCAACTGTTCTTGAGAGGGGGATTACAAGAAGAGACACAGAAAAGGGCTTAAACATTTAAAAGTCAAGTGACTAGAGAGATTAGAGCAGAATCCAAAGCTGTCACTGTCTCTAATGTATAAGAAGGGTTGAAAAAAGGGACTTAGCATCTCCACAGAATCTCCTTCCTGGGGACACTTCCCATGTACACAAGTACCTTCATGCCTGTGATGAGGACTGAGGCCAGAACAGTGGATGACACCAGAGAGCTCATATACTAAGCAGGGAATTGCCCAGAGTCAATGTATGCAGCATGCAGCTAGTGTACGGCTCATTAGTCAGGGCGGCTGAGAACAGGGGTGGGTGGTAAATCCCAAGCCCCAGAAGCCTTAATTCAAGCACCTCCCTGTAATGCTGTGCCTGCTTAGAAACACTTGTTCCAAAATGAAGGGGGGTAGCTGGGACAAAAGAATAAAGTTGGGAAATGCACACCCCTTCTAATTTTTGACTGTCATTCTAATTTTTCTGATCAGAAAAGGACTTTGAAGATATCACCTACCCAGTCCAGCAGCTTTGGAAAAGCTGTTCTCTCCTGAACGTCCAATCTTTCAAATCTGCAAATAGTAATTCCTTGGAAAACACCCTGAATTATTGCAATCCAGGCTGCTATATGGACATAGCACCCTTCTTTTCTTTAAAAACCTTGTCACTGTGCAGAAAAAAATCTTATTCTTGCTGGCTCAGAAAGAGCATAAAGCAGCAATGGTTTTGTTTAGAACTGTCCGCAGACTGAAACCCAGCCTGTTCTTTGCAGGCAAACTCCCAAACTGTTAAGGTAGAAGTGCACCTGCACCTCTGTTTCAGAGTAAGTGTTTGTGTTTCAATGTGTAACCTTGTAAGGAAGTAAAAGGGCTTTTCATTTCTGATAGTACAAGAAATAATTCAGCTTTCAGCTTCCCACTTACTGGCTGAGAATGTAAATCATTAGACTGTTGCTCCAGAAGAAGAGCATCAGGTGCTACAGTTTTCCCTGAGGAACCTGATCCTGTCTGTGAAAAAGCTGTGACTGAACACCTGGATTTAAGGTTTCATTTTTTAGGTTTGAAGTACCTTAACTTCACAAAATTTGGCATTTTCTCAAAGATGTGGGGTCATGACCTGAGATGCTTATGTGGCAGCTGAACAGGGATGTTCGTGTTCACAACTTTGAACTGAGCTTGCAATTATTTCTAATGTGGGTGCTGGATCCAGAATAAAAGTAGTATTTGATGATGTGCCCAAAACCATGCAGGTTGGAGAGACAACAGTTTTCCTGTGCCTTAGCTGAGTGCTCTGACCCCACAGACCTTTACTTAAGAGCTGTTTTCTAAGAATAGGCTATTGCAGTTGTATTTCACTGCAAACCTTTGTCCTGTAGATTACTGCAATGTGTAAGTTCAATGACTTAGTTCTGGGTCCTGAGTTCATCTTATCAAACAGCCACACCTTGTTGCTATACTTTTCAGAGAAAACTCTTGGATAAGAGGTTCCTTTTCATCAGTGCCTACCTGCTTCCTGTTAAATCTGTGTATTTATAGGGCTGGTATCTTAAGAGGATTTGTCTCTAATGTGCTTGTCAAGGGATTGACAACTTGGTATATTTAAGTAATCATAATCCTAATGTTTCCAAATGAAACTTTCTAATTCGGGAACAATTTTTTTTAATTTTCACAGCAGATGGAGTTGTAATTTCCCTCTTTCTTAATCTTGCCATACAGGTTTACCCAAGGGTTTGATAAGCCAGAGCTTCAATGAACCATAATTGTATTCTGCCCAGATATGACTAATATTTACAGGTTTCTAAATATCTTCAGATGTGTTGAGGATACACAAGAAGAAGAAAGGATGGGTGAAATTATTTGGTTTAATCTAATTACATAGGGTGTTTTTCAAAATGTGGCTGGCTGTTGAAAACGTTCCCTGTTACTCAGAGTTGCCTCACCCAGGGACAGCAATTTTCTTTGAACATTTTATCAAAGTTCATTTAAAGCAACATGATAAACTGACTCATCCATAACCGCTTGGAGAAGTTTTTATTTTAAACTGGTTTAAAACTGGATATATTTCAGAGCTGGATTAGGTTATTAAATAAAACCTTTGCTATGCTGATGTGATGAGCCGACTGACTAGCTGAGTGTTGCTACCCTTTTATTATCATGTGGGAAATAAAATCGCATGCCTGGATTCAGAGGGCATGAGTCACGGCTCGCCTGTGAGCGAGAACAGAGCCAGCTCTGTTCTGGGCTGTTTGTTAAAGACCTTCTGGCTGGGTGGCTGCAAGCTCTCAGTGTGATGGGCCACAGGGGCAGGTACTTCTGGCTGACTGAAAGCCTCACTAGAAGCTCTCAAGGCAGGGAAAGCTGAGGAGTGCTCAGTGTTTTCCTTGTTCCTGTGCTGTCTATGTGACAGGTTGATGCAAAGGAGGGAGCACTGCCATCACTGCTCCCCTCAGGCTGCTACCTCAGCAAGTGGGAGACATGAGCATGTTTGGTGAGATGCTGAGGGCCCACACCTTGTATGTCTAAGCCTTTGGTTTTTCCTTTGCAGCCAGAGGATGATGTATCTATGCTAAGGTTTTTTTTATGATGAATTGACTGAGTTAAACTCAAGACTAATATTTGTCAGGGTTAGTCTGGGTGTCTGTTGTCCTGGCCCTGTCCAGCCTCAGCAAATACCCACTCTCTCCTTCATTGTCTTTCACCTGGTATATTCCACAAGAGCCCCAGTAATCAATCATAGGGCCTAATTATCCTCATCTGCCTTATTTTCTGACTTATTAAAGCCTAATTAGTTTATAACAACATAGAGGCTGGAGGTAATTTGGAAACTTGGAGGAGAAAAGCCAGCAATAATTGAACTGCAATAATG
Source organism: Pomatostomus ruficeps (assembly GCA_013400735.1). Classification (NCBI taxonomy): domain Eukaryota; kingdom Metazoa; phylum Chordata; class Aves; order Passeriformes; family Timaliidae; genus Pomatostomus; species Pomatostomus ruficeps. The sequence continues at coordinate 96,293 of VYZT01002754.1, forward strand.
AGGCTCCAGCAGAATGCAAGTCCACAGCTGTGTTTACACTACCAGTTTTTAGGAAACCTGGACGCAACTGCCCAAAGGGTGTAAGTAAAGGACAGTGGTGTTGCTCTGGGGCAGGTTAAACAACTTTGTGTTAGAAGACGCTACAGGCCTTTCCTGGTGCTTCTGTGTGCTGCCAATATGCCGTGCGGTGTAGCCACTTTTACTGGCCTGTTAAAGGTGTGTGATAGTGTTGTGCTGTGGCCAAAGTTCTCAGGTCTTGGTTAAGCACCTGTAGTACCTGCTGAGGTTGGTGGGTAGAAAAAATGGTAAAGGGAGCCTATTAGGTATGAATTAAGATGTGGTAAGAGAAAACTACAGGGTGCTGTTTGCCATTGTGCCAGAGGAAGGAATAGGAATGGAAAGAGGTTCTTTGGCTGATGGTAAACCAAAGGGTTTTGATAGCTGTTAATATAGTGCTAAACTGATTTGAGAAATGCTTCTTGGAGCTGAAGAGATGGTAGTAGCATGTAAGGCAGGAGTTAGAATACAAACAGAAACAGGGTGGTAGGAATAAACCTCTTCTTCCTATGCTGCCAGCAGCTTGTCACGCGGATAATGGTGGGACAAAGAAATACACCTCAGAAACTTGTCCTCAAGAAACAGTTCTCTAGGACCGGAGTGCTGATAGCTGTCAGTGACCATAGTACTGACTTGTCAAACTTGGTTCTTGAGTGGTACAGCTTTCATTTAGCTTTTCAGTATTAACAGGCTGTCCCATATGGTGCATATTGAGTATCTGGCTGGTTACAGAGATGTGGAAACCTTTACATCTCTAAATTATTTAGATTTCTGTTGGTGCACATAGTAGTTGAATGAAGATTGAACAAGCCTTCCACTTGAAGTTTGTGATCTGGCAGTTGTTTTGGGCTCTCACAATTCATTTCAATATGAGGATTGCAGAATCAGCTGTACAGATAGTTTTGCTAAACTTTGCTTTCAGCAGGGCATTGACCTTGTTTTTGTAACAGCTCTCAGTTTTTGCAATCCCAATGCTGTAAAATAAATAAAAATGAATAATGGAGAGACTCAAAGTAGTATGGGAAACATAAACAAAGCAAGCAGTAGCAATATGTGGCTGACTCATCCCCTCTGTTATCATCCAGATGCTGTTACAGATTTCAATTTCTCTTGCAGAATATCTCTGCAGTAGACAAAGTTTAGGAGATGGAATTTTTTCCTTAATGTCATTAACTTTCTTTTCTCCAGAAACCGGTGCTGATATTCCAGGAATGCAGTGGCTGGGGTAGCTGGGGTGAGATCTCGAAAATACTGTTGATGCCAAGCTCTTGCTTTGGCAGCCCTCATTGCTTTGGATATCTTTGCTGTTCATACCTGGCTTCTTTTGTGCCATATATACTTGAAGGCTGGGGAATTCTATCCCCAAAAAGTGGTATGTGACCTTTCTGTTTACAGAACAAAAATGTATCTAATCTACTGAAACTTTCTAGGAATGACAAGGCTCTGTCTAGATGGCTGTGCTGGTGTAAATACTTTCTGCATCAAGAGCACAGCAGGATTTATGTAAGGTAGCTTCTGACTGCTGCTCTTTGAAACAGAACCCAAATGTAGGTAAAACCATACTGAAGTCCCCTTAAAAGTGTCGTTCATCCCTGTACCCTGGTAGAGGGACAAATCTAAGTGTAGAACTGCTTTAAAACTTTTCTTTCTTACAGTTATAGATTACATATTGAATTGCAAACTGTAAGCTGTTTCTCCTTTTGTATTCCCACCCAACTCTTCTGATTGTTAAACTTACTTGAAAAAAAAGCCAGACTTAGCCTGCCCCTTCACATGTGTTAGGCAAAACCACAAACAACAACTATGCCAAAACTTGCCTGGAACAAGTTCATTAACACAGCCTAATGAGACTTGACATACAACCAGAAAAACAGGAAAATATTTTAGCAGTTGGGAATTCTTATTAGAAGAACTTGCCTTTCTTTTTATTTTCTTTTTTTCTTTTTTTTTTCTTTCTTTTATTTTCTTTTTTGACTTTTAGAATTTTTTAAGTTTTATTTTTCTTCCCCCCTTGGGATTAACACAAGTAAGACATTTTCAAGAGCACTAAATGAGATGGGGAGATCAAGGGCTGGTGCTGAAGGCACTTGTGCATCTCAGCTGACTCAGGATCTGCGATGTTCTCGTCTGGGCCGCACAAGGGGCTCTTCCAGAGGGTGATTCAGAGCATGTAATTTAGCCTTCCCTGGAGAGCAGTTCAGAGGTGTCTGCCTCTTTGATGAGAGAATTAAAAGTCTGAGGGCAATGAGTGGTTAATCTAAGGGGAATTCATACCACACACTGAGGTGCCAGAGGCATTTTAATAATGGGACTTGAAACTCTTGGCTCATGATAACCGGACACTTCATTCTGTCAGGGTGAGCATCCCCAAGCCCTTGATTCCCTAGTGTAGACCTGCTCCCTATTGACTTAGGGCTGTTCTGGTAAGGGCACTGGGCTTTTTTCCAAGGGCCTCAGATCAGAATATTTTCACATGTATAAAGCACATCTTTCCATGGGCATACTTGCTCTTTGCACAAAGGACGTAGTAATTTCAGCATCACACAGCCTCAGCTCTGGCCCTAGGATGTTGCTGGGAATATTGCCTACTATAAAAGGGCTGGATCCACTTCTGGCCACAGATTAGAGGATGGTTTAAGGTCAACACCTTTTTGGGCTCGTATAAATGTTCTCCTCTTCTGACTCATGCATCAAATGGTTGTTTTCAAACACAGCTATCTTCTCTCCTTCAGAACGTAATATTTTCCGTATTCAGTGGTGTGACTGTAAGAACGGGCCTTTACTGATATTTAGCTACTTATTTCTTTCCATGAGGCAGCCCGAGCCACAGATGAAATAGCAGGATCCCTAGAGCCTGCCCTTGGCCAGAGAAACTCGGTATTTGTCTGGCTCAGCCATACATCGCTTTCATTTTTGCAAACAGCAGGGGGAGCTCAGATCCTGCCTGAATCCCAACGAAGCCGAGAAAGTACAGTTTGTTGAAATTATTTTTATTTTAAGCAGGGGTAAAACCCCAACCACTTATGAGGTTCTTCTAACAAAATTGCATTTTCCCCCCAGTATGGGGTAGGGAGACAATTAGAGCATGTAGAACAGATAATACAGTAATTATCATGAACCGTTCTGTTACAGAAGCATTACTGGAATGGTTCTTGTGACTTATAAATGTGTATATTTAATCTTTCTACTTTTATGGAAGAAGGTCAAAAGCAATTTTAATACTTGTTTCGTGGAATCAGTCCCCATCAGGTTCTGAACTTGGGAAAGGCTGAAATCATTCTTATTTAGAGGAAAAATAATACCTGGGAATGGTAGACCAAATCCATCCTTGAACCTGGATGTTCAGAGAGGTGACTTGGCTTGAAGGTATTTAGCAGCATAAGGCTACTTTGTTCTCTGAGTTCTGAATGAGTACTAATTAATCCACTCTGCATCCCCACACTTCCGTAGGTAAATGAGCACAGCCAGGCTTTGTTTGGTGCCTGAGAAATCTGAACACAGATGGCTGTGACTGATGCAAGATCACACTGTCAGGACAGGATTGGAAGATTAGAATCTGGCTTCTCCGTGTTTCCCTCAGAAAGGCTGGAGCAGTTGTTGTCAAACCTCTTTCATCCAGAATCCAAAATTCATTTGTAATTGCTTCCCCTCAACCCCCTGAGATTCTACAGCCTGTCAGATCTCTGCACAGGCAGGTGGGGAGGCTTGGTGGGGGCTGGCAGAGGATGACAGGGGCATTGAAGAGGTTTTGGATGGCTGCACCTTTGGGGAAGATAGGAAGTGTGTTAATCCTACTCCCTGGATCTGCTCCAGTGGGGAAGCCTGTGGGAAAGTGATGATTTTCCTGTCCTTACATCCTGATGTACCATTGGGGATACTCTCCTGTATCTCTAGTGCATGCCCTCTGATTTGGAAATTTTCAAGTGAACTGAGCAGTCCCCAGGTCTGTCGGATTATGGCTGCTCAGGGCTGTGTGGGCAAGGTGAGTTTGTTTCCAGGCTTGTAGTCATAGTCTTCTCATTATTTGCAATATTTCCCTGTGAGATATCTTTGTGATTTTTTTTGAGTGACTATATCATCATGAGTGTCTTTGGTAACAGATTCTGCAGTCTGACTACAGTATCCAGTGCAAACAATGCCAATGCAGTCTCCAAGGGGAGAAAATAAACTCCTGACTAACCAGGAAATGCAATGATAAAACTAAACCCTTTTCTTTTCCTACTATTCTTCATCATCCGTTCAACTAATATTTAGTAGGAACTGTAATTTCTTAGACAATTTAAATATAAATTTTTTTTAGACCTGGCCCAGCTTTTAACTTATGAAAGCCAGTTTAGTATTTCAGGGAGTCCTGCTTTCATTACAGGATTGTAGTAAACCTGTGGGTGGACAAAGGAAGAGTTGTAGGAGCAGAGAAAAGATAAGGGATGAATTATGATGAATCCAGTATTCCTTGTAAAACTCAGAGCTACTGATTATGCTGTCAGAGAGTGGGGATACATAAAATATAGCTAGATCAAGGATTTCAGCCTTTCAAGTTGGTAGGAGACAAAAGCTGGAAGAAGAAAATTTTAGTAGAAGAAGCTGAACTGAGGAGGCCAAAGCTGGATGACAGTCCACCTGCTTGCATATGAACTCTCAACCAGCTTTGGGATGCCTCAGAAAGAAGAAAGGCTAAACAGGGATGCGCAGTTGTCTCCCCAGAGCAGGGGACAGTAGGAGCCAGCTGGCCTGCTTCTGTGGATAGTAGCTTATATGGCATGTGAGTGTGAAGCGTGTGCTGTTACTGCTCTCTGAAGGAAATGTGTCCTTACACGCATTTGCTGCATGCAGCCTCCCTGTCAAATGCAGTGAACACCAGACTGCTGTCTGTGAATAGGTAATGGTGCTTCCCCACCACTTCAAAGTCTATATTTTACTTTTTTTTTCACCATGATGTTGAAAGAGATTATTTTTCTTCTTTAAAAACCACAGCCACTGAGAAATTATTGAAGGGTGCTGTTTTTGAAACTCCCAGGGAGGGTGATCCTCCCTCTCCAAGCTTTGCTGTGACTTTTGCCTGGGAACCAAATACTGGACTGGATCATCACTGCTGATTAAGACTCGTAACTGCAAACACAGATGTCTGAGAAAGCATGATGGAAGAGTCAGCACCTGATATTTTGCTGGGACAAGAAGACAGCAGTCTTGTCATTGGTTTGTGTGCTTTATTGCCCAGTGGTGGATGGCACCAGGATGGAGGAAACTTCATTCTTGGATTGCATCTTTCTCATAGGCCACCCCAACTGGCAAACCCTATATTTGGGTCGCATCTGACTCATTTGCATAGCGCTGCTGACAAATATCTGGGTCTTTTCTGTGCCAAAGCAGTGAGACAGCAAAGTCTCACTGTCTTAGAGGAGGCACATGGAGACAGCTGAGAAGGATGTGGGGGAGTGGGAACCAGTCGAGAAAAGAGCCATGCTAGGCTGTGTTTTTGCTTTTCATTTAATGGCGAGGGAGCTTTAGGCCTGCTGAATCTTAAGTATATTAATTAGTAATTCATAAGTATATTAAAGAGAAACTGAATAAGAGAATGAAGCAAAGAAGAGTGATCATTGACAAGGGGTCAGGAAAGGAAGCTGGGCAGAAGAAAGGCATCTTGTGCATGGTGGGAAAGGACCGCGAAGGCTTCTCGGCCTCAGGGAGGTGACATGTCCCACCAGCCCTTCAGAGAGTGGCACAGGGCTGTCACTTGTGCCTGACACGGGAGGTTGCTGACATCTCTTGTGCCTCGTGCAGATTTCTCCAGCATGCTGGCTACCAAACCAGTGTTGCTGGGAGGAGGAGGAGCCCTGGGGCCACAGGGAACTTGTTGCCTCCCTTGCCTGTGTGTGGTCTCCCCTGCATAAGCCTGGCCCCGAAGGCTTTTGTGGAAAAGGGCAATCCCTGCTAGGACATGTTTCTGCTTCTTTATCAGTTGCTGCGGCTGTTGCTGGTTGCTTTATTGTGAGCAGACGCCGTTTGCTCAGCTTATTGACTGGAAATTGCACACAGCTGCACCAGGGAAAAATGAGCCTGAATTATCTTACCTGAAGAGGCTATTTAAGTGAAAACTTCAAACTCCCCTTTGTCTTCCCATAACATTATTTAATTTATAACTGAGTCTCAGATTCAGAAATCTTTTGAAACATGCTAATAGATAGTAGTAAATTAAGATTTGGACAAAACTGATCCTTCCTTAGTGTTGCTCTGCAGTTGCATGCCACCCATGTGCCAGGCAATATGGGATTATGGAGCAACTGGTGCTATGGAGCCTGCTGCTGTAAAGGAAATAATGTACTCCTTTTCATGAACTTCATCAAACACGTTAGGTCTTGCCCCCCTTCCCCTTAAGTCATATCCCTGTCATTGAAATAGCACTTTGAAAGTGTGTGACTGCAGAGAATGGTTCACCATTAATTTAGGAAAAAGCTACAGTCACAGTCTGAACCTGGCTGACAACTTTTTTAATAAACCCCAATAAATACTGGAGTCAAAGTATTCAAGCAGAAGAGAGTTGAGAGTTGAACCTATCCAGAACATAGTTTCTCAAACTATGTTAGAAGACCTGGTTAATTGTTTGGCTTAAGTTAACTTTTCTCATTAAAATCTTTAACTCAGACTGTCGTTACCACATCAGCTCTATAACTACATCTGTGTTTTCTCTTCTTCATTTCTTTTAATTTTTGTTTTTAAGATAAAAGTGGAGCTTGATTTTGTGGAGGCAGTGGAAAAGACAGTGCCTAACTTTCCATGACTAAGTCAAGGGTCTGTAAGACAAGAGGCTTAGAAAATCAGTGGAGAGCAATACATTCCTCCAGAGAGGAGTTTATGCGTACATGTATTAGGTCTCTTCTCTGGAAGCACAAGGGCTCCTCCAGGGGATGCACAGGGATGGAGCAGCGTCCTGCAGTGGGAATCTGGAGTTAGTCTGACAATCTTCTGTCTGCCATTTCGTGAATAGGCTTAAAAACAAATTCTGGAATGTACAATTTTGCATCCTGTTTTTTAGTGTATAGCGTTGACTCAAAGTGAAGCAGTGTGCTGGCAGTCTTCGGTTTTAATGCTTAATGAACCTGTTGCAGTTTAAGTTCAGCACCTCCTGCTAAGCAGAAGCAACAGTTACCTTAAGGCCAGGCAACTAATAGAAGACATTTCACTTAAACTGGACTTTCCAAGGCATTGCAGTAATAATTTCTGTCAGGTAACATTCATGTTGAAGTACTCACTCACAGCTGTGTAATCATGGCAAATGCCTGTCCAGTGGAAAAGCTGGAAACAGAGGGTAAACCACTTTTCCAAGAAAATGACAATCTACTCTGTTACAAAATCAGTTCTCAGCTCCCATTGGAATTCCAGACAACAGGTTACTGCATCTCTGAAATGTCAAAGGACACAATGCTTCGAGTACTGACAAGAGAATTACCAGTACTACTACTAAGTGGGAAACCTTTGTGTTTAAGCTGTGGTGTGCTTATATGCATATGGAAATGGCCTTAGGGGACCTGACAAATAAAAAATAGCAGGAGAATATTAACACAAAGGCTTATGCAGAGAAGTTAGGGAAAGTATTAACTTTTTATTCTTCCCTAGAGTAGACACAGACATTTCAAAGGAGTTCTGATCTGAAATTGGTAAACAGATAAAATCTTTTCATCTTACTGTTTATGGGAAAGAGAAGAAGGCTTGTTGGAGTACCCTGGCAAAACTACAAGGGTTCAGATTCTTGGCCAGTGTCCACTATGGGACTCCCTTTCGCCTCACTGAGTACATCACACTGATGTACTGCATGCACTGAAACAGCCCCCGAAGGAGCCATAGTAATGCTCGGCTCAAAATAGTTCATGAAAAATACTAAGACGGTTCACTGCTGAAAATTTCACTAATATGCTTGTGCAGACTACGATGCAAATATATTTAGTACATTAATCTGTTCCCTTAGAAATTGATTCTGCCTTACAGGGTGTGCTGGATTGTGGCCTACTACAAGTGTTTCAAAGAGCAGCACAGACCTTGACAAAAATAAGCATAATTATAGCATATGTAGAGTTCTTGCTTTTCAAATGCCATGCATTTGGAGATATATCTAGACCAGCACAGAGAAGAGGGTTTACAAAAGGTCACAATATGAAGCTACTGGAGTTTTTTAGGATGAGAAAATCTCAGCCTTTACTTACACCACAGCAACTCTACTAGCATCACCTAGAGTTTTGTGCCTGCAACAGTAACACAAAACCCTGTGAATAACTACATGGGCAGGCTGCAATGAAGAGAAAAACTGAACGTAGCGATTAAAAATGGCTTTTTGAAGTAACAGTGCAATAAATGCAAGGGAAGAATCATGATTGAAACTTTTTGTCCAGTGGACAATAAAATGCAGCGTCATAAAATTAGAGGAATTCGAACCGCTGTTTTGGAGATGGTGAAGAAAATCAGCTCTAAATTGCAGAATTGTAGTGGAGGAAATGAGTACTGGGGTTTCTTTGGGGAAATCAGTTGCTGCAATTTCACAGGGAGATAAGGTGAGGTTTGTGACAGGAGAACAGACACCATAAAACACCCTCCTTGGGGAAGTGGTAATATCCTTTTTGTCAAAGGCCTGATGATCCTTCATCAGCACCACACTCCCTGTGCCTCCTTTTGCCTGTTTCCTCCCCCAGCTCCATCCAGGTCAGCACTGGACCACGAGTGGAGCTGTGAAGGCAAAGCTGCTACAGTCTGCTTTTTTGAAGAAAAATCAGGGCTTTTGGATATGGCGTATTCTGAACCTTGGGACTCTGCAAAGGCAGGTCTAGTTCAGTGGTCCTTTCCAGGAAGAAGATGAGAATTTGTTACATTCCCTGCTCTCTTGTTAGTACAAGTATTTCAAGCACTGTTTCTCTAGTTTCTGATGTTTACTACAACACTTTGAAATTCTAGACATTTAGAAAAGTGATCAGTAATATCAGCTCATTTCAGCCAGACACAAAACCAGAAATTACCGAGAACATTTTTAGAATGTCCATGTTCACTGAATTTCCAGCTGGTTTTCTGTTTCAGTGCGATTCATGCATTATAACAGGAGACTGGAGCAAGGAGAATTCTGGTTTGCTGAACTGGGGGAAAGACGAGTTTTTGTGTTTTTATCCTACAGCATCCCAGATAAAAGCTGCTGGGTCCTTGAGCTGTGTATGAATTGTGCACAGAAGAAGTTGATGCACCTCTTTCCAAGCAGAAGGGGCGTCATTCATAGAGCAAAATGAGTGAGCCCCTCATCCCTCCAGGCCCTATCATATTTTCTCACATTTCAGTGGGTAATGAGCCATGAAGCTTGAGGCCAAAGGTTCCCAGCACTGGTTAAGGAGAGTTGTCTCCCCAAACCAATGGCCCTGGGGTTGTGATTCCACTTTCAGTGGCCAAAATATTCTAGGGGAAAAAAAAAAAGCAATTAAAATAAATTTTGTGTTTTTTTAAACAGCCACCAAGCCATTAGAGAGGTTTTAGGAAACCATTGTGAGGGAAGGCTGAACAACAGTAACATTTAAGAAATGGGAAGTGGGCAGGCTGCTTTTTTAACTTAAATGAAACAAATTCAGCTTTAAGCAGCGTAACACGCATAGGAGCTCAACATCAATAGCAGAAGAATACACAATTATATGAACAATGGAGCATCTGTCACATTTTCTGCATCTTTAGTAGAAAAGGTAAGACAGAAGCATGTGTTTATTTTTCAGCTTTGTGATCAGTACATTCTTCTCTCCAGACGCTACTGAGCAGCTCAAGTCCTTGTGTTCTCATCTTCCTTAGATCTGATGACTGCAGTCATTGCACCCCATATCATTTTATATTCCTCACATTTAGATTTTTATTTTTAGGCGACTGCATGAAGAAATGATCATGCTCTGAGCTGGTTTTCATTTAAGGAACTTATCTGCAAGGAATGGATGGGTGTTATTGGAAGACTACATGGCAGGTGGAGAAAGACAGGCATTTTTATTTCCAGGCAATTATATATGTAAGGAACACATCACTAAAGCAGTTCACTGGGGAATGGGATTGGAGCACGACAAGGAGAAGAAAGGTCCAGTGAATCTTCATTCACTATTAAGGAAGAAGCAGCATCACTTGGACAGGAGGGTTTCTGGAGGTTGGGAGGGCCATCTGTCTGCTCCTCTGATGAGAGGAAGGTACAGCACAACTGGATATGTACACACACGTACCTGTACTCCCTTCTAAAACAGAACAACCACCCAATAAGAACAGCAGAACTGAGCAACTGCCTGTTTTCCATTCAAGGCCCAGGTGGTTTGCAGTTGTCCTTGACAACAATCCTTGGCTTCAGCTTTCATACTCTGTGCTGCAAAAAGTTCTGTCTTGGGCCAGGAAACACAGGCTTGAACCAGTTCAGGGTTTCTGTCTGGCAGCAGCCTGTGCTATCAGCCCTGGGCAGGGAGCTGGCAAGAGGCCAGGGCTGCGGTGCTTTGAGCTCTGCTCCCAACTGCAATGTCTGGAATGAGTTCAAAGTTGGGCAAAATGCCTTTGCATCTGTGAATATGATCTTTTTGCCTTTTTTTTTTTTTTTCTATAGCCAGGATGTGGTTCTAGATAAAAGATATTGCAAGTTTGGTCCACAGTCCCATCTGTTGCTATAATCAATTATTACCATTGCACAAAGATCCAGGTAGGTTTATAGAGAACCATCCCCAAACCCTCACCTGATCTGTTCTGGACATCTATGTAGGAGGTACTTATGGGGGAGCAGAAGTCAAGTGCTGTTTCCTTGAATGGGCCCAGCTGAACATTTGCTCCCATTGCTGTTATCAAAACTGGAGACTCAGCATCTACAAGGACGTGTCCTAGAATAGACTCCAGTTGTTGGTGAGACACACTTTTATATTTCTCGATAAGGATGATGCTATTACTTCGATCTGATCTTGTGAAACAGAGGAAGACACCAACCTGTCAGGCTGATCATCTGACTCCCATTCAGATACTATCACTGGAAGTGTAGTTAGGGAAACTAAAGGCTAAATCTCCTTTTTGCTCTATCTTGCAAACAACAAGATCCTTGGTTTTATTTTTTCCCCTCAAAGTCCAAATGTTTTTCCTTTCAGGACACTGAATGAAAACATAATGAAATGATCTTACAGTTCGATCTGACCTAGGTTTGTCACTGTCCCTGATTATTCAAAAGGTGCTTGGTTTTGTAGCAGCTTTATAATAAGCACTGAGGTTTCGCAAACTGAGGTTTGTGGAAATCCCCTAATGCAATGTCTATGCATTTTCTAGCATTCTTTTATGTTGAAGAGCTGTGAATTTTGCCTCTTCCGTGAATTCTGCTTCTGTATCTCACACAAATGATATCAGGCTTCAAGGTCTGTCATTTAAGCAGGTTACTTCATTTAAAATGCTGTTAGAGACATCATTGGTACAAGAAGGAATTATTGATGCTCTCTGATAAACTACTGCCAGGACCTCTCAATTGATTTTTCCAACTGCGGTGATGATTTGAGTCTTTCCTTCATCCCATGCCAGTTAAAAATCCAGATATCTGCTCAATAATGAATTTTACTTTTTTTGTGCTGTTTTTTAAAAGAAATTAAGTTTTTACTTTGTTCTTACACAGTTGCATGCAAACTTGAAAACAGATTAGAAATACACAGGAATATCAAAATAACTGATAAAGTAATTGGGATCTCTAAAAATGTAGTGACAGAGGAATAGTTTTGAACTATAAGTCTTCCTAGCATTTTGATTTCTTTCTCTGCAAGGTCCTTTAATTCTTGAATGAAATACAAAAAAATATGATTTTCTTTTATATTAATGCATAGTCAAAACCTTCCTTAATGTAAATCTCAAAATGAATTCTCTACTATGTTTTGACTCAATGACTCTGTGTTAATCTGGAGAATGTGATAGTGATCTACAGGTTGTAAAACTGTACAGTAAATAGCTCTCAGAAGACCTCTGCTTACAGCCTGATATATATTGCTTTTTCTTGGCTTCCTTATAATTTTAATCAGTTGCTCTGGTGGCTTTTCTTTTATACTGAATTAAATTTGTGAGACTCTTGAGCACAGGGTGGACGGAGACCTCATGCTGACTTCCAGCAAGTGCTGCAGAGACCAGGGACTCCACAGATGGTGAGATGTGAATCTGGCACTACCTGAGGAACCAAGCCTGTTTGCTTTGTGCTGGATTCCCACTGATGTCCAGAGGATGGTGCTACTTGTCTTGTTAAGAATTTCTTCTCTGAGTAAGAACTGAAGAAAATCTCTCTGGTATCGTGGCATTGTCTCCTCAGCATCGTCTGTTTGTCAAAACCAGCCAGGACCCTCATTCCCAGAAATGAAAAGGGAATTATGGCAAATATTTTCATCTGTCTGTTCTGATTGGTTAAATATGAGTTTCACTGGTTTTAGTGGGATGTCTGCATTAGGAATAAAATTCAAACAGAGACATGCCATTGTAGTGGAAATTTCAATTCAATATAATTTTCCCTTTGTTTCTCACAGGCCAGAATTCTTATAAGAATGTGTTTACTACAATATGCTGTGGCAAAGGACAGCACCATCTCAGGGTAGCCTGGTCCAGACATGTTTTGTCTTGACCACAACGTGGTCTTGAAGGCTGCTACTTATAGTGTAAGATGGGGTGACATGAAATTAGCTAATAACAAGTTGTAGAAGATTTAGGGAAAATATTTTATTTTGATGGGAATATGTTTCTTTCACAAAAGCAGTTCTTGGTAAACACTGGAATTATAACAGCTTTGGTAAATGGTTAAGATTCCTCTTCACTTTGGATGCAATCTGTGGAGTGAGGAGCTAACAAGCCAGCTCTGTCATCCCTCTGGAGTCTACTGGCAAGTGATGTCAAGGAGAAAACTGGAAAATAAGTTTCTGCCTCTCCCTGATTTCTGACATCAGCTGTTGCTAAACATAAGCAAAATCCATGACTAAAAGCAGATTGAACACATGAGGCTCTTAAACTTCTGGTGTTTGCAGGGGAGAGCAGCTGTGGCCCAAATCAGTCTGTCTGCTCCACCAGGCTTGGGAACAGGCTGCATTTGGAAAGATGGACAATAGAATGGATGGGTATTTCAACATATATGCCAGTGAGAAGCACCTTCCTGCCTGAGGCATCTTTATATGAGGGACTGTTTGGCCCATGGACACATCTGAGCAGGATCCCCAGGGTGGTGAGCTGTGGTGGGGGAGCAGGAGCATGGTGTGCCAATGGCTCCCAGCTCCCTCCTGCCAGACTTGGAAGCCTGGTGCTTCAGCAGGGTAACTCTGGACTTCAGAACAGTCCTTAACTTCCTTCAGCATCAGTTGTTAGCTGGAAACCCAATTTGGATTCCTTTCTTTCACTCATATTATTTTCTTGAAAATCCTTAGGAACCACCAAGCTGTCCTGGAGCTGCAGTGACTTCAGAGGTCATTGTGTCCCTTAGCTTCTCCTCCATCCTTGCTCATTCTCTACATACCGTTTTCTCTTTTCCTCCAGTTTCAGGAACATACGTAAATAATTAACTTACAAATTATACAAGCTTATCACGCTATATCCCAACAGATGGAGAAACGCATTAAGCTGATTTGTTCAGGCAGCCACATGCTAGATGCAGACCCAGAAAAAACAAGGAAATGAGGAGTTACCACTCTTAACAGCACGTAACTGATCTCATGGCTGCTGCTGCCGCCTGTGACATTACGGCCCATTTACTGTAATCTTAACAATGTCCCACCCAGCCCTTTCACCACACTCCTTCCCCTATCAAATAGCGGCTGTGAAAATTTATTTCTAGTGCAACAGGGTGATGTGGTTGCAGTATGTATCCAAATCATGAGTAACCCAGCTGGGTCACGTCACCCTGGCAATTGTGCTGAGATGTGGGCATCGGTCCCATCTTGCACTCAAGATCTGTTTTAGAAGCACTGAATCAAGGGCAGTGCATCACGCATGGCTAGAGATTGTGGCTGGTCGGCTTGACATCTTGGCTTAGTGAACTCATACAAAAACCTTGGCCCTAATAATAGTGATAGATGTAAGACAAAGGTGTTTTAATGCTGGGAAATGATCTTGCATTGTAGTGTGCAGAGAAAGGGTTCTGTAAAATGTGGGTGTCACTTGAGTTAGGAGGAGCTGCCAACTAGAATAGAAAAAAAATGGGTTTAATTTTTTTCAAACCAGCTTGCATAGAGTAGCTCTTACTAGAGCAACAGGTTTATTGAAGTATTACTTTACTGAGAGTAAGCCCATTTGCTGCTCTATGTGATGCAGGCAATGGCCAGATGAGAAGGGTATGTTATACCAGGTGCAGTTCTTGTGCAGCATTAACATTTCTGTTCATTTCATTTGCCAAGGGAAATCAGTGGATCACTCAGGCAATCTAATCAGCCACATGTAAATGTGAAACCTGTCTCTCTTGCTTGATGCTGAATGGAAAAATAATGCAACACTTGGAAACTGAGAAATGATTGCTTTTTAACAAAAGGATGCTCTGTTGCTGAGCATCCACTACTCTTCTTGGGAAATTTTGCCAGGACGTCACAGCAGTATCATGCAGATGCTCAGTGACTTTTCACTTGCTGACTTCTGGATCAGCTTCAGAGTAGTCACAGCAGATCACAGCTCAGGTGAATTTTCCATGCCTCTTACTGTGGGCTGCGTAAGCTGCTGTAACACTGCTACTGTGCTAAGCCGATCCAGATCACTCTTGTGTACCCAGAACATAAGTAAGTGCTGAGGGGAATGTGGTCCTTGAGCCAAAACTGAGGATTTTATACCTGACCAGCACCACTGCTCTGCACTTACATTGGCTGCTGGGATGTTTGCTTTGTGTAAAGAGCTTTGTGTCTTTGTTTTGGGGGCAAAGCTGAATTTGTGAATATCAGTCTTACAGAGGAAACTTCCTTTTTTAAAAATGTCTTTCCATGGAATTAGCTTTTCTGCTCTCTCTTCTCTGCTGGAGTGGTCCATGTGGGTGCATCTCCCTCACAAGACAGCAACGTCCTGGCAGGAGAAATGATGGGACTCTGGAAGAACTTTCTGTGGGAACATGTGTGCTCTGTGTGCAGGCTGTTTTCTGAGATAGGAAAACTGTTTATCAAAGTCTTCTCTTGGCTCTACATGACTGTTTTCAGCATCTGTGTGTGTTTGGATCTCTCCAGAGTTTTTTTCCTAAGGCTTTCA
Organism: Pomatostomus ruficeps; assembly: GCA_013400735.1. Taxonomy (NCBI): domain Eukaryota; kingdom Metazoa; phylum Chordata; class Aves; order Passeriformes; family Timaliidae; genus Pomatostomus; species Pomatostomus ruficeps. Next base: position 111,545 of record VYZT01002754.1, read on the forward strand.
CCCTGACCGCCTGTGAGAAATACTTGTGCAGCATCTACTTCTTGTCTTTCTCACTTTACTTATATAAATCTTGGAAAGTATTGCCAGATGACTGATCCCTTGATGCTAATTCACCCAGAGATTTTCTGTTTCCAGTTCCACAATTTTGTACTCACTTGACATAGATTTACATACCTCTCCTCCAGACTCCTTTTCTGATAGGAAAGCTTTCCTGCAGTGATTTCACTTCTGAAACTCTACTTTGACATCCAAGGGCCATCTGGAAGGACACTGAACTGGTCTTTGCCCTATCCTCTGCTGCTCCCATCTCCCAGCTCTCCCATTTTCTCAACTCCATCCCAGCATGCAGCACTTCAGGTGCATGCCTGAAACCTTGCAAAATCATCTTTCCCCCCCACCCCCCCCTCAGCTCCACCTTTGAAAATGGAAGTCTGGGTTTTCTGGCTTACCATTTCTCTGAGTCCTGTACAACAGTACAAATGTGAGCCCTGAGCCCAGCCCTGCTGCCGGGAGATGTCACAGCAGCCCCGTGCAGCCAGCCCTGCCTGCATCCTGCCTGCATCCTGCCTGTGGCCCTGCCTGTGGCCCTGCCTGTGGCCCATGTACACGTGCTCTGTGGAGTACAAGAGTCTTGCCTGAGCTTTACAGGGAAGGGCTATGTTAATTCAAAGGATCGTAGAACCATACAACCATAGAATGGTCTGGGTTGGAAGGCACCTTTAAAGGTAATCTAGTCCACCCCCCCTGCCATGGGTAGGGACATCTTCCACTAGACCAGGCTGCTCAAACTCCATCCAAACTGACTTTGAATGTTTCCAGAAATGGGTCATCTACCACCTCTCTGGGGAATCTGTTCCACTGTTTTGTCACCTTCATTATAAAAAACTTCTTTCTTATGTCTAATCTAGCTCCAGCCACCTTCAGTTTAAAACCATTACCCCTCGTCCATTGGAACAGAGTATTGCCATTTGCTGTAATTAGTACACTAAGTGCCAGGCTGAAATGCCACTGAAAAACCGGCTGTTTCTGGGCATTTCTGCTCTGCTGTTGTCTGTCAGGGTTGTAGTCAGGTGATTCACTGTGTCATCTCACACTGGACCGTGCTCAGCCTTCCTCCTCAGGGAGACCCACCCTCATGGCTCACCTGTGCAATGCCTGTTGTTACTATTTATTTTACTCTGTCATTACTCTGTGCAACTGGGACAGTGGCATTATTGAGATATATTCCAGGCAATATTTTGAATATAAATATTTATGGGTAGAATTTTCAAATATTATCTAGGAGCACAAATCCTGCTGAATGTCAGTGTGATTCATATTCCTACAAGAACATTGGGAAATGCAGCTCCACACATTAATAATGACCAAAACTTGTCTGTTGCTGTGGTTTGAGAATATGGCACAGTAATAGGAGTTCCCTGTAGAAACACCTTAACCTCAGTTAGAGCTGAATGCAGAGCTATATTTAGGTGGGAATAAAGTAGACTTTTGAATTCTAAATTCTGAAGTTGCAAAGTGGCATTTAGAAAAGAAAAAAAATTATTATTCCTAGCTTTTATTCAGTATAAAACCCTACTGCTTTTGAGATTTTTTTCCAAAGCTCTCTTTTGAGTGCAAGATACTACTACTTTTTTAAGCCTTTAATCCCTCTTTTTGAATGGTCTCATGATTGCTATTCCCATAGGAAGAGAAACATTTGCAAATAAAAAAAAGTATGAGTGACAGTTACTCACAATGTCTGCATCCACAGAAGAAAGAAAGAAAAAAGAAAGAAAGAAAGAAGAAGCAAGAAAGAAAGAAAGGAAGAAAAGAAAGTATTTTTCCTGACTCACTGTTTAAATGATAAAATGTCCATTAATAGGCTCATATTACAAAATTATAATTCTAACCTTTTCAGAGGGTTTCCACCATTGCATATCTTGCAGCTGGTCCAATTACAGTATGACATAAACATTTGCTGTAGAGTTTGATTTAATTATAGGAAGACTTTCTGTAAGGTCAATGCTGTGGTACAGAACTTATGTTCTTCAGACACTCACTTTAATTACAGTTTTGGTTTTGATGCTGAGCCTGACAGATCTTCATGTGTTTTGTGGATGCTCTCCTGTGCTATACTAGTATTAGACAGATCACTCACTGCTTAGAAATACAGAGTCTGGGATCCAGTGTAATCTCTGGGACAGCTCCATGCTCACATTTTTGGTGTGTTTTTGTTCCCCCAGAAGGTGAGATCTCCTGTATCTGGTCATAAAATGGGCTGGAGGTGGGAGTAGCATGTTGTACAGGTTTCACAGGTGTAGTAAGACTCAATGAGGTGTCATATTCCAGGTGCTGCTCCCTCCTGCACTGAGACTGTGTCCCCAGTGCAGATGCTTGGTGGATCTGAGTCACTGGTAGAGCCTTATGTGACAGGGCCATGATGTTGGAGAGAAACCATAGCACTGTCCTGCTCATGCATGAGGTAAGAATATGTCAAGAGCGAGCTCTGGGGATCTTGATGGCTGGTGGGTGAGATTTTGGCAGAACAGTACTTTCATCCTTCCCCTCTGTCCTGTAACTCCTTTACAAAATCACCCACTCACCTGCTAATGTTGGTTTTGATAAGCCCCTTTCGAGATCCTAATGAAGACTTTGCATCAGATTGACTCCACAGCACTACCTACAAGTTTCTTCCTCTTTTCAGTTGTCTTTCTCTTTGCAGGGGCTTCCCATGACATAACTTGTTATTTGGCCCAATCCAGAATAATTCTTTCCAAAAAGCATTAGAAGTGCACCAAAAATGGAGGAAGTAGAATGAGTTTGTAAGGAACAAATTCTGATAGACAAGCTCAATTTTCTTTTTCTCCCCTTTTTTTTTCTATAATTAAAAAATTTGATGGTGTCAGGAGCAGAAAATTCAGGACCGCTGATGTGTCAATATAGCACACGTGTTCTAGAGACAAATGATGGAAAGCAGGTGGGAAAAAAGGGATCCAGAGGGCCTGAATGCCGCAAAGGGGAGGGAAGGGACATGCTGGGGTGCATCTGCTTTGTGCCATGTCTCCTCAACCCTGTGCACTGGCAATACTAATGGGGGGATGCAAACATCTCCCTTTGCACCTCGGCTATTCTCCCCCTCCCTGGCAGAAAATCCCTGTGGAAGCCACATCATCCCACTGTCATCAAGCACTTTCTGTACATTTAGGTGTAACAGTTACTTCTTGCCAGTTAAGGACTGTTCTCTACAGTGTATTCCCCACTTGTTCCTGAAAAACATGATACCTTATTTTAATTGTTTCAACCAACTGGCCTTCTAGCACTTTCCTCAGGAGACTATTCCAGTCTTTCTGTAAAGAAAACAGAATTAGAATTTCTTCTTTAATAGTCAGCAAAATGCGTCCTTCACTAAGCTAGGGAACAGTGCTGTAGGAGAGTGCAGGGGAAGTGAAGAGGGCATAAAGTAAAGACATGAGTTATAAAAAGAGCATGAAGAAGGAGATAACTGGCTGTACATCTAAGACTTTGCTGAAACTAAATATTTAACTTCTGTTTCTTGCATCCTTTACTTTTCATAGCAGCAGGAAGGAGTAAAATGTTTTTCCATTATAAAAAGGGAATTAAAAGTCTACTGATGTTCTTTTCTAGTGGTGAAGAACTCTGAAGTATGAGGGTAAAATGGGAAATGGGTTAATATTCAGGGAAGTTTTGAATGTACCTAAAGAAATTTGTTGCTAAGCTCTCTCTAAAGCTGTGAAAGGGTGGAGTGACAAGCTACATAAGCTCTTTTTCAAAATCCTCTGTTTAAAGAGCATGCTAAAGCAGAGGTCAAAAGCAGACTGCAGAAAGAGTGGTACAGATATCCATGTAGTGATTATTCCTAAGGTTGGCAGAAGTAATAACCAATTATTTGTTCTGCAGCTTTGTCTCTGACCTGCATGTTTATGCCAGGCCCCCACTGGGCAAACACACAGGGAAAATAAAGTCTCAAGAATCTTGCTTAAATGTTTTATTCATTGCATTAATTTTTGCCTGAAGAGATATTTTCCCTTAGGAATGAAGGCCTTAAGATATGCTTCAAAGGAGTGTGTGTAACTTAGCCAAGAAGCTGTCCCTGAAATTAATGAGAGTTGGACTAAACCCTTTATACCATTTGGGCATCAGTCACCGACACTCAGATAGGTTTGCCCTATGGTAAAACCCTTTTCCTTCCCAGTGACTGAATTGTCCTTTTGGGTTTACCCTACAGGGTAAACACACCCCACAGTGCTGTTCAGTACTGCATGTGTACACCAGGCAGAAGAGAGAATCTAGCAGCTTCAAGAAATAAGAAAAAGTATGGCCTTTTATATAAAATGAAGCTGTGAGCAGAGTTTGGGTCATAAATGCTGGTCCAGTCCTTTAAGATTGAACACACCAGTGCACAGGCTTAGATTTCAGAGCAGTGCTGTAAGTGAATTGCTGCTCAGAAGTGGGAGCTGCTGCTGTTTCTATTCAGGCAGTGTAGAAATCTTCAGAAATGTTTAGAAGATCAACAAGGGAAATGGGTGTTTGAAAACAATATCAGGTGGATTTAAACTCTCAGTAATGCGGTTGCTTCAGTCTGCTTTTGCTGGCATGCCCAGAACAGCTGTGTTTGATAGCTCCCCATAGGCAGGATGGCTTTGAAAGTCAAGTAGTTGGTTTTGTAGTGTCAGATTTCCTGGCACGTCTGGAGGCTGTGGTTGCTTCAGACTGGGTTGTGGGGGTGCTTGGGAATTATAGGGATAGACAGGAGAGGGGAAGGAGGGTGCAAAAGTGCTCTTGGATGCGTGGCACGGATTTGGTGGATATTTCTCGTGAGAAAACTGCTGGCTAATGAAAGGTGAGTGGGGGCAGTATGAATTTTCACATTGCTTGGGAATGCCTCGTGTCAAGATGACAGAGAGGGCAGGCAGGTGGGGGCATGGTTCCATGGCCTTGAAGGGATGGGTCCTTCAGTGTGTGCGTTTCGCAGGCGGTGAGACTGTGAGACAGGGAAGTCAGAAGAGCCCACGCTTGGCCATGACCCAAAGCATGAGACCTTTGTCATCGCACTTGTGCTGGCAATAGGAATGGAACTAGAGCTGGAGCTGGGCAATTGTGGGTGGCAGGAACCTCGCTGTGGTCAAACATGGAGACCTCACTCCTCTTCCTTGATCTCACACTCCAGACAACGTTAGTCAGTAGAGAACATGAGGAATCGGTGGGCTACGTGCTGTAATTTGGGCCAAGGAGCATGAGCAAGACTCATTTTAGGCTCCACAAACTCCTGAGAAAAAGCACACAGCCTGGAAAGTGGGATGGGCTTGGAGGCTATTGTGAACCTACGCTGTTAATAAATACACCATGTACAGCCCAGCCAAGCTCTGGGCTTTGTTGCAGATGTCTTCCTGTCTCCTGAGATCTGACTGCCTGCATGGTCCAAAAATCTACCTATCTTCTCAAGACTTGCAGGAGGCCACTACAGCCATATTCTCCCATTTTAGAGTCACACAAGCAAACACATCCTGACATACAGCCTTCTTTTCCCCATCTTTGTCCGTTCATTTTCCATATACTTGTTCCCTGCCCCAAAAGACAAATAAATGGAACCAGCACCACCTCTTTGATTCTTTCCTGTTTTCGTGCTTGAGAACCAGACTTTTGGCTTAAACGTTTGGGGTTAAGACTCTGTGTGTTCTGGAGGAAAATCCTAAAGGATTTCTAGCCTGGCTGCTCTTGCATGAACTGAGAGGATTCCTGCAGTCTCTGTCTATGCTAGCACTGCTGGTGTGGACTCAAAGCCAGCCTGGGCAGAAACCTAGGAGGGGGAAATAGGACTTTTTTGTTTGGATTGCATTTTTCAGGGAAGTCCAGAAAGCCTGAAAGCTGTTTTCAAACAGAAAGAGGCTAGGGGTTTCTGACAAAGGAAGGATGAAAATCTGCATGAAGCAAGAAAGCAGGACAGTCTCTCAGGCTCCTTTCTTTAGGTAGGCTACAGGGGTGGAGATGGGAAGAGAGGGAATGACAAAGAAGGACCCTGGAAATATTTAAACCCATTTCTTGCCCTCTCCTTTTGACAAAGTGAGACATGGAGCTTTCAGAGACTGTCTCCACCACACTCCCTGCTTCTCTTATGAACAGGGATCCAGGGGCCTGGTTGCATGAGACAGGGTTCACCTCCAGGTGATACTTGAGGCAGAGAAAGAAGACGGTGGGTAAACCCTCCCCTTTGCTCCATCATGTGTTGGAATATGGGTGACACTGGAACCTTCCTGCCCCTTTTTCCCAAAGAAAGGCTGCTCTTGTGTGGGCACAGGTGATGGCAGCAGAATTGTCTGATACCTGGCATGAGGGGGGGTAGGGATGTAACCTTAGATTGATCCTCTGCTTGGATTCCTCATGTGGAGCATTCTTCAGCAGGCTACTTCTTCCCCACTGCAACCAAACTGACTGTTGGCTAAAGAAGCTATTAGCTGAAGGACAAAACAATTCTTCCCTAAATAGTGAGGTCACCTGGTCCCATATCACGCCTTTATACAAACACAGTGCCTGTTCATCAGAAAACAAAGCCTGGAGGGCCACACCCTGGAGATCTTGATATTCCTCTTTTTATGTGGCATTTCCAAGTATTCTGATGCCACTTTGTCCTTGTACTAGGCAGAATATGTTGCCACCTACTACAGAAATGATCGACTCCTGTTTTATCTCCAAAGAACTCTCTCTGCAATCTCTTTGTCTGGGTAAGTATGAGGGCACAGGATGAGCTTTCCCTTTCTTATTGTTAGACCCCTGCTCTGCACCTCTCTCCTGTTAAAGTACCGCAGGTGTTGGGGTCTCTTAAGAGCCACCTCATGGTACATGGAGAAGAGACAAGTGGACATGACCAGCTCAGATCTACTTGGCTCTGACAACCTGGACCAGGCTGATGTGCAACGACCTGGCAGGCTACCAGACCAAATCCACTACTACCTCTTGAGTCATGGGGCTAGTCTTAGAATTTCCTTTGCCACTAATATTTGCCTTTTAGCTTGTCTTGTTTGTGCCCTAATTCTTGCTGGTCTCACACTCTGCATGGGCAGTTGGGAACATCCATTGAGTCTTATTGATTGAAGTATTTTCTAATCCAGTGCAAGTTTCCTGTGGCATCCTGGTGAGTCAGGCTTCTTTCCGGATAGAGCTGTGTTTGCAAAATTTCACTATTCTATACAGTGGGACAGAACCTCCCTCTGGATACCGTGCTTCAGTGTGTTACAGTGTATCACTCTGCAGCAAACACACATGGGCTGAGTCACAGTATTAAAAATGTCAGTGTTTTTTGTGATCAGGCAGAACAAGTGCCACCTTCAGAACCAGAGCAGTGACAAAGCATAGGGCCCAGTGTTTATTTTCTGTAGTGATTGACTCCATTCTCTTTGCATTCCAGACAAACAGCATCCCTGCTGTTTTCTGACTCAAAGCAATATATCCCTTAGTGTGTGGCATGCCAAAATTAAGCCCTGGGCAACAAAGCAACAGGAAACAAAGGGTTTGTTAAACAAAAATCTGTTTATGCAGGATCAGACATCCAGACATGGCAAAATAAGTTCCTGTATATATCAGTAACTGTGTAATCCTACTTTGAAGCTACAACAAAGAACATATAAAGATGAATGCATTTTTGGGTACTAAAAAGTTGATCTGTCTTTGAAACAGGTGATTTTGCAACCAGGACAACAGAGGTAGATGTTCTTCAGAGGAAAGTCAGTGTAACTCCCTTCAAAAGTTCTGGTTATGTCTGCATCCACTGTGAATCCAGCTCACAACTCTTTCAACTTTAAGCACTTTCTCAATTTGAAGAAAGCGATTCTTTAAGACAAAGCCTGACTTTCTTAATTTTCTTTATGTTGGAAATTATGTGGGAAGCTTTAATATATTTTGAAGTTGCCTCATACATGGACTTTTAAGGTCCAGGCTGAAAGCAGATTATTTTAATAGTTTTTCCCTGTTTGAATGTTGGCACAGCATCAGTGAGCAGTAGGACCTGCAGAATCAGCCCTCCCTGCCTTCTCTGTTGCCTCAAGCTGAAAAGTCCTGTTGTGTTACATTTTATACACTGCTCAGTAAGACCTTGAAGCATAGTTGATAAACACACTCTTAAGACAGTTTCTCTCTCCCGTGTTTTTTATTTTCCTGTGCCTTGTTCTGCTCATGAGGTCTGCTTTTTAAAATCCGACTACCTTCTAGCTTGAAGAAATTTCCATTTTTCTGGGAAAAGGATACATCTTTCTGAATCACCCAGTTGACAGGTAATTTCTCCTGCTCATTGCACTAGCCTTGGAATGTTCAGAGCTCCTTAAGGACTAGATAGATTTAATCATAAATATGAAAAAGGGACATCTTCATTAAAGTTTCTCTCTTGCCTACTTTTTATTGAGCACAGATTCTATGGGGTATGATGGTTTCAGCTGGGGTAGAGTTAATTCACTTCACAGTGGCACAGGTAACCCAAACTGACCAAAGGGATATTCCAAACCATAAGACATCATGCTCAGTATATAAAATGGAAGGAAGAAAGAGGAAGGGGGGACTTTTGAAGTGATGGTGTTTGTTTTCCCTAGTCACTGTCATGCGTGATGGGGCTCTGCTCTCCTGGAGATGGATGAACACCTGCCTGCCCATGGGAAGCTCTGAATAAATTCCTTATTTTGCTTTGCTTGTGTGCACAGCTTTTGCTTTCGCTAGTAAACTGTCTTTATCTCAACCCATGAGCTTTCAGGCTTTTACCCTTTCGATTTTCTCCCTGGTCTCACTGGTGAGGGAGTAAGCAAGTGGCTGCCTGGGGCTTGGTTACCGGCTGGGGTTAAACCACAGCAGGGCGAAAAAGGGAAAAAGTCTGTTCAAGCCTGTCCTGCATGGCAGTACTGTGCCCTCTCCACTCTCACTAACTGAACTTGAAATGTGTGGTGAGAAAAGGCTGAAGATATTGGATTAGGGAGTCTTACACTTCAATGACCTGTCTTGATCTGAGAGGGAGTGAAAAGGCAGAAGAGTCTTGTGTTCAGAGATGATGAACCTGATATGGAAGTATCATTTTGGTGTTTTGCAGGTCACACCACAGAAAAGTCAAAAAAATTAATTGAATAAATGGATGGGTCTTCTTCATTGTGAAAGAACCTCTAAACAGGAGTTTCCCAGAGGTGTGTGGAGGGCCCCAGGGAAATGCTCAGTAAGTTAAATATTGACAGCTCTATTCATTATTTGGCTTACACCATGCAGTGCTTAGTGATGCACAGAGTTAGGACCTGCTATGTTTGGTGCTGTATAGAGCAAGGAAAATAAAAATTTGCCCTTGTAAAGACCTTGAAATCATAACATATAAGGAGCAAATGTGCCTGTAGTTTTTTGGGCAAGAGGCTTTGCTGTGAGGGAATAAAGGAGAAGCAAGAATAGCTTTAACTCATTAAAGAGAGTTGATGAGGTAGGACAATGGGATGAATTGTGAGATTTCGTTTCAAAAGCCAGAAGATACAGTGGGACACAGCTTTTGAAAGTTGTAAAAACTCAGCAGGATTCAGTCTCTATTGCTAATTTGACACTTGTGGCAAGCAGCTTCTGGCTCTAGAAGTCATGCATCTTTTCCTGTTCCAGAGGTGGGGGGATTATTTCAGAGGTGGAGACTGGAGGGAGATGTGCAGATAACATGGCACATAGTGGTGTATCTGGAGTTAAGAGTTTTTCACACTGGAGGATGCAGTTGTTCAGTGATGTTTACTGGGATTTTCAGCACTTGGGGTTGCTGCAGTGCTAAAGCAGCTTGTGAAAGATAATTGCACAGTGTGAACGGAAGGAAGAAGTTCTGAGCAGGTGGAGAGACCAAAGTACACATCTCCTGCACAATGGGAAAGAAAGGTATTTTACCAGAAAAGAGGGGTGATGTGTGGGAAATCTTCGTGTTTAGCTTTTGAAAACTGGAAGAATATGACTAGGGAGAGAAATCAGGCTGTGACAAGGCCTCTGAATGTGCCATAGCAAGAAAAGGCTGTAAAGATGAAAAGACAATACTCACTAACAATATTAGAGAGACCAGGGTGCTGAGAACTCATAGCACAGATCTCTTCACAGACATTTTGGCCTGAAGAGGAGCAATGGGGATCTTTGGAAGACAACAGGTTGATGAAAGAAAGAAGTTGCTATACAATCTCTGAATGTGGAAGAACCATTGTTCAGGAGGATGTGAACTAGAAAGGCAGATAATCTGACTTTCACAGCTGGTGGTGCTATGTCCATGGTGTGAGTATCTGGAGATTCTTGAACACAGGTGGTCTGTGGCTTGAGTGAGTTATAAAAGGCTGACATTTGAAGTAGTTAGTGGCTTGTACATGACCTCTCATTCTCCTTACTGTGATTAATGAGAAGTTAATGTGTTTAAGGATGTGTTTTTGAGAAGTTGCTATAGTTTCTTCCAGTGTAAATAATTTTGTTCCTTTATTACCTCTGTGGGCTTTGCCTGGCCACTTACATTTGTTTTGTTCCATTAGGCTTCAGGACTGTTGAATGCATCATTTTCTGTCAGCTGATTTTGCTTCTAAGCAGATCCTAAAATTGAAAACCATAACCCTTTTTTGGAAGGGTTGCGAGTGGTGAGTCAGATACAGTATGGGCATTTAAAGGCTATAGTAGTGTGTGACAAAATTTCCTGACTAAGTGACATCAGAAGAAGCAAAGGTGGGAGGCTAGAAACTGGCATTTCTGCCATGCCAAGAGACTTGCCAACAAGTCGCAGGTGGTCACAGCAGGAACGTGAGATGAGCAAGAGTAGGATACATTGTGGTTATAGCTTGTGTGCACTTGCACGTTTCACCTGCTTGCTTTTCCCAGCAGTTCTTAAAGTATTTTACATAGCTTGCTATTTCTTTCGGGTAGAGTACAAACTGGGAATTACCAGAGTGCAAAGTCCATTTTGATTGCTTGACCGGTCTTTACGTTCTTACTATTCTTACTGTTCATTTGTTTTTGGCTTGGTCTAATACCCCTAAGGAGATGCTGGCCTTGCTGCAGCCACATACAGACATACAGAAGCATGAAATGGAGGAAAGAAATTTTGTCTTGAATGCAAATGGATCCTCAAGGACTGAATAGAACAGAAGCCTCAAAATACTCGTTCTGCCAAGGAAAGTGTAAATACATGCTGAGAATCCATGTACAAAGTCTTCCGTTTGTTTACATGGAATGAGAAGTAACCTGTATCCTATAATCATGTTCCTAACACTGACCCAATTTTGTTTCAAATTGTCATGTTTGGTGTTATTGGGTGGGGGAAGGAGGACATTGCTGCTGTCACTCCTATCAGCTTTGTGCTTCTGAAGAGATTGCATCTCCAGACTGTTGTGAGGGTAGAACTGTGTTGAATTGCAGAAAAGCCTGCGAGGGAGAGACAACTGGACCGCAGATCCCAGTTTGGAGGGAAAGTTCCTCATCCAGATGTGGTAAACAGATGGGAGGAGGGAGAAGGCTTTATGTGCAGCACCAACACTCTGCATTGGCTGGCAGTTGCCCATGCCCTGGACCCAAGCAGTGGATTGTCAGTGCCACAAAGGAAGAGTTTGCTTGGATCTGGCAGGGCTACTCAGCAGAGGTGCATCGCTTCAGCATCCAGAAATGCTGTTTGTTTGTCTAACTCAGCTTCCAACACATCACCAAGACTAATAAACAAATCCCTTTGAATCCAGTTCAGGTCTCTCAGCATCCTATTTCTAGAATACAAGTGCAGCCAGGGCCACTGCATTTAACACTGGTTTTAGCTGGGTTTTATAATCACTAGCTGTGCACGATCTGAGGTGATTTCCCCCAGAAGTTGTCTCTGCAGCTGCTCCCCAGCACA
>VYZT01002755.1:0-14174 GCA_013400735.1 Pomatostomus ruficeps
ACTTTAGAGCAGCCTTCCATTACCTAAAAGGGGCCTAAAAGAAAGCTGGGAAGGGACTGCTCACAAGGGCATGTAGTGATAGGACAAGGAGGAAGGCCTTAGGCTGAAGGACGCAAGATTTAGGTTAGATATTAGGAAAAAATTCTTTACTGTGAGGGTGGTGAGGCACTGCAACAGGTTACCTGGGGTACTTGTGGATGCCCCATTCCTGCAGGTGTTTAAGTCCAGGTTGGCTGGGGCTCTGAGCAACCTGGTATAGTGGAAGGTTCTCTGCCCATGGCAGGGGGTTTGGAACTGGATGATCTTAAAGTCCCTTCCAACCCCAAAACATTCCGTGATTCTATTTTTCTATGATCCTATTTTTCTAGGATTCTATGATAAGTGACAAAAATCCATCTTGTGAGCAGTTTTTCTTCCCTTCACCCCACTTTATAAAAATGGAAAATCTCATTGAATATTACTCGTAGTTTCAGCTGCTACAGCCTTCAGATGCAACCCCCCTATAATTACATCCTACTGACACAGGCATAAATGTGGTTTCTTCTCATTAAGGCTTACATGGAGGGCAAAATAAAATTAAGAAGTGACTAAGAATTTACAGTAAAAGAATGTAATTTCCTTTTGCTGAATTTCTTTAGACCTGAATCAATTAAAATGACATTTTCTTACTTCCTTTGTGTTTAGGTATTAAAAACTGCTCATTTGGTTTTATTCCTGTAATATCAACTAAATTGGAGGCCCACTTGTACTGGGTCTTGTCCAAACACACAATACAAGTTTTCACTTGGAAGAGATTTCTTATAGCACAATTACAGAAAACAGACACAGCAGGAAAAAATAAAGTTTCTTGCTCCCATATCACAGTTGGAGACCATGGCACGGTAAAGGTAAGGGATTTGCCTAAGGCTACACAGAAAATTTTTATATGTGGAATAAACCTGAGCCTTTTAAGTCACAGCCCAATCCTACAGGCACAAAACCCTCGTCCACTCCCCCACCACTTGCTTTGCCATAGTCTGTCAGGACTGTGATTTAGAATATCACTGTAGGCAAAGTGTTTATTCACAATAGATGGGAAAAGTGAGTCAGGAGAGGGAATGAGTACAGTTAAGCAGTGTATTAATCAAAATAAAAGCAAATATTCAGGAAAGCCAGGTGCAGTGTAGATTAGCACCTGGTTGTCACAGTTCTGCAGTTTATCCACGAAAAGCAGAAACAATCCTCACAGCAATACATAAGAATAGTCTTGGAAAGAATTTTTTCTAAATTTCTATAACCTTTGTTCTCAGTTTTTCCAGAAACTCTAAAAGGAATGGAGCATCATTATTAATTATTGCTATTATTATTAAAGAACAAAAGAAAAATGTTTGCATTTATCTACCCACACATTCAAATATTGCCCCTCTGTCCCTCATTCCTCCCTCCAACATTGAACACTTTTTTTTAGTGCCACTCAGCACATTATGTCTAAAATTAAAGTGTAAGCACTTTTGAGGAGGGGGGAAACCCAGTCCTACTAGCCTGGCAAAACCAAAAGCATACATTTAGGTGCTGTGAAACATAACACTAGCAACAAAGTGGGATATTTTCAGCAGTTTATATATCACCGGAATGCTTTCCTTCAAAGTAAACTAATAGTCAGGATTCACTATCTATCTTCTTCAGTGCAATCTGTTTACTCAGGCCATGCAACGAAAGCAGCTCTCCTTTTTCCCAGCTGGAACTGAAGGCATGAAGGATGCAGCAACACCTTTCGCCTGGCTGGATGTTAAATGAGGATCTTCCCAGCAAAAATAAATCCCTAAGGTTCAAACATCACAGTGGTCAATGTTCATCAGAAATTGTTCTTTCCTATTGTGAACTATTCCTCCAGTGACAGATGAAGTGTAGAGGATTGCATTAAGCCCTGGACAGTAATTTGATAAACCTCAACAGAAGAAAAAGTATTTTCTCATGCCATCATTTGAACTGTGTGCTATGATACACACTGTACAAGACCATACTGCTGTAGGTAGAGAGTAGTACAAAGCAAAACACAGAGCAATTATATTTGGCCTCTAGTGATTCAATCTGGATCATATAATTGTTCAGGCTGAAAAAACCAGATGGTTTTTCCTCATACATTCAGTATCGGACAGTAAAACATACCCCTTAGGCAGCAACTTCCCATAAAATTATTCAAGTACTGCCATAGCCTTGTATTTTATCAAAAGCAGCAACTTCCATTTTGTTTCAGCAGTAATCAATTTTGTTACAGATCCTTTCATCTTATTTCCCTGCTCCTGAAAGCATATACTAATTGGAGAAAAGTCAGTTTATGAAAGATAATATAACTCAGAAGCTTTGATATTTAATCAATCTGCCTCTCATAAACTTTTCTCATTGGTTAATTAGGACCTACCAATTCTCCATTTATACAATTTTCAGCAGAATTTTACTACAGTTTGATTTAAGGGCTGTTCACATGGAAGAGGATGTTCAGCTTAAAGCAATTGTTAAAACATAACTCAAGGAGTATCATAAGGACAAAAAATACACCCTGGGAAGATCTTTAAGAGCTATTTTGCTACATAATTTACTGCTAGAATTAAAATAATCAAAAGTTAAACATCTGCAAACTTTTGTGGCCTCTTCTGTAAATAATAAAAATGTATCACTGTTAAAGTGGCATAATTAAGCGATTAGACCACCGGAGTTATTTTCCAGTATTATTTGAGGTCTGATTTAATGCCCATACAGGTAAGGGCATTCAGGATTATGACCAAAACTATTTGCAAACCGTTGGCAGTGCCATTATCCTAGATCATGTATGGAAAGTAGAAAATGTTTGAAAGCTTTTGCTAACTTTAACTACAACCAAAAAGTATCTCTTACTTTTCCCACTGGTACACTAATGCAATTGCTTGCAGATTTAGAGGAGGCTGTTTGCATTCATGAGGTCTGAGTCTACAAAGAAGCTATTAGAGTCCCTCCATAAGCAATTCTTTCCACAGCCAGTGGTAGTGACCATGCTTTCTTCACAGTGATCAGGATCTTGCTGAGTTGAGTACACAAGTGCTGCCTTTACATGATTTTTTAATCCTCAAATGCATAAAATCCATGTGAGGCATTAGATAAATAAATGTGCTGAAGATTATACTGGATGGATAGCACCAATAGAAACATTACAGGTTTAGATAAGTGGATAAAATACCCAGAGAAAACCCTATTAAAAAAGGAAGGAAAGACAGTCTTTCATAGCCCTGTTACACTTCCATGGGAAGTATTAATTTTGGTGAATGGTTCACAGAAAAAGCAAAAAGATGGATCTGCCTCAGCTAGATGTTATCAGCACTCTCACCCCTCTTGATGTGTGAAAGGGAGAGTTTACAGCTTCAGTATGCCATGCAGCTGCTGGGGACAGAATTAAAAACGTCATCTACTGGACCAGGAGTTACTCCTATATATACACACTATTTGCAAGGCACCAAGTTCCCACAGAGGAGGAATTCTGTGCATTGTTCAGCTGAGAGCTGGTGTACCACCTTCCATCCCAGAGCAGACATGAGTGCTCAAGGCAGGGAGGCAGCACAAACCTGGCAGCACTCAGCCTCTGGGCACTTCCTGGTGCCTCTGAGTAGATAGTTGCTGGAGGTGGGTGGAAATGCTCTCTCTGACAGGATATCGAAAGAGAAATGCTGAAGCACTTTCCTAGCTTCATGAAGAACTGAAAGTGAAAACGTCACCTAGTGCAGGCGTGAGGCGGACATTTACACAGGTCCTGCGGTATCTCCCTTAAAAAGTAATCTTTTCAACATTCCTGTAAAACAGATAATGAACAGCTGACATGGTGGAAAAGAATACAGTTTAACAGTTTTGATAGTGCAAGCCATGTGGATTAAATTTTCCATCATTTATAGTTTCAGCGTGACTTGTTTATGCAAGAAAATGAGATATGACAAAGGTTATTACAATTTGTTAAAAATGTTTGACAAAAGCTGCATGGAGAATAAGCGGTCTTCCATAGAAAAAGCTCATAAATTTCTCATGTAGACTTTTTTTAAAATGACTTGCACTTCAACCTTTTCTTCAAGTGGAAGGGTGTAGCATGTTCAGGGCTTGATACTGCACTGCCTTCTATCAAGAAATAGTACAACCCTGGCTGTGGAAAGGTAGAGTATGAAGACCTCACAGTCTTAAAATGGGAAAAAAAAACTGGCTAGGAAACTTAATAAATGATTTTAAATAATTGCAGCAAACCTGTCTTTTTATATATTCTTTCTTTGGATTAATTAATATTAATTTATTTGTATTAATTGTTTTCCAGAAATATAGAAATTTAAACTGAATTTCATGTCTGACATGTTTTAAGAACTGAGCATGCTGCTGAAGCAGCATATTTAGAAAGGTGAGTTTTGTCAGGCTGTGATGGATAAATTTTGTTTCAAAAATATTTTTCATTCCACTGTGAGATGCTTATTCATTCTAAAAATTAGAACAGTTTATCAAGCCTGAAATAGTTTACATTTGCAGTGTGAAAAAAAGTGTTGTCAACCTAAATTTTTCTTTTCTGACATATTTTTAAGGAATCGTATTTTTAGCAGTCTGCTAAGTGATTGTATTTGGCTTCTATTGACAAAGCAATGAAGAGGATATAGCAGAACATGATATCAAAACAAAGCAAATCAAATAGCTCAGGTGCTTATGGGGCACAAATAGAAGTGTCATTAAATGCACATTTGATTATCCATTCCATCACAGACAAAAAATAAAACATCAAGGTAAGTTTCTCCAGGGTTCTAAAAAAGGAGGCATCGTTCTTCCTTGAGCAAGCACATTAGCTTAAAAGAAAACAAAACAATACAAGAAATGCTTTTTCTTAATGCTCAGAGATACTTGTAACCTAGATATTTTCTGTTTTCATTGGCGTCAACAGGAGATAACATAAGAATAAGAAAAAGTCATGTGCTCCTCCAGATTTTAACTATTTTAGTGATTGGGAAGTGCAATACTGATTTGCTTCAAATCTTCAGAAAATGACAACACGCTCATTTTACCACTCACAAAGCATAAGTCTTTTTGTAGACCAAAATCTTCAAATGTCAATGCTTAATTTAGTAAATAAAATTTGTATTTAGACAGCTCTGTAGTTTTTTTGTTTTGTATCTGTAGGTTTTTTCTTTTACAGCTCAAACTCCCAGTGACGAATCTGGTATCTTACATAGCAACCTTTGATTGACCACAGACGCTTCACAAAAAAATTAATTTAAAATATAAATAGAAACTATGTTGTCTTTACCACTGAGCACAGAAATTGCAGAATTTATATATATTTTTTTAGAACAGACACAAAATTAAGATAAAAACTTCATTATAAGGAAATAGAGGAAATTTAAAGAATTACAATATGAAGCTGGAGAAGTGAAAACCACTATATAACCTCACCTTTAAAATAATTTTTCTGTTGCAGTCTATTTGTTTCACAGCCTAGGGCAAAGGGAAGTACTCAAATAACCTTTTTCTGTAAAAGTGTTTGCTAACATACTGTACTCAGATGTATTGTTAACCAGAAATATAATCCTTAATATAAGAAATGTATAGATGTGCAAGAAAGAAATGTATTCTGTAATCACCAGCATAATCCACTAGAAAATCAGCTTTTTGGGTCTTCAGCTTTTAAAGCAAAAATATTGCCACTACCTAATTTTTTTTTGTTTGTTTGTTTGTTTGTTTTTTTAAAATAACAGAGCAAATTTAAAAGAACAGAAAGATTATAGGACTGCTGGGTATTTTTTATGCCACAAGAATTGGCTGCTGGTGCTCAGAGTGCAGCTCTGGCTCTGGTAAAGCTGAGCCAATGCTGGCTTTGGCAGCTAAAACTATGGAGGAAACACACTGTGTTGGGAGAAAAAAAAAGCCTGTCTACTTTATCCTCTTGAGTTAATCCCATTCACTGTGAGTCAGCTAGATCCCTGAGCAATGTGACAGGGAAGGACACTCCCCATGGCTGCTGATGGCCTACACCTTTAAATGCTGAGGACTGCCATAAGAATCATTTTGGCCTGGGTAAAACACCACTTTCCCAGGCAATTCCTAGGTATGGTCTGGGAGTTACACACATCTGGATGAATCTTTTCTCCGGACTTGCCGGTGCATCTTTTACTCTGGAAAGGTACTTATGGATGTCAAGTTATTGTGTTGAAAAACCACTATCAAATGAGCCTATTTAGCAAATGAGCTGTAATTTACAAACAGTGGGGATATTCCCCATTTGAGTACCTGAGGATGTGTCACAGCACCAAGCCTGCCAGAGTTCTAGAAGCATTTGGACAATGCTCTCAGGCACATGGTGTGATTCTTGGGGCTGTCCTGTGCAGGGCCAGGAGTTGGACTTTGATGATCCCTGTGGGTACCTCCTAACTCAAAATATTCTCTGATTCTGTGATTTCAGTAGTGTTTATGTCTTAATCAAAGGAAAAGATGGGGACAAAACCTATTGAAAATTTAATCATTCAAATTCAGGTGCCTGACTGAAATGTTTTAATAAAAGCTTGAGATTAAGCAATTAACCCAACTTAACTATGAAAGGAAGCACTTGAGTCAGCTGTATATTTTCACCTAAAATACTTCATCCTATTGAAGAGCTCTGGTGATGCCTTAAGATTTAGCTTTTATATTTTTCAGATCCTGTACTGCTTTAGTGTGTAGCTCTAAAACTCCACATGGGCTGTTAGCTCCTGTTCTCACATTCTAGTTATACATAACAAATCCTCTCTGGCCTGAGACTCAAGGACACCTTGTTGTTCCAGGCCCTGAAATATGTAAACAAAACCTCTAAAAGGGGGGACAGACTTAGGGTAAATTACTTCACTACCTGAAACTGTAATTGGAGGATTTACCCTGATATGTAAATTGATCAACACTTATAATAGTGTAGAAAACTTGTGACTGGTTGTCCATCTTGGATGTAACTTCTCCCAAAGAGGGCTTTGACTGCCCGAGGTGTCCCTGTTGAAGGCCCTTCAATAAATACCCATTTTATTGTCTTAATCTTGTCTGGCCTCTGTTCTAGGTAGCTACTCCAAGGCATCACTGAAACAAAAATCAATTTCCTCTATTCTCTTATTTTTCTCCAGTAGTATATAATATACTGGATTTTGCTTTGGTTTTACATTTGTTTTTCAGTGATGTATAGTCAACAACATTGACAATTAAAGGAGTTTTTCAGGGGCAAGGACACTCAAATGCAGTCATACAAAGATACTGTACTGTAGTACATGAGCAAAAGGAGCTTCTTTTAATCATATCGCTCAAGAAGGCATCTTAGCAACCCTTGGCTACTTCTACAATTTTTTATCCTTCCAGATGTGTGAACAAAGAAGTACCACAATGAACAAAGAAGTACCAACAAATTCTCCAATAATAGCTTTCCAGGTTACAAAATAACACAGTTGTTCTGGCAGTAATGCTCCATTCCATGATACAGATGAAGAATCTATGGGATACGTGGCTCTGTGTGGGGATTCCAAGTTATTTGCTGTCATTAAATGTGGTTATGTCAAATGTTAAGCAGAATAGTAGATAAGACAATAAAGCACACTTAAAAAAAATGATTTCTTTTTAAATAAAAGAAAAGAAAATTAAGTGGAAACATCAGAGCTTTGATGTGTATTGTACACACAATATCAGCCTGTGGTGGCTGTGGGAGGAATGGTACAGTGATAAAAAATCATAGATACCAATTAATCTGATCACTTTTTAATGCTTTAATTCAGCAAGCTGATTAAGGCAGGAATGATTTATCATATTTAATACACTGAAATACAGAAGAATATTTTTGAGCACTCCATTGTGGAGTGTTAAAAAGGAGAATGAAGAGGTAAGAGAAAGTCTCTCCTGAAAAAAACAATATATCCATGATGGAATTAAAAAAAAGTGGTAAGCATAACAGAGTATTTACAAGGCCAGGCTACCTTATAGCCCCAATGCCCCTCCCAGCTACAACAGAAATCTAAGCACCCACAAATGCCAGGCCTCGTTAAACTGGGCAGAATAATGCCATAATGTTATCAAGAATTAGCATTTTAAAAATTTCTTCAATGTACTATTGTACATTGTACAATGTAATGTCTTCTTTCTCTAACTTTATTTACTCCTAGTAACTAATAGCTGGGTTTTGGTTTTTATTGAAACCTTACAGTTGACTTCAGTGGGAGTATGGCTTGTGTTGGGAATTATGAGCTGACTCATAAATATCACTAGAGCAAAGAAAATCCTGTTAATTTCCTATCATTTTCTCCCAGTAGTAAACAAGGATATAAGTGGAACACGGAATATTTTTCTAATGTACTGTTAGTATTAAACTTACTTCTAAGAATCAATCATGGCACTTTAGCTCGAGGGTGTTCAGTTTTATACTACACCATTAGTTTTGTCTTCCTTAATGTAAATAAGTCCTGCACTTTCTGGAATCTGAAGTGCCCTTTCTTGTTATTAGGCAGCAGTACTAACAGACCAGAACCTGATGGCAGAAGCATGTGAGATAGCAAAAGAAGAATCCCATCTTGAAAGGTTCAAATGACATTGAGAATTTCCTGAGTTTAACTTTTTTACAGCAACACTTATCTCCTCTCTATGCTCATCCATTTAATATTGACAAGAAAGCAGTACAAAGTCTCAAAACTGAGGGGGCACTGGGGTGTTCACCTATTTCCTCATATGCTTAAGTTTCTTTGTGTTTAAAAGCAAAGAGTGGATACACACTTTGTCAAGCTGAAGAGGGTGCAACAAACATCTTATGGCTTTGTATCACACACTACTCAGAACAGAAAACTTCTTGAAGAGATGTTTAGGTCTTGAGACCTAAAGCAAGATGTAACACTTACTTTTCACAATAAGCCTTTGTTCTATGTGAGTCTCTAAGTCAAAGCCCAATGATGTGACTCATTTCCTCTATTTTGCAGGGTCTTTTATCTCATACTCACTCCAACTGGAAAAAGTGTTACATAATTTCTTCTGTGCAGCAAACAAGGTACTCTGAAGTCCCTATGAGGCAGGGCTGCAGAGCACAGCAGCAGTGACTATGGGCAGCAGTGCGGAGGGGCAGCACCTTGGGTGCCTACAGCAGGACTTGCCTCTCCCGGGGTGTCTGTCAGGGAGAGGGTGCTGCTCACACGTCTGGCTTCATGTGCCAAAGCTGGGCTTGTACACTGCTCTGGCAGCAATAATGGTTCTGTTTCAATAATGAGTTATTTTATTAAATGTTGAGGTGCAAAGGTTCTGAAACAGCTATTGCGCTTATGCAGAATGTTAAATACACAAAGTGATCACTTATTTTCCATATGGGGAAAAACTTGCACTTTGATCTTAAACACATTAAAGCTGCTGCTTGCCTGTTTGAAGCAACACATGAGGGTGCTTTTACTTTCCAACATTTTATCTTACAGTGGGTTTCTCTCTTTGCCAAAGTTGGTCTGCTCAGAAGTTTGTGTGAAACAAGTTTGCATTTATAAGACATATTGCAGGCTGAGAGAGAGTCTTATATTAATTTTACTTTAGCAGATCAGTTTCCTTTCACACAGGATGATCCTGTAAGCACTTCTCTATGTGTTTAAAGCCAGGCTGGATAGGGCTTTGAGTAATCTGATCTAGCTGCAGATGTCCCGGCCTACAGCAGGTGCATTGGACTCGGTGGTCTTTAAAGGTCAGTTCCAACCCAAACCATTCTATGATTCTGTGATTCCATGCACACAGGTTGATCAGAGATGATTGTGAGTACATACTGCTGAACACTGCATACTTCAAGGCTGGAGAAGAAACCCTGGAGATCCCTTTGTTAACCACACAGTTGAAGTCACTTTCTTGGAGCGTCAATATACAAAGTCATAGCCTTCAGTAGTTGCATGGACCATACCAGTAAACAGGATTGTAACTTCCCAGGCAGACATGCATCTCTGCTAGAAGGAGAAAAACACCTCTGTCACTACAAGGAGGTCCAGTTAATTGGTATTTTTCAACTAAGAATGACTCCTGGTTCTTTGAGAGGCAAAGGAACTTCTCTCTGTGACTCCCAACACAGCCTAATACTTCCTTCAGTTCAGACAACTCCATCATAAGACGCAGTAGTGTTGTTTTTCTATATTAACAATGTGAAGCTGAGATACATGGTAGTTTTGCCTCCTACAATTCATAAAGGTTCATATTAAAAATCAGTACAGGGTAGGCACTGAAGAGCTTTTGCAAATCATGAGCCTCTGAGAGCCTAAATCCTTAACTGTCTTTAACATATTTAAGTGCACAGGAGAAGTTAGAGTTGAGAATTGGTCTTTCCAAGGCTAGGAGTGATTAGAGCTATGGATGCTGCCCAGACAGAGCACTTCCAGCATAGCCAGGAATCGCTCTTAACTGAGATACACTGGCTGACTGCACCTCCTTGTAAAGAGAGCACTGTTTTTCTCCTTCCAACAGAGATGCATGTCTGCCTGTCTCCTAATTCCTCAGGAAGCCTGACAAGTGAAAGAGTGGATTCAGGGTAAGCCAAAAACGTTTTAAATATTTATATGTAAAAAACAAGTTCTGCTCTTTTCATTGTTACATAAAGAGACACTGCTATTTCAAAATATACTTACAACCTGCCTGATAAAGAGGAGCTGACTGGGACCATAAAATTTAATTTTAAAACTGCCCTTTCTTTATGTTGTTGCAGTTCCTAGGTAAGTCTCATATCAGATGTATGGAGGAAAAGTGGGGCTAAAATGCAATATTTGGAATGGCATTAAAAGATATCCAAGGGGGGAAAAAACCTAATTGGCAAACATACTGTCAAATCTGCCCATGATTTGAAAAATAATGATACAGTATGGGTCACAGAATCATGGAATGGTTCAAGTCGGAAGGGACCACAGCGGGTCATCTGGTCCCACCTCTCTGCTCAGGGTCATCCCAGAGCACATGGCACAGGCTTGTGTCCAGACAGTTCTTGAATATCCAGTGAGGGAGACTGCACAACCTCCCTGGGCAGTCTGTTCTAATGCTCAGTCACCCCCAGAGTAAAGTTTTTTCTCTTATTCACATGGATCTTCCTGTGCATCCTTTTGTGATCCATTATGAGCATTTATTTATGTAACTTTAAAGAATGAATGTTGAACAGGACTGGGCATCTTGATTTAACTGAAAAGTCATGTAACAGTATCCATCCATGCATATGAGAGCACACGGATTAAAAAGTAACCAAATAAACCAATATAACAAAGCAACAGAAACCCTTGACAACTTAAGATCATGTAGTCAAACCTTCCTATAAAACGGTATGAAATAAATAGCTTTTAATATGCCCAGAGTGTCACTGAACTCAGAAAATCATAGGCAAATAAATAACCAAGAACCTGTCTGTTAAAATCAGAATATTAACCTCTAACAAAACTAAAGTTACACTAGCTTCTTTTACAAAGGAAGTTAACAAAAACCACAATCCCCTGTTGGCTGGAAAGGACCTCCAGCAGTTATCTTGTCTAGCCCCTGCAGAAAGCAAGTTCAATTACATCAGCTTGCTCAAGGTTGTGTCCAGTTGAGTGGTGAGAGTCTGCAGGGAAGGAGGCTGTGGCCTCTCTGGACAGCCTGGTACGACACCTGACTGCCTGCACAGTTACATTTTCTTAACACGTAATTGCAATTCTTACATAAGAAACACTGAGCATCACATTACTCCTCAAATTTTAATCATCAAACAGTTTTATTAATTTTTTTCCCCAGCTCACCAGGCTGCATCACTCAGTCTACCACATTAAGAACAAGTGGGCTTTATGAGCTGGGATGATGGGACCGTCTGCATCCTCATCCTTCTGGTGCTATTCTCTCATAGCTATTCCTCCTTACCCCAACAACCTTACTGAGTTTGTTTCTTCCAGTTGTAAACCTAAAATTAATCACAGAACCACAGATTCATAGAATGGTTTGGGTTGAAAGGCACCTTAAAGATGATCTAGTCTCAATATTAAGGCCCCTCAACTCAAAATAATTTCACAGTTCTCTGTAGTATTCTCTTTATCTGCATTTCTATTCTCAGCACTTCCTTTCTTGTTATTTTGCTGGTTATTTTTCCTGCAACCCAGGCAAGAACAAAGCTAAATCATTGTTTTTACTATAATGTTAGACATGGGTTTACTGTGCTATAACTTGACTTATTTGTTCATATTCCTTTTATCTTGTCAGAGAATATTATTTTATCTTTCTGAAAATGCAGGAAATCTCACCAAACCTGCACCAATGGAACAAAGAAGTCAGGATGTATGTTATTAATATATTTATTATATAAATTATTATTTCTTTACCAGCCCTGAAGGATTTTCCAGTGACTAGCTGGTATCTTCAGATACAGAAGCCCTGAGTAGCTGTTTTGAGGGCTGACACACAGCTGTTTTGAGCTGACATACCCAGGAGTACTGGTTTGCCTGTGGAGCACTTTTGAGGATAAACAGTGATTAAATGCCCAGGCACAGGTTCGGATGTTCAGCAGTACAGCACTTTCTTTTGGAAATGTATTTATCATTCCTTTAGCAGGTATGTGATGTCTTTCCACAACATGTTTCCTCTGGCTGTGGCCACAGCCTAGTAGGTCACATGCTACACCTGTCCACCTTATTAGCTTTTATGGGTTTAGAGGAGGAATGAGGATTTGTAATGAGATACCTACGGGATCTGTTTGAAGATGAAAAGGCTGCTTCAGCCAGTGTGCTGTAGTGCAAGCACATCCAGGGTGGCTGGAAGGCTTTTGCACAAATGCAGACCATCAGAGAGAATTACTTTTAAAAAATGAATATTCACATAATTCTTGGAGCCAATGACTGGGTGTGACCAGGAGTTCCCTTAGCCAGGCTTGTAAAGCGTACTATAACTGCAGCACCTCAGGAGACAGAACTTTTCCATGGCTTTGGGACATGGGAAGAGCATAGCCCACCCACAAGGCTCTGCAGCTGCAGGCACCATATGGAAAGGGCTATGGTTGCAACAGGGAGACCATGGCCTGACTGCACAGAAAAGCCAAAATACCTGCTTGAGTCTCTGACAATTTGATCTGCAGGAAGACTTTTTCCTAATTCTAGATTTGATCTCTAGGACTTAACCACATGTAAAATGAAGCTTTTTGCTTCAGAGGAAAGGAAGAGTAGAACCAGAAGTATTTGGCTGCTACTTCTTGATGGACAAAAAGAAAAAAACTCCAAACCCTCCCACTCAGTTGCTTTTGTCAGTTGCCTCAGGAGTCTGTGGCTGGCTGAATGTGGTTCAGGTGACAGCTAAATGAAGCACTTGAAAGTTTCTTTAAATAGTGTGATTTTCTCAGAATTAAAAAAAAAAGTAAACTTGGTAATTCAAGTCCATATGAGCCTGGTTTACCATGGAATAAACTTTGCTATAAAGTTCTTTGCCATTCAGTGTCTGGAAAACCATAGTGGACCAGACCAAAGCCTGTCCAGCGCTTGCAGTAGTGGCTGGTAGCAGATATAAATGGAAGACTGTGGAGGTGCCAAGCTGGTTCTTTACCAGCAGGCTGTGGCTCAGGGGCTTCCTGAACCTCAGACTGTGGACCTAAACAGACTCTGCTGCTATCAGGTTGTCCAATCACAGTTCTGGAGTCTGTGTACTTTTAGCAGGCATACAAACTGTGAAAGATCTACAAAATCTAAGAAATAGCTCTATGAAGATATATTTTCATTTGTTTGCCTGAACCTGCTCCTTAGAACCTGCCCTGTTGCCACCTCTGTGTGGCATTCTGAGTGGTTGTCAATCACCATTCCTGTTAATATGCTCTGTTTGCATCTTGACTTTTAAAATCCTTTTTATGTGTTGCTACAGAATAAATGTTTTTTTCAGGAACTAGGGAAGTTACAAACAGAAATGAGCTCTGATTTCCAAATTCTAATCCAATGACCACTGAACCCAGACCATGTCAGGCCAAGCAGGTTTGCAGCATTAATGAATGCGGGTGTCTGTTTTCCATGACTCACAGTGAGGTGATATGTCTGGAATAATCTCCATCTGTCACCTTCTGTAGCTTCATGGCCAGATCTGTTCAGTGGAGATAGCTACACTATGAAGCTGAGCTACTGAAATGATTTAACTTTATGTATAGTACCTAATATTTCTGCTTTGCACCATAGAGACAACAGCATTTTGTTGTTACATAAAGAGACACTGCT
>VYZT01002758.1:0-35564 GCA_013400735.1 Pomatostomus ruficeps
GCTGGGCAGAGGGGCAGGATCAGCCCCTGATCCACTGGCAATGCTCCTTCAGCTCCTCCTCCTCAGAGCTGCTCCAGCACGGCCACCCCCAGCCTGGGTTTGTGCCTGGGACTGCACTTGGCATTGCTGAACCTCCTGAGTTCCTCAATGCCGAAGTTATTCACAATAACTGAAACAATTTGCCCAATTTATTATTCTTTTGAGTCGTTCTATCTCAGTAGAGTTATTAAAAAACCTTGGCAAAATGAAATTTAAAAACTCCTTACATATTACACGAATTTCAAAGACAAACCAGACTCTAACTGGATTTTTTTCACACTTTTATCATGAACTGAATGAAAAACCTGATGTTCGAGTCTCAATGATGCATTCTCATTCTTCAGATGATTTGAAATAACTTTTGTTTCCTTTCTAGGCTATACTGGCTGGTACTGGAGTCAATCCACCACATTTACGTTACAATTTGGACCCTGAGCGCTGCAGATTGAGATAGGATTCATCAGGAGCCAGGCAATTCAGGAGTGTCAGGCACGAGAAGATCTCACAAGAGCAGAGATTTCTGCCTCCCCTCACAGACCATGATAGGGGCTCTAAAGCTGCTTTATTGAAACCACCAGTAATGTTCCCTATTTCTTCAATGGGTAAAAGATTTGAGCTCCTATTATGGAAGATTGATGATGACTTCATGGTGCTTAAAAGCACCAAAAATTTCTCAAGTGTGATTTAACCCTCAGTCTATTTGAAAGCCGGCTATTCTTCTCCAGTTTCCCATTTCCTTTTTATTATACACACACGTTATTGCTTTATTAATAACCTTTGGAGAACACTTCTAAATTTGGTGTAGCAGAAGACTTGTCCCAATTCTTTCTTCTCTGAGCAGTTTTCAAAAACTTTTCTGCCTTTTCCCATCAACGCAGCGTTTCAAAGACATTTTTCTTTCTGTTGACAGTTCCTGACGACCATAATTGCATTTCTGCTTGTTTGTTTTCAAGTCAAACATACACTGAACCCGGTGCATTTAAATGTTTGGAAATAAAATTAATTCTGTACATATCAAAAAGACAAATAAATGCGAGGGCGAATTTGGATTCGTTTTGGTTCCCTTTATAATATCGAGCTGATGAAGTGTGACAGACTCAGCGGAACTGAACTTTATTCTTCCCAGCTCTGGAGAGGCAGAAATGAAACCACTGGCTATGAAGCCAACATCCAGCGGGGCCTGTTTATTCTCTTCAGCCAAATTTCCCTATTTCCTATCAGACCACTAACTCTGAACTGCAGTCAGTTTGTGAGCAGAATCCCTGAAGCCAAAAGGGATGGGACAGTGCTGAGCACCCAGAATTTGAGGATTATTCTGAGTATTTCCACTAAAAGGTTGACTCCTGTTTTTCAAACTTTCTCTGTAATTTCTTCTGTTATTTAAATGCCTCATTGCATGCACAACAAAAACCCAGCGGAAAGGAAAAAAAACATAATTTCCATAGCAACTATTCCAAGGAACACAGTTCAGTCATTTGTACCATAAAATTGTATGGACTTTGACCAGAGCTTTCCTTTATCTTTTTTTTTTCCTTTATCTGGCTTTATCTATGTTCAAGTGGAAATATTAATATTGGGCACGAAGAATTCCATAGGAACTTCTTATTAAAAACTAAACTTCACCAGACGAATGATCCCTAGAGGAGCTGTGATTCTAAAGACATTTCAAGCAGGAATTTGCTTTAATATTTGAAATGTCTACAGCGACATCACGTAAAAATAGAAACAATTTATACAGATTTTCACATTGAAAAATAATTTTCTAGAGCAAAAAGATACAGAAGTAAAGAATAATTGAGTGCAATAGGGTTTTTTAATTTCTTTTTCCATTTAGAATTTTTTTTTTAGGTTTGGAATAGATTAATTGTGCGACACCATTGGTGATTTGTACACTTTGCTGTCTCATGATAAGATATTTCTATCAATGTGCTGTGGAGAGTATAATCATTCTTTTGGATGAACAAGTACAAATTATCTGCTCCAAACACCTCAGAAGAGATTTTGATTCTCCTGTGAAAATCTTCAGTATAATCTCAGTCTCAAAATGTGGGATATTTTGTCTTATAACATCAGAGCGGACAAGATGTATGATATTCCAGAATAGGCTCATTTAAGTGAGATTATTTTCCTAAAACACACCTGGCTACATTCTTGCCTATTATAAATTATATTGGTATTGGTTTTCTTGACAGGAAAAAGGGGGACAGCTCTTATCAGCAGAAAATTCCTATCCAACAGCGCAAAATCTCATCACCTCTTCCTATAAAGGAACTGCCCTGATACAGGAACGAAAGCACATTCCAAGAATAATTTTACTTACACAAGAAAACTCAAGCTAAATTGGTAAAGCAGGCTGGGGAGCAGAACCAGAAGAACGCAGACACCTCACAAGCAATTTTCTGTTTGCTTGTTTTTACACGACCTACTTGTCCTTCTGTCGAAGCCACCAGACTCTTGTCAAAAACTTCATTACTCCTGGGTGATGTTACTCTGTGTTGCACTGCTGAACTTTGCAGCAGGAACCCACCAGCAGAGCCCAGTATTTATCAGCATTTTTATCTGTTATCACCAAATTAGCCCCCTCAGAGCAGAGTGCCACATGAAAGAGTGGCTGGAAACAGAAGAGACACTGTCTTAAACCCACTTTTTTATCATTCTTTAGGACTTCAGATAATAGATATGAAAAAATAATAATTAAGGATATGTAAACAATGTGACTGAAGCTACCTCAAAGTTCCTAACAGCCAAGCTGAGAAATTTCTGGGTTTAAGGCACTAAAGAGTAGTGATGGACTGGGTTTTTTATTAAATTCATTAACAGATAATGGCACTCACATCAAAGCATCC
The DNA here is from genome assembly GCA_013400735.1 of Pomatostomus ruficeps. Classification (NCBI taxonomy): domain Eukaryota; kingdom Metazoa; phylum Chordata; class Aves; order Passeriformes; family Timaliidae; genus Pomatostomus; species Pomatostomus ruficeps. The sequence continues at coordinate 2,886 of VYZT01002758.1, forward strand.
ACTGTTCCAGCACCATCTGAGAAACAATTAGTTAATGCTGCGAGGGAAGTCTTCCATTAAACCAGGACAAAGAGTGTTTTTATAACTGCCTGGCCACAGCCACTGTTACCTGATGAAAAGCACACAGACAAGTGTGTTTACAGCCTCAGAAATAACCCTCCCAGGTAATGAACTGAAGCACTGCTGGGGACAGACAGGTGACTGCAGAGATCTCAGCCCTGGATTTTGGCTGGCTCATCCTTATGGAAGTTTCAGCACATTTACAGGTCTGTGTTAAAACACAACAGAAAATTCATCTAAGCTTCAAGAGAAAAGGCATGTGGGAAGGGGAGAAGGAGAGTGGTGTGTTTTTCTGAGAAGGATCACAAAGTCATAGAAAAATCAAAATTACTGACTGAAGGGAGTACAGAAGCTTTACAAAAAGCAGAGAGAAAATCAGGGCATTGAGCAGAGGATCCTCCAAACTACTGCTCTAACCACTGACTTACAAAATAAATTGAAATAAAATACCACAGAACCAGGAAAACCAAAAATATCCCAATGCATTAAAGTCCAAAGGCCTTCACCTGTAAATTATTCACACTAAAAGGTCTATAAATAATGGTGACGTAAAGAAAAGAAAGAAAGGAAAATTAGAATGTGAAAAGCCTAAGTATGGAAAGCACAGCTTAGGTTCTCTTTAATCCCATCAGCCTCTCCAAAAGTATTGGTTACAGGAAGGCATTAATGCCCATCAAAGTTAAACAAAATCCTACTCACTAGAACTTCCAAATCCCCCAAATACCTGCACCAGCAGCAGCGCCACTGAGGTCTCCACTAAAAGCAAAAATCAAAGCAAGAAAGGCCAAAAAGCTCATTTGATTATGCAAAACATCCAATTTTAATCAAGCAGTCAGTTGATTACTCTAGAGAGTGAGGTCACTGAAAAATAACCCAAAACAGAAATAAACATTGACTCCCGAGAGCAGCGGGAGGAAAGGCAGGACCAAGGAAAACCTTTTCCAGCTCTTCCCCAAAAACGCTTTAAAAACGTGCTGTTCTCCAGCTTCCCGGCAAACTTCCAAAACTTCTCCAGGGGCAAGTGAAATCTGGCTGCTTCTGTCATTTCCACTCAGACATCTCCACACAAAATCCAAAATTCTGCCCGTGGGCGAGCGGCAGCTGCACCAGCCTTTGCTCCACCTCCCTCGTTTTTGTGTAACACAGCCCTGGAGTGAGACCTGACTTCATATTCCTGAGGGATGATTGCAAAATAATGTAAAAGGGAGTTTCTGTGAGCAGGTGATCAATATCATATTAAATTGAGCCTCAAAAATTAGAATCAGTGAGACGGGATGTGTCACTCAGTGTCCTTGACACCTGTTCTATACCAGGAATTATTAAACCTGCCCAGATCTCGTCCATCGGAGCAAATTAATGAAATCCCGTTAATCTGAAGCAGAAATCACACCAGGGATCAACGCCGGTGTTTGTTCTCTCTCTCGGGTTTTAATCACATCAGGTTCAGAACTTCTGATCAATACAATGAACTTCAGCTCACTAACATGAAAATTAATGAGCAAAACTGATTTAAACTGCAAGTTCATCAATTTATAATGAAGCTGAAGATAAAACCTCCTTATGGTTTCCTTTCTGCATGCTTCTGGACACTTTAGCCAGGAATACTTTTCAAACTCGTATTTTATTGTTGGGTAGGATTTTTTAATAAGTAATAGATTAAATATTAAGCCAAACCTCGGTATATTTATTACCTCCATGCAAAATAAAGGCAGAGCGAGACAGAGAGGAAAAATGTCCTTTATTCTCTGCAGGAGCTATCGAGGTCACAGCTCCATCTGCATTTTTCAGTGCAATGCATGTACTCTGCATCACAGTTGGATTTATGTGCCAAATTATTTGGAATTTATATCATATCCATGCCATGTCTAATTCCACACCTTCCCTCAAGGTTCAGGCTCTAAATGGCATTTGAAAAAGCTGGAAAGTTTTGTTTCTTCTATTCATTTGTGCATTTAAAGGGGAAAAAAAAAGTATCAGTATAATAACCAGAAATCTCCTACTTCTAAAATTGAAGGGATATGATAAAATACACGCATACCAAAAAAAAAAATAAAATCATTTACAGCCACAGATAACATTTGTTACACAGATTTAAATGGTAAGAAAAAAATAATGCATTCATCCTGCATATATATTGTGTTAAAATAAGAACCATTTAAATACTGATTTTCTGTATTTTAATTAAAATTTCCATTCAGAAGTTAAACAAAAAAAGAGTCAAGTCTATAAAATAATATTATCCAGCACTCTTAAAATGCAAATTATTCTAAAAAATTAAAAATTAGGCAAAGGAATTTAAACAGCTCATAAGCAGGCAAAGTGGAAGACCACAAAGGAAATGTAGAGTATAACTACATTGTTAGCAGTGTCAGTTTGTCAAGTTTGGACTCCTAATTTCAATTTTAATGTTAGTATTTTCCATAGATATGATGCTTAGAATAAATTGTTTTTACTGTGATAGACAAACCTAATGTTTCAATGTGAATATTGTGGTCCTTTTATCAGGAATGTAAATGACAGATTGTATTTAAATGTAAATCACCTCATTTTAGAGGTCACTGATCAAGAAGAATGATTTGCCTTTAGAAAAGTAACTGATGAGGAGAAAAATGGAACAAACTTCAATTTTATTTTTTTTCCTAATCCCAGTTCTTGACTATGAATGAGAAGTACAACAAGGAAACCACAAAAATGGAGATAGAGAATGCCTTTCCTGTGGTGATCTGTGTTTAGAAACTGTGGAAAAGACTTTTGCAAAGATCATTTGGGATTAGAAGAGGCACACGTTTGAAAACATTGTTTAAGGGGCAAAAATCCTGCACTGTCAAAAAAATAAGCCATAGAACCTGATAGGTCTTTTCCCACTCTAATTGCTTCCATTTTGGAGTTGTGGCTCACCCCCCCAGCAAAACTGATCAGCAAGTGTTTAAGACACAGCTCTGCTGCCTAAAACATCAGCAAAAAACACCAGGGAAGTGCTGATGGCTTCTCAAATTTCAGTTGTGGCTGCCAGCCCCCTGTGCTTGCATTACACAGATTTATATCAGGCATTTTAATTACTTGCAATAATTAAAAATAAAAGCACAGAGGTATCTGTCACACACTGCCTCTTCCACACCAATGGGCTATCATGTTCCATATCAAACACAGGACAAGCAGTCCGTGTTTGTAAGAACATTACCGATCGAAACAAAGGGAAATTAAAAAGCTTCATGCACTGTGTGTTATCTGGAAATATATGGACAGGAAGAAAGAGATACAGTGAACTAATAATGATGCTATAACCATCTTCTGATAGGACAAGACTTTTTTATTATTCTTTAACTGCCTAAGAGTACCTCTATTAAATGAAGCTTTGAGATTTTCAAGGAAAAGAATTATGTTTACAATTTATTTCTCATCTGTCCAAACATTATTCTACAGTCTAGGCTACTGCCCACAGTTATTTTCAATCTTTATCTTTCTTTCAAAAAAATGGAAAAAAATACTTTGCAACACTAAAATGTAGCTCCTGAAGCAGTCACTTGAAGCCATTCTGGATTTAAACAATTTAAATGTAACAGAACTTCTTGGAAGACAGAGCTGAGACAAAGATGAGCAATATATTCCAGCTGGGCAGCTCAGGATCCTTCTCATGTATAATGTCTCCAGAGGAAAGGTGCGATAAAATATCTCCCTGCTGGCCTTCACTTTCAGGTATTTAGATTTGAGTTTGGCCCCTTGGAATAACAGGAGTGCTTTGCCTCCTGTGGATTGTGGGAATCACAAAAATCACAGAATTACGGAGGCTGGAAAAGCCCTGCCAGCCCATGGAGCCCATGACCTGTGCCCGATCCCACCTTGACACCAGCCCAGGTCATGAGTGCCACATCCAGGTGTTCCCTGGGCACCTGCAGGGAGGGTGACTCCACCACTGGAGAAATTCCCCCTGACGTCCAACCTGAGCATCCCCCAGCCCAGCCTGGGGCCGTTCCCTCTCCTCCTGTCCCTGTTCCCTGGGAGCAGAGCCTGACCCCCCCGGCTGCCCCCTCCTGTCAGGGAGTTGTGCAGAGCCAGAAGGGCCCCCTGAGCCTCCTTTGCTCCAGGCTGAGCCCCTTTCCCAGCTCCCTCAGCTGCTCCAGCCCCTTCCCAGCTCCGTTCCCTTCCCTGGACTCGCTCCAGCCCCTCGATGCCTTGTCCTGACGGGCCCAGAACTGGACACGGGACTCAAGCACAGGGCACAGGGACAATCCCTGCCCTGGTCATTGGTGGTTCAGAGAGCAAGGAGGAGACAGATTTGAGCAGGAAAAATCCAGTGAATTCCTACAGCAGAACCTGGGGGATGGAGAATCAAGGATCAATCAATCCAACTTCCAGTAGTGAGAGATTCAACAGCTCCAAAGGCTGAAGCAGAAAAATCCGTATGGCCAAAAATGCTGGGGGTGGGACAGTGTCCTTCAGGCAGCTCTGTCAGTAGATTCAGTTATGGGGGAAGTCATTTTTTGGGATCTGAAAACAGGGCTGGACTTGAGGGATAAACGGGGTTGGAAATGTAACCTCTAACTTTGCCTCAAAGAAAGATTCCCCAACCAACCCTCAGCCCAAGCACCTTCACTTACTGGAACAGGGATGGTCAACTCAGCACCTCTTACTCAACCAAGAGGTACACACGATTTCCAAACCCCATTTTCCTTATCTCCTGGTTTAATAAAACATCTCATAATAAATAAACATCTACATCTCTACCCTGCAGAAATGACAAATCCCCTGCATTTTCCAAACACATGTTGGAAAGGAGCACGGATTTCTAGAGCAGGTTGCATTCCGGAGCATCGAAACCCAGCACCCACCACCATGTGCCACAGTACCATAAACCACGTGCCCAATATCCCATTCCTGAAACTCTGGAATAATGCAGGAATAATCAGAACTAAATGAGTGATAATTATTTTTTCCTTAATATATGAAAATCACTGTGCATCTATAAACTCCATATTCTACGGAACTGCCAATCTTTTCAATAAACAGACCAAAGGAAGAAAGCGAAATCTGTCAAGAGGAGAAATTGGTTAAAATGCCTGACAAAAAACCAAGGCTTTTCATTTTAATACTGATAATTACAGAAATTAAATAATGCTGGCAATGGTATGATGATAATTATACACACAGGAAAAAAAGGGAGCAGATTAAGCAAATTACTCAGAAAAGCTGTCTCACGAAAATATATACTTTTAATTTATTTTTTATTTTAGCTGGGGAAGGGTGATATCACTTAAAAAAAAGAATGTGATTATAGTTCATTTCTCTTAGAATTTGTGACTCCACTTACAGATTTCTGATCTACACTCTCCAAGACCATCACCTTCATATAAACAGTCAAATAACAAAATTTAACACAACTATGTTTGGCTATAGCCCAAACTTTAATCCAAATAAATAAAAACCGAAAAACACATTGCAAGACGTGTTTTTCTTAAAGCAGAACCAGCTGGATGTGCTGCTCAGAAATCTAATTAGAGCTCTAACTGAAATTATTTTTTTTTATTCCAGTTGATAGACCAAGTTTACTATACACTGGTATCTCAGCAAGACCCTGTCTAGCACAGCCCCTCAGTGCTGCCACAGCCACATCACAGTGAAAAATTGTCTTGTCCTCCCACCCCAGGACTTTTCCAGATGAGAAGATGCTCCAAGGGCTGGAGCCCCTCTGCGCTGGAGCCAGGCTGGGAGAGCTGAGGGTGCTCACCTGGAGAGGAGAAGGCTCCAGGGAGAGCTCAGAGCTCCTTCCAGGGCCTAAAGGGGCTCCAGGAGAGCTGGAGAGGGACTGGGGACAAGGGGTGGAGGGACAGGACACAGGGAATGGCTTTAAACTGGAGGAGTGAAGGTTTAGATTACATATCAGGAACAAACTGCTCAGTGGATGGTGAGACATTGGACCAGAGAGCCCAGAGGAGCTATGGCTGCCCCTGGATCCCTGGAAGTGCCCAAGGCCAGGCTGGACATTGGGGCTTGGAGCAGCCTGGGACAGTGGAAGGAGTCCCTGCCCATGGCAGGGGGTGGAACTCGATGTTCTGCAAGGTCCCTTCCAACCCATTCCATGATTCCATCACCCATCAACAATTCTTTACACACCATGGCACTGGGCCACCTGCACATCTCCTTTTCCAGCCTCTAAGAGATGCTCAAGAGCAGAGCTTTGCTGTTCTGTAGATGTGGGGGGGCTTCTGCTCCTGCCCCACTCCCCAGGTGCAGCCTGAACACCCCTTTCCCCCCTGAGACACCACAAAAGCTGCATCTCCCGAGCTGCCTCCACTGCACCCTTCAAGGACTGATGCCTGAGTAGGTTACCTGGAACAGAGGCCAGACAAGAGTAAGAGAATAAAATGGGGATTTATTGAAGGGCCTTCAATAGGGACACCTCGGGCAGTCAGAGCCTTCTCTGGGAGAGGCTACACCCAAGATGGACCCCGGGTCATGAGTTTGCTCCACTTTTATAGGATTTGATCCATTTACATATCAGGGTTAATTCTCCAATTACAATTTCAGGTGATGATGGAATTTACCCCGAGTCTGTCCCCCTTTTAGAGGCTCAGTTTCCATATTTTGGGGCCTGGAACAACGAGGTGTCCTTGAGTGCAGGCCTGGAGAGGATTTGTTGTGTCTGAGCAGGATGGGAGAACAGGAGCTCCCAGCCCGTGTGGAGTTTGAGAGTTCCACACTAAAGCAGTGCAGGAGCTGAGAAATATAAAAGCTGAATCTTAAGGCATCGGGACACCAGCAGTGAACCACAAACGGTGCCTGAACAGTGGCGGGGAAACACAGGCACTGAACAGGTGAACTGCAAACGGCAGCCTCTGATTTCTGATTTCATTCTGGTGTGCACAATTACCAGACTTTTATTAGCCTCAGTCAGAGCTGAACCGGTGGAGGAAGGGATGGGAGGAAATTTCAGGTGCCACTGAGCTGGAACTTATCTAATGAACTTGCTGGTTTGAATTCCTGCCTACATTAAGTGCCATTACTCTAAAGGCTGAGAGGGATCTATTATAACAGGAAAGAGGGGAAAAAAAAACCCAACAAAACCCTTTTTTTTAAATTCCAAGTTTAAAAATTTAATACATCTGATACAATTATTTTTGTATGGAGTAACAGGCCCAGGCTTCTCTTTTGCCAATCCCACAGTTCAAATTCACCATAAATTTGCCATCAAATCCGTGGTTGGGCTCAATGATCTTAGAGATCTTTACCAACCTTAACAGTTCCATAATTCTATGAAGGAAACTAAGAAATCACTGTCTTTTATCCCAGCTTTGCCTTTGCAGGTCCCAGATGAGACTTCTCAATCATTTAAGATTTCATGCCACATGAAGTTTGCTGTGCAAATGGGAAATTCAGCATTTAGGCAAATCAGCAGCTCTTTGCAACCCAATAATTATTTCCTTTATAAAGAGAGACGTTTACAACGATCTTATGCAAATTGTCTCTCCAGTTTTTTGGTCATTTGCTTATTTTTTGTAAATCATGAGCACACTGTTGACTTTAAAAATGTTTGAGGAAAGTTTTTAATAGCACAGTTGCACCATGGAAGAGCTTGACTATACTTTTATGGCCCTAGAAATGGAAAATTAACTCATTTAAATTTGCTAATTCGTATAATTATTCTAAAATACGGTAATTTTTTAAAAGGCAAATTTTGACTGGAGAGGCATTTTCAGTCCTGTTTAACATTTGAATTCTTCTACCTTTGTTAAATGTCTGCAATGAGTCTAAGTTCCCATCACCCAAGCATGTTGTGCATGAAATCCTTCCTGAAATGATACCTCGGGCATCCCAGGTTTAGGGGGGTGGGAGTTTATTATCAAGTATTAATGTAATATGTTCCACCTGATGATTTTCTGTGCCAACAACCACGTTTAATTTAGAGTTTCTTCAGAAGCAAGCATGAGGGCAGAAATTAATAGATATAATGATGATTGATAATTTTGTCCAGCTTTTGACTAACACTATGAACTGATGTGAAACACTGAAATTATCAATTACTGTTTGCATACATCTCCCTTCAAACTGAGATTTTATTGTGACTTCAGCCTTAATCCATGCACAAAGAATGTTTAGCCTTGCAGGGAACTTCCAGGAAACTGTTAAGTAAATTTTCACTTGTTCCAAAGTATCAATACAGAGAATATTCACTCAATATTTGCCCTCCCCCAAATCAATAAAAGTACATTCACTGCTACAAAAACCAGAAGTTAGATTTAAGAATATCTGCACCCCCAAGTTTAATGTGGACCAGCTGGCAAAGATTTACATCAACATTCAGGTGACCAAAAAAAACCACTCCAAATGATGTTTTCCTGCTTTACCTTTCTGTCACCAGGGCTAACAAGCATTGATCAAATCAAATGCTTTAACTACCTGCCACGAGCACAGACATCTTCCTGACACAATCCATTATCCACCTGCCTCCAGAAAATCAGCTGAGATGGTGCTGAGATCTCTCAGAAGGAAGATTTTCAGCCTGTTCAGGCTGCCTGTCCATTACTTGAAATAAAATATGTTCCCATGCACCTTCTATTTTCTACAGAAGAAAGAATTAAAAAAGAAAGAAGGGAAAAGCAAGGTAAAGTGATGAAAATTTCAATCACTACAAGGATACAGAGAACACTAAAAATAGTCCAGCCACAGAACCTCACTTATTTGGTAAATTGGGATCATTCATGAGAACTGATGCAATATTAAAAAAAAATCAGAAGTAAAAGAAAGAAAGAACAAAACTAACTGCTTCTGAAAGGAGTGGGAATAGTGTGGAAAGGAAGGAGTAAGAGGTTTTAAAGGTGATATGGGAAGCAGCAGAACTGCCACGGTGCATTCCGGCTGGATCCTCAGCTTTCAGAGCAGTTACCAAGAAACACGAGGTACAGAAGAAGTCATGTGGCTTCTCTACCTTGTATCTGGAGAATCACACTCCAGTCAAAAATGAAATTATCATCTCTCTGTCCTGTTATGCAGGTATTATTTTTGGATTTCTTCTTATGCTGTCCAATCCAACCTACACCGAAATCTTCCAAGATATTACACTCCTGACATTCTGAATCATCCATGTACCTGGAGCTCTGCTCCCGCCCCTCCTCTTGATGTTCTCATCCTGCACCTCACTGCCTGTACCCTCTGTTAGCAGCAATCTTATTCCATCAGGAAGCTGCTACAAAGGAACGTCAGGTTTTTGTGAAGTCAGTGCTTTCCCAAACTTCTTCCCCTCACTAAATCACCTCTCTGCATCACTCTGCTCACCTTCGCTTTTAAAGCTTTTCACAACTTCACTCAGACACCCCCTGGGCTGCGGTTTAATGAGCCTTCCCCCCTGCAGCACAGATGGTTCCAGCAGCATCCTCCTGTTCCTCACCACTTCCTCCTCTCCACACCCTCTGTGCCCAGCTCTGCTCACACAAGGACTTGTTCAGGTGCAGAACGAACCGGGTGAAACCAAGAAGGAAAAAAAAAATCCAGGTTTGGAATATTTCTAAAATTTAGCACAGATCAGCTGTGCACAAATGACAGAGCACAGCTCAGGAGCTGACACAGAATGAGAATCGTCACCAGCAGCTGCCTGACTTAGCCCTGGAGCTAAGGAATTACTGGAAATAAGCAACAGCACCCTGAGTGCAGCTCCAAACACCCCATGGAGCAGCTGACTGAACTGCTGGACAGGTAACGCTGCACCCTCCCAAAGGCTGCCCTTGGCACCTGCAAGGAAACTCCCCCAAAGCTCTGTGCCCTCCCTGCTTTCTCTGAGCCGCCTCCCGGGGCCTGACTCGGCTGCAGCACAGAAGGAAACTCAGCCATGGCTGGGGCTGGGATGGGTTGGTGTCACTCAGCCTTACCCTGGTGGTTGGTTCTGTTTGCTTCCATCTGTCTATATCCAGCTTTCACGTGGAGCAGAGGGGCTGAGTCTCGTTTTGCCGGAGATTCACACAGCACTCAGCACAAACAGAACGGGAATGCTGCCCAAGACTCAGAATCAAAGGTGCTGTAATATGTGACACCCCAGCCTCCCCTTCCCGCTCAAAGAATCTTAAACATCATTACAGAAACCATCACTACCCACAGGACAACGCCAAGGGGAAGTTCTCTTGTTTTCAGGCTCCCTCTTTTCTTTTTGAAACAGAAATTCCATCCCGAGGTGCTGATATGATGTTCATCAATCACCAAATAGTCTGGGTGGGAAGAGACATAAAGACCAACCCCCTGCCATGGCTTCCACTATCCCAGGCTGCTCCAAGCCCCATCCAGCCTGGCCTTGGACACTTCCAGGGATCCAGGGGCAGCCACAGCTTCTCTGGGCCCCTGTGCCAGGGCCTACCCATCCTCTCAGCCAAGAATTCCTTCCCAATATCCCATCCATCCCTGCCCTCTGGCAGTGGGAAGCCATTCACTGTGTCCTGTCCCTCCACCCCTTGTCCCCAGTCCCTCTCCAGCTCTCCTGGAGCCCCTTTGGGCCCTGGAAGGGGCTCTGAGCTCTCCCTGGAGCCTTCCTTCTCCAGGTGAGCACCCCCAGCTCTCCCAGCCTGGCTCCAGTGCAGAGGGGCTCCAGCCCTGGGCGCATCTTCTCACCTGGAAAAGTGCTGGGATGAGACCAAAATGGGAATGGCGATGAGGGAGCTTTTGCACCATGGCACAGAGAACCCTGCTCTGACACTCCCTCCTCTCTGAACCGAAGCATTGGGAAGTTTCAGTGCGATTTTTGCAAACCACCTGTGTTCCAGAGCAGGTGGAGAGGCTGTTCGGAGAGCGTTTTCCTGCACGTGGAATTTGATTAGCACATGAACCTTCCATGAAATGTTCTTATAATGAGTAAATTAGTAGGTGATATAAACCTCTGGAAAAGGAAAGGCTGTAATGAAAACCTTATTATCCTTTTTACAGCGACGCTGAACAGAAACTGATGCTATGTTTAAATTGATCGTGTTTTTATTCCCACCCCCAGGCAAACCTGCAAAAACTCAATGAGCAGTGTGATTTCATTAAATATATGTATAATGAACCATTTTCTTGTCCTTTGAAAACAACTGATTCGAAGGAAGACTGCGGCACAATGACTGACTAATCGGGGCTCTACAGCCTTTTCAATCCGCCCAGGATTTCCTATTACTGACTGAAGGTGCAAGAATCACAAACACGCAGAAAGGAGAGGAAAAACAGCCTTAATAAGCTGGGAGCACATGAATTTTAAACAGCTGAGAGAAGTGCAGCAGCTCTGTGGAGCTGGTGGGAAGTCTGCTGCGCTGAGAAAGCTGTTCAAACATCCCCTCTGCTGCGCCTGGAAGAGGCTGCTCAGGACACCCAGGGACTTCAAAGAAACCCGGAATTGTCGTGGATTAGAAACGGCTCCCGCTGTATCCAGTTGCACCAGAAGCAGGACAGCGCTTCTTGGGAAAGCATGCTAGGAAATGGCAAAGAGAAAATATTTGGCTCTCCAGATAGGAATCTCTGCTCTTGGGAAGGAGAGAGCAGTGGGGTAGGAGACAAACACACAGGAGTTACTCAACTTGGCTTTGTCCTAACTCCACAGAGCAAAGAAACCTGGCTGACCTCTGAAAATCAGAAAAATCCCCATGCCAGAAAAAGAAAAACCAGCATTTAAATGTGGCATTTTTCTCTATGTCTTACATAAAGAGGCCTGAAGAACAGTGCTTGATCCTTACAATATCCATCACTCTACAGCGGTACTTTTTGAAGCAGGAGACATCTTTAAACACACATGGATACAGGCTGCACAGCTCCAGGGAGAGACTGTGTCGGGTATTTCACCAAAAATCCTCAAAATTCACTCAGCTGCAAAAGCAACAGCAAGATCCATCTGGTCAGATGACAAAAATCTGAGGTGCTTGTTGGTCTGCACTGGCATGTTCTCTAACTGGCCATTTCAAAATTATGAAGATTTAAAAATTTACCTGTTCTCAAAATAACTGAAATTTTAAAGAAACAAAAAAAAAATCCAACTTAATTACATGAGGTTCAGTGCGAGGGCATTTTAAAGAGTTTAAAGCATTTTTTTCAATGGGCTGTGGTGTTATTCTCAAAAGGAAACTGATTTCACCACTAATGGATCTGAGAGGAATCTGGAGAAGCAATACAGAAGGGAATAACAGAACTCAGAAAAAAATATAGAGATATAGAGATATTTATCAGGAAATCCAGGATGGTACTGTAACAGCAGAGTTGTATTTTGAATTGTTTGCAGCCTGTCCAAGCAATTCCCATCACTCTGTGCTCTGAGCACAGAGGAAACCAACACATCTAATTTGGTTTTCAGCCTTCCCAACACCTCTCCAGCCTGACTCTGACTGGAACTGAAAATCCCCCAGGTCGAGGAGAAAGACAGGAAATGCCTTTTCTCCTTTACCAACATTAAAACATGCAGGAACTTCTTCCATAAATACATAAAGACCTGCAAACTCTGATGGGATTAATTAACAAGTGATTAGTAATTGCAGGCGAAAGGAAATGCGAGAAGTAATTTGGTGGCAATGGAATGCCAGTCCTTCAAAAAAAGCAATTTTCCTAACATCAGATTAATTTTTCCACAGAGGAACTTTTCATATACAGTTTCCATCTCGATAGAGGATCTTTGATCAGTGTCTCTGAAAAAATAATCTCTGTGAAGATTAAGAAAACAAAGGAACCCAGATAAACTCAAAGAAGGCAATGAAACTTTCAGGCTGGCAGGTAAATAAATTATTGCAGGCACCTCAGAGGAATACAAGGAGTTTTCATATTGGATTATGATGGAAAATGAAAGGGTTTAAAAACAAAACAAAACAAAACCAAACCAAAAAAAGCCCACAAAAAACAAAAAACACCCAAAAAAAAAAAAAAAAGTGGAATTGGCACCTTTTCAAACAAAATAATGTATTAAGTTAAAAAGTCATAAAAAATTGGCAAAGATCAGCCAATGCCAATCCAGGATAAAATCAATGCTCTGTGTGCTATGAAACCTGACCCTGAGGTTGTATCTGGGATGGGGAACAAGGGCGTGACCGAACAAGAACAACGTGAACACACGGAGAGCTAGAAAGTAATTCTGGCTGCCAACTCCCTGCAACACTTCTCGCTCCCAAAGCGTTTGAAAAAGGTTCAGAAATGGTTTTCACATCTTGAACGTTTTTGCAGAATTATTTTTGGCCTCCCATATAACGTTTTGGGCATTGAATACATGCACGTTACAACACCTTTTTTTAAAAATTCTCTTATCTAAAAGTAGCTTTCACTGCTGTCCCGACTCCTCACGGCCCTTCCCTCATTTTCTATTTTAATAAATATTTTTTATTTGCCTCACTGCCTTGAAATGGTTGGGCTCTATGATTTCCCAGGTCTTTTCCAACCTAAACGATTCCGCGGGTCTGTGAAGTTTCTCAAGAACAAAATCCCAAAGTGTTCTTTTTTAATTGCCTTTTAATCATGGCTCCCTGGACGTGTAGCTCTTTCTGGAGATTAAACATTACCAGAGTGAATTTGCCTTTTTCCCCCACCTCCTACAAGGCTTTGAACCGAAATTGCTGTGATCACTGTTTCAGATGTTTCCAACAGTAGCAGTTTTAGTCCCAAGCTTCTTCAAAACCAAGTTTGCCTCTCCTGTGATCCCTGACTACACCGCAGGAAAGTTGTCTTCAGACAAATTCTGCCCCATCCTCACCGAGCTTCTCCTCCTTCACTGCAGAACTCCAGTCCACGCAATATAATTATACTGCCTGTTAAAACAATTAACTCCTTTATCTAATTGCATTCTGAGCTTTCTGGAGGGTAAAGCACAACCTCACATCTTCCCTATTTAACATTTACGGTATCACCAGTCCCCAGAAGGAATTTCTGCCAACACTCTGGAAAAAAAGGAGGTGAAGAGAGAAGTGACTATTTCTGATGATAAATAAATATATAACTAAACAAATAAATAAATCAATGAAGCAGAACACTCCATCATCAATCTCACTGCTCAGATTGCAGATCTTATCAAGCCCAGTGACCAGGGGCAAAAATGGCTGATGAAAATGCATTTTTCCCCACAGCATAAAATGGAGAACACCACGGGAAAAACATGGGGAAAAGTAACTCTGCTTTACATGTAAAATGGTTGGCTTGAAGTTTGCAATTGATCCTGGAGCCCTCTGAAAACCTGAAGTTCTGCACAGGTTTGTTCAGGAAAAGAGTGAAAAATACCTGTACTTCACTGAATAAATCTGTTACACATCGACATCCTTAATGTCTCGTGTGCTTCCACCTCCACAAAGGCCTAGCAGAACCAGAAGATGTCTCTGTAGAGCCCCCATGATGGGAGGTGTTGGATGCTCTCCATATGAAGAGTCCAAACACACCTCATTATCCAATTTTTAAAATAAATCACAGAGAAGAAATATGATTAAACCACCCCAGCCCTGGAAGTGTCCAAGGCCAGGCTGGACGGGGCTTGGAGCAACCTGGGACAGTAGGAGGTGTTCCTGCCATGGCAGGGGATGGAACTGGATGATTTTTAAGGTCCCTTCCAACCCAAACCATTCTGGGATTCTGTGTGGATGGCATGGAGGTGAACTGAACTCACAGGAGTGCCTACGACACAAGAACTTAAATGCACCTCAAATTCCTCACTCAGCAGTTCCAAAGCATCCAACAGGCAGCACTTCTCCCCTCGGATCGTGGAACCAATCACAGCAGGACATTTCAGAGGTGCAGGGAACATTAATGAGGGAAAATGTGAAACAGTAACTTCTCTGTCCTCAATTAAAAACCAAGGTCCAGGTGCTGCCCTGGGCTCAGGGAGGCCATGAGCAGCTGGTCCGAGAGGCTGGATGGGATATCCAGGGATCCATCAGACCACACACGTCCTCTTTGGTTCCAACCACCATTAGAGGACAGATTTTATTATTGCCTTTCCCTGTGATCAGCACGTTCGGGATTTTCCGAGTTGCAGAAATCTTTGTACAACACACGCGTGGACTTGGGCAGAGATTGGCCTTGCAGAGACGTCACCAGACCAACCCACAATCCTGCTAAAATCCTACACTTGTTCTAAAACATAACAGTCAAGGAATTCCATCAAGCTTTCGGTGTTCAGCTCACTTCCAAACTTTTCAGGCATCCACGTGTTCGTGTTTAGGTTTAGGAATCAAAGCTCCCGAAACAGAGCCAATGGAGGCACCTCCAAAAATTATTCATGACACCTCAGGCAGGTATTCCCAGTCACGTTAAAGTTCTGCTAAATTCAATTCATCCCAGTATTTGCTGATTTACAAAGTGTATAAGACAGCACTTCCCGAGTCTAATTCAAAATTTCCTCACACATCTGTTAAAAGCAAAAATACACTAAAAAAATAAAAACAAAACCCAAAAACCAAACAAACCCAAAAAGCAGCAATAATAAACTCCATGCTCCATTTCCCAAAGCTGGATTTCATTCACAAGTGGATCAAGGTTTTATTCTCGACACGAGATGACTCACTGCATGTTCACTCCCTTCCATCTTCACACATTTCCTTAATAAATGCAGCAAACAAAGCTACAAGAGTTTGCTTATGGAAAGGGAGGTTTTCTATAAGCCCAGAGCTTGCAAAGGTGGAAGAATTTGCCTTGTATAGGAAAGAATATTTAGTATATAGCAGAATATTTAATAACAGTGACATTCTTTCAGTGGGATTTATCCACGTCTCGCAGAATAACAGAGAAATCATGGTAATAAGGAGGAATTATTCTACATGAAAGACAAATAACCAGGTAAATTTGGCCCAAAGCTAGAGGGAAATATCAGCCAAATATTGGCAGGGATTGCCTGAGATTACCATTTTCTCTCCCTAAGAAATGAACAGAAAGGCACAAAGCCCCAAAAGCTCCCTTTCAGTCTGAATTTTATGATGATACACTACTCTTGGTCAAAACGTAATGGAGAAGGCGAGAATGCTGCAAACAGTAAAAACCAGAATTTACTCTCGCTCTTTCATCAGCCTGTTTTTATGGTATTTGACAGGAAGCCACCCCAGCAGCCCCTAAAGAGTAAGAACATCGTAAATCTTAAGTTTTATTGCCCTTTTCATAAAAAGTTCTTCAAAAGCTCATGTTTCATCTGTCTTCTCACTGCAGATTTTTGGGCTTTGATGTTAAGTTTTAAACAGACAGGTATTTTAAACTTCTCTTGTTGTGCTTCCCACTTGCCCATCATCACACCTAACACCTCTCTTTCAGAATTCCTTCCACTCCGTTTTATTTCTCAGTGTAAGCCAGAAAAATGCCTCCATTACTTTTTCTCTCCCCATTCTGTACGTGGCAGAAATCTCTATTTCCTTTGTTTGACTTGAAATCAAAGACAGTTGTAAGGAGGTCGACAGCTCCTCACAATAGCAGAGGAAACATCTACAGAGAGCTCTGTTTTTCTCAAAAGCACACCCAGACCTATCATTTTCCCTCATCCAGAGAAGAAATAAACTCTACAATTCCCTGAAATCAGGCCATAGGCTACAGCCTATATTATCAATCATAGCCATTACTCAAATCCAAACAGTTCCAGCATCCACAGGCCTCCTCTGTCACTAAAAGCAGCGAGAGCATTTTTCACACTGGAATACTGTGTAACAGCAGCAGAAAACAGAGAGCAAATTAAAAATCACCAAGTAAAATGAACAAAGCATTTCTGTAAGTCGTGGGGCTGTCAACTGATGAGGTTACTCTGCTTCCTCCCAAATCTGCAACAAACTGGAAGTTTACCTCTGCTGCCTCACAGAGTTGGGAAACAACTCATAAAAGGCAGAATAAAATTAGTATGGTAAATTCAAGCTTTTTCTGTAAGCAACCCCCACCGTATTTTCATGAAGGCTGCTTCTCCTGGAATATTATGGGGGACAGACAGATTCCAGCTGACTCTTCCCCACCTGTCAATAAATGAGTTTAGGATCATGTTCCACTCCAAGGTACTCTGGTGCAGAACCTGTGTCCCACAAGACCTGTGTTCCCCACCTGAAACGCAGTCGCAGCTGAGGCAGGATGTGCCAGATCAGATACAGAATGTGACATTTATAGTTCTCTAAGTTCCAACAGCCTGAACCAATTTCTTCATCTCCACAGCCTCCAGGTGAGCATTCTTTTAAAAGATTCGGGTGGTATCAGAGAACCACAGAATGGTTTGGTTTGAAAGGGACCTTAAAAATCATCCAGTCTCACCCCCTGCCATGGTCAGGAACACCTTCCCCTATCCCAGGGTGCTCCAAGCCCTGTCCAGCCTGGCCTTGGACACTCCCAGGTATGGGATCAGTAAAAATTTGACAGCAAAGGGCTCTCACTTTCTTTATCTCTGAATTTCCCCAGTCTGAGACAGATGCCACACAAGTCTTGGTGAAAACAGACACCTGTTGTGCTGTGGGGAAAACTCATTTTTTTCCTTTAAAACCAGTTCAAACCATGTAATCATTTAAAGGAAAAAATAAAATCACTTAGGTGTTTCTGGTTTGCCACCTCTTGGATTTAAATGGAATTAGAAACACGGACTCTTTGATCATTACAGAATGTTTGTGAAGCTGCACGGGAATAATTCACAGTGCTGGCCTGTGACAGCAAAGCTGTTGGGGAAGCAGCACAGAGCAGACAGTGATTTAATTTCCAGCACCTCAGTGAGCTGGAGGTGGGTGCTGGTACTACAAAACAAGAGAACTGTCCTTGCTGAAAGACTCCTCCAACCTCCCCCTAGAGCAGGGCAGAGCTGGGCAGAAGGGCTGGAAAACCCAGGAGCCAGGGAGAAAATGTGACATTCTTTCTAGAGGACAGGGAGCTGTTGCTTAGGAACTGTTTACAGACAGATCCTGCTGGTGTACCTAAAAAAAAAAAAATAAATTAGGTCATTCTTGGCTGTAGGTAGGAGAGATCTGTATTGATACAAACCCCTCCACCTCTGTCTTGGCTGTCAATAATTAACAATGCTGCTTGGAAAGCTGCTGGGATGCTCTTTGGGCCAACAACTGCACATTCCTAGTGGCAGAATTGCCCATTTTGAAACAACCTGGGGGGTAAATTGACATTATCCCTCGGGAGGTTGTGCTCAGGCTCCAGGCATGGACTCCACCATCTGAGGAAGGGACTGGCATCAAAAGTGAGAGCAAAACTGGGTGAGGGCAAAGTGCAATTAATCTTCTTAATTGTTGCAGAGGGGGGAAAAAAAGAAAAAAAGAAAAAATTAAGGAAAAAACATGACAAAACCACAAGACCAAAGGGGAAAAAAAATTCAGTTCTACTTTTTAAATGCCTGATGAAACCAGGTCTGCTAAAAAAGAAAGGGGAAAGGCCACAACACTTCTTTGAAAGCACGAGAGAACAAAGTTGGCCTTGAAGAACAAAAGGTGAGGCTGGAATTGGATCACCTTATTAAGGGAAGTTGCACAAGGAGCTCCCAAGTATCTAAAACAAAGTTGCGGGCGAGCGCTCATTGCTCACAGAGAAAACAAATCCCTTCAGAGCAGATGGGAAAGAAAAATTATATCAATCCAGAGCCAGTTTTCTCCTCCACATAAATAATCCATGCTCGAACAATTTTTCCTCATATAAATAACTACATTTATAAGGAGCCTCAAGTAAGAAGGCTTTTATATCATTATTCACTTAAAAACCACTCCAAAAATTCAGACAAATCACGGCGTTCTAAGTAAAAGAAAATAAAACGCACAGCTTGTGGTAATAAACAGCTCATTGTCATCGTTGCAGAGAAAGTCATTCTTTTTTCTCTTCACTTAAACATAAATGCAGCACGGGCTTGTTTTCTTATATTAAGCAGATCACATCAAATTAATATGAGTTTGAGCACCTGGGACCTAACAGAGAGAAGGGACAAATGTCACAGTGATAACCCCCAAAAAAACCGAAGTTGTTACTGTAGAACAAGTGCCTGTGAGTTGAAACTTCAGGGGCAGGTCCTGAATTCATGAACAAAGCCCAGACTCTCTGTGGTGTCAGCAGAAAGTCACCACACCGTTCCCGAGGCCAGAAAAAAAAGGGCTCAGGAGAGGATCTGGGATTTCATCAGAGTTCCTTAATTCCACGGACAACAGGAGCCTGTGCTGTGACACTGGCAGTGACAAGGACACTCTGAGGATGACCTATAGGTGCAGTGAACATCCCAGACACCAATTTGGGGTCTCAGGGGTTAGCACAGCCTAACGCGGGTCAAAGGCTGGGA
The DNA here is from genome assembly GCA_013400735.1 of Pomatostomus ruficeps. NCBI lineage: Eukaryota > Metazoa > Chordata > Aves > Passeriformes > Timaliidae > Pomatostomus > Pomatostomus ruficeps. The sequence continues at coordinate 22,126 of VYZT01002758.1, forward strand.
AAATCGTTTCACTCCTTCATTCAAAGTGTGGCTTCCCACCCAGGGGAGGGGGCTAATGGGAGAGATCCCACTCTCCCGTGCCAGAAACACAGACAAAAACAGCCAGAACAAAACACTCTGAACAACCACAACTATTATTATTCCCAAATTCATCTACAAATACACTTTGGATTGAAGCGATGTTAATTATTTAAAAAATTCAAGATAACGTGGCCCATTTCCCAAAGGCTCCCAGAGCCACGCGGGAGACTTGTGAAGCGTGGAGGAGAGGCCAACCTGATTTTTATTCATGTGTTGCTGTGCTTATCTACATGGGAAACAGAATTATGCTCTATTTAGCCCTCTGTCAGGTTGTTCAGGTTTTAAAATAACTGTTAATGAAATCACAAGCCTTCAACACAAACAGCAGCAACAAAAATAGCACCAGGACAGCAAACATTGGAGCAAGTGCGGAGCAAAAAAGCGTCTCCCTGTGTTCAGCTGGTTTGAAATAAAACACAGGGAATAATAGATTGCATTTTACTGAGGCCTCACGACGGCTATCAGCATTTTAAAACAATCTTCACAGAAATGCAGCTCTTAAAAATTAATTTTTCCTTTGGCTTAAGAACCTAACTTAGCAAAAAACAGTTCAGCACAGGAAGTGCTCATTACCTAAACACACAAGATATCTGGAAGCCACCTGAAGCAGAACCATTTATCATCATGAAAAACAAGGTTTCCTATTTTTCAGCTTTTTCATAATATTGTGCAGAACTCAATTTTAACACATTCAAATGGTTTTAGCTTTAAAAATACCACTGACACGAAATTTTCACTCCGTTATTTAGAAATCTACGGACACACAAGTTTGAATTGAGTTTTAGGGATGACTCTCAACAAAATTCTTTCTTTAAAAGAGTAAAATCACTGGATCATGGAATCACACAGTGGTTTGGGTTGGAAGAGCCCTTTAAAGATCATTTAGCTCCAAACCTCCTGCCTGGGCAGGGCCACCTTCCAGTAGAAGGCGGTGATGCGTTTTTGCTTTGTATTTTCACATGAGAGGACCTTGATAAATACCAAAATAAATAAATAAATTCCCAAAACCCAACACCTTCTTTAATGGTGACTGAACAGGTGCAAGGGCTGCTCACAGTGGTGGGGTGACAGAAGAAATCCAAGTGGTCACAGCCCTCCACCAAATCCATCTGGTTTATTCAGCAGGATCCCAAAATGCAAATGCAACAGTTGCTCTTCAGACACCAAAACTGCTTTGGAGGAACAAAAACCGAAACCTTTCTGACATTCTGACTGTGATCACTGCCCTTGGCAGACCTTGCCTCTCACCTTGGGATGTTTCCCACAGTACTCTCTGTATTAATTCAGAATTAATTCAGATTCATCACACACAATATAAGCTACGCATGCCTGCAATACCCAGAATTTAAGACAACATTTGAAATTCTATCTCCACATCTCCCCTTTGCCAAATTTTCTCCGAAATGTCCATTCTCTCCCCAAATTTCACCACCATTTCATGGACCCTGCCACTCCAAAGACAAACCCTGAGCTGTGGTTCCTCCCAGGGCATCTTTCCACCCACATCAGCACCTTTTGGGAGCAATAATATAGTGAAACTTTTCGAGTACCTCCGAGCTTTGGTATGGCTGGGGCTGGTTCTGGCACTGAGTTATTACCCGGAATATTGTACAGGATCAGACCTGCCCCACGACCTGAGGGAAGAGCAAAGCTGGATACTGCAAGGTGTCTCCTTCATGTTCAGGGAACCAAGCCCACCTGTAATGTTTTCTTCAAGTGGCCCAACATGACAAAAGCAGCTTCTCACTTCAGAGGAGAAGCAGTCTTTAGATTCAATCAACACCACAAAAACCAGCTCATTAAAATCAGTGATTGAGCAGCAGGTATTGTGTATTTGCAGCAGCTCAGAAATCAGATGCGAAGAAGAGCTGATGTACCAGGCACTTATTGCTACTTTTTAATGTTAAAATGGCAAAAAAAAATCCTGCTCACAGAAATAATTTGCTTTCTAAACAGACACCATCAGTGCTCAGGACAGCTCTGTAACGTAACACAGAGAAACAGCTGAATTTTCCAGAGAGAGAAGCAATTTATGTGTCACTGCAACAGCACACAGGACTGGCTGCAGCTCCACTTAAAGCCACAGAAACAGTCCACAGCCAAAGGGAGAAGCAGCTCCAGAAGTGTTGGGTAAGAGCTTTGCAACACTGATGAAAACTCTGTAATTAATTTCAGAGGATCAAGGATTTAATCTTGCATAATCTGAATACCCACACTAGGCCCTTACACAAGACAGCCAGAAACCATCTGCAAACGCTGCAAGAGGCTCCCGGTGAAATAAATCTTTCTGCTCCGTCCCTGCTAAGTGTTCTTCGTGTTCTGCACATTTCTGGAAATTGGAGAAAGGGTTTCAGACTCAAGGCACTGAATTTACTGCAGAAGGAGGATTACGTGAAGACCAGAGCTCAGATTCAAGATGGGTGCTTTAGTTTTATTTGAATGCGTGAAGGAGGTTTATCTGCTCAGACATAGTACTTTTTCGGGTTTTTTTTTTTTTGTATTTACATATTCTTCTCTTAATGAAAGGACTTCTGAGTACTTGAAGCTGTTCAAAGTCTTGCTGTGATGTACCTGTCCCACAGCAGCTGTGCTTTGCCTGTGTTTCCCATACCCGAGCTGTAACGACCCAGAGGCGACTTCCATTCCAAATTCTAATTAAAACTAGGTGGAAATTATTAAAAACACATTTTATTAAAGAGCGATTTCAAAATTCTTCCCTCATTCACACGGTCTTGTTTTCACCCCAATGAAAAACAACTTATTAATGAAAAACAGCGATGAAAGAGAAACATCCAAACCAGCCCAGCCAAGGGGTAAATGTACAGGGTCACTCAACATTTTGGAGACCCAATCAAACTGTTCCATTCACACCAGTAATTTTAAGCACACCTGAAGTGTTTAAACTCTAATATCTTATTTTATAGAATCACAGAATATCCTGAGCTGGATATCATCCCCCAGTCTGTCCAGACCTCCAGGGCTGTCCCATCCCAGGTGCAGAATCCACGACTTGCCCTCGATAAACTTCCTGTGGTATTTCTCCAGGGAATGTGGTTTTCAGTCCTTCCTTAGAGGTTCCTTTGGTGTAACTGAGCACTGATTGCTCTGATCCACTCCTGTCCTAATCACTGCCCATCTCACTCTCACTCTGTTTCAAGAAATATTTAATTACTGGGGATTATCTCCCAAGGGTTCATCAGGGAAGGCTTCAGGCATCACAAATCCCGCAGCACCCCCAGGGTGGCACAAACCTTTCTTCTGTGTGTCCTGGCAGCAGAACGGACCTCACCCCACCTCTAACATTTTTGTGGTGCAGAGAGAGCAAAATTAAAATATCCCCGTTTTTACACCGTTATGGAAAACTGATTTTAAAAAAAGAGAGATTCAAAATATCCATCTCGAGTGTTTCCCCGTTCCTCCTGACTGATCTTTTTATGAGAAACCATCCAAGAAGCTGTTCTTGGGCTATGCAATTCTTTTTTGGTTTCTTTTGGCTGACTGTCAACCGCCCGGCAAAAATAAACTCATTAAGCTGACAAGAGACCTGAACACACTCATGTTGTCAGTGCGTCTCAGCATCATTCTTGTGCACCCGAAAGCCAGAAAACAATTCAAATAAAGTTAAGCTGACTCCACCCTTAGGATGTAACCAAGTTTGCATGGATCTGTCAGCCCCAAGTCGGTGTCTGGCAGCATCTGAGCTGAAGGGGATGTGCAACTCCAGCACATGTCAAGCCAGAACAGTTCTAAAACTGGTACAAAAAAGGAGAATGTGGAGTGTGGAGCCTCCAAAAAAGCGTCTCTGGCCCAATTCCAGCTCTCAGCCTAATTGTGTTTGCAAGCCTGCTATTTCTGCATCCCATGCACGCTGCTCTCCTGGGCTGGATCTGTCCAGGTCTCGGTGATTCCTCCTTTGCTGCCACCACCACATTTGTACTTTGCTGAGCGGATCCCCAGCCCAAGGCTCCCGCGGAGCCGCGCAATCAGCCAGGTTGCCACTTAAAAGCGAAAGGGAAAAAAGTTACCATGGCTACTACAGTCACTCAGCTCTCTCAACTACTTCAAGATATTAATTCTGAAGGCTTTTTGGCTATGGTTGCACAAAATGTATGCTCCCATACCACTCTGTCATGTAAATGAGGTTGTGCTGCAGGAAATCACCTGGGACCGTTCAATACCTTTGGCTGGCGAAGGCTCCACAAGAAGCAAGGTGATAGTTTCACCGATCACATTAAGGAAATGGTAATTAAATACATTCAATATAATTAAAAACAATAATAAAATGTTTCTCGCCCTGCCAAGTGAAGGTAAATATCTGAACACAGATACCCCAGACATTTCCTAGCTCTTAGGCTGAATTTGTAAACAAAAATACAGTTGGTAGTAAATACAGAATTAGAACGAGGCAAGCCATAAAATATTTGTAGAAAATGCTCTGGAAATGCACTTAAAGTTATTCAGAAGATGAGGAAGGCACACAGAGATGAGAAAATGTGAGTAAGGTTTCATTCTGGCTTTCATCCAAGCACAGCACGAGCAGAAGACAATCCTGCCCGAGACCTGTGTCCCCACTGCTCTTCAGCACCCAGGAAGCACCTGAGCTCTCCCACTGCATCCCCCTGGGCTCAGGCCTCAGTGCAGGGGTTGGAATTTGAGTAGAAAAGAAAAAAAAAAAAAACCCAACTTTTTCCAAGGATGCAATTAGTGTGCGAGAGCAAATTAAGGCGTCAAGGGATTCACTTTGCTGCCTTAGCCCTGCACGGAATTCTCCCTAAGCCAGGCAAGGAAAATTAAATCACAAGATGGGAAGAGTTTTTCCTTTTTTTCACGTTCCTGTTCTTGCTGGATATCAGATGCGACCCAGAAACAATATTTAACAAGGCCAAGAGTCCAAGACACGTTGCATGAAACTCAGCTTGAATTTCAGGGGGAGCCGGGGCCACCCAGGAAAGCCAAGTGACAGCTCCGCAAACTCTCAGCCTGTCAGCAGCGCTCCCGGACGAGCAGGACACTTATCAGGGAGGTTTTATCCTGATTCTCTCCCTCCACCACCTCACCCTCCTTCACTCATGGGCTCCCCGGCGATTTCTCGTTCTTAGAAGTCTTCCTGCGTCGCATCCGAGCGCTGGGAACGCAGATGACGGAGATAATGGAGACGTTTAAAATTAGCCCGAGCAGCTGTAATTCGGGATTTGCATTTCTGCCTTGATTATAGTAAGCACTGAAGACTCTCTGCACAAGAACTAGAGAGGAGTTCAGATGCTGCAATAAAAATATATGAATTTCTCTCACTCTGACCCCATTCAGAGGAAAAAAAGGGTAACAAATGGCACTTTTACGGAAGTTGTTTCTTTGCTATTCTGTAACTTCATTTTAAAGAGTCACCTGTGGATGTTAATGGGAAGGATTACAGTAACCAGCTCTCCTGTATTTTACAAATGGAAGAACTATTCTCCTACGTGCCCTGGATTTTTCCCACTTCATATTTTAGTCATTATCTATTTTATAACTTTCCTTAAAAGTCTGAGCAGTCTCTTGTTATCTGAAGAGTCAACATTTGTAACCATGGGATAACAATTTTTGAAGCACTTTGATAAATTCTCTATAAAACCAAGCACAGATGACACAATTAATTTCACTTAAGTATTCTGTCACAATAAAAAATGTTCGAATCAATCCTGTTTTATATTGGTAAAAAATGAAATTACCGTTTTGATCAGATGATTTTTTACAGAGATGAAGGGGGAAAAAAGAGTATTTGGGTTCTATATTCAAAGTTTCTCCATAAATATTAGGAATTAACCATGAGTAACTTCTCACAGGTCATTTTATATCAGGAAGAGAGAGCTGATAATGACATTCAAGGAAGTTAATATTTAATGACAGAGGACATCACACCTATTGAATGAATTCACATTCATTCATTTACTTAAAACCATTTATTTATAAATAAATCTCCAAATTAACTCAAAAGTTACAGAGCAGCTTTGAAGAAGAAATTTCACTACACCAAGAAGCAAATGACAAAATGTTTCTCTAGAGGCAGCAAAGGAGAAAAAAATATCTATCAGATAAAAACATCTCCCTCAGAGTATCTGTTTGCAAAAAATTCTTATGCCTCTTTTTGAAAGATTTTACTCATTTTTCTTGGTGCGGATCCCCTGGAAAGGACACAACTACTGCCACTGCCATGGTGGCACTGCAGCAGAACTAAAACCAAAATTCTACTCCATTTTTTAAGTGCTTTACTCCACAGTCCAACTTGAAAGTTCAATGTCTAGGAAGGAGCCTTTTGGAGCTTCTTTTGAGGTTCAAAAAGACACAGAGAACTGATAAAAGTGGTTCTGTCAGCCCTGCACAGGACGGCCACAGCTTCTGTATTTAAAACACAAGGAATATTTCCAATTGATCCTTTCCTTGCAAGCACAACGTAGAGAAGCGAGAGATTCAGCTGCTCCTGCTGTGCTGAATGGAGAACTGCCATAAAGAGAGATTCAGTGGAATACAGAGGAATGGCTTTTGTTAGTAAACAACAGCGTATTAAAAATTAAGGTTGATTAGCTGTGGAAAAGGGCAAAGTGAATAATCCATTTACAAGCTTTAAGTAACTTAAAAGCTTAAACCCCATTTGCAGAAATCACCTGGGCAAGCGGGAGCCTCCCCTGATCAAACCCACCCTCACTTTTTGTATTCGGAATTTAAGTTCCACTTACATTCCAACTGCCTTCCAATTTAATATTCCTGTCTGCATTAAGCATATTGTAACATATGCTGAGGTTTTTTTAAATACAAAGCTTCAAAGAAAAGGACAAGTCCACACCAGAAAGAAATGTCACATAATAATTACTGTAACAGCAGCAATAACAGCAGATTGGAGTAGCTACAAAAATACCTTTAAAATTCTCTGAACACAGAAATCTTTTGTGCAACTGAAAAATCTACTTTTTTTTCTCACCTCTCAAATGCAACCCCCGTGAGATGTTCTTGATGTCACAGGATTCAGCCTCCCTTAACAGAGTAATTCTCATTACTTAAGAAGCCTGAAAACTTGGGCAGTCTCTGCTGCAATGTTGAAAATGTCTCTCCACTGTTCTCTGCACCAGAATACTAATGCAGGGGCTGATGTGGCTGAAAAGCACAGCTAGACAAAAAATATTCCAAAGGAGGAAAAAAAAAGAAAAAAAAAAAAGAAAAAGAAAAAGCCTTGCTCTCAGAAAATGCTGATTCAGCAGAGTTGAAGTACTCCAACGCAAGGTGTGCTTTCTCCAGACAACCAATGAAAAACCATGGAAAAGCTTTCCTCCTGCCCCTTGCCAAGTGAAAATGCTTTGTCTGATGGCAGCACAAGACATCTGAGACAATAAAATGTGTGGGGGACTTTGGGGAATGGGGATGGTCCTGGTAGAGGAAGGAGTTTTCATTTTACTGGCAATTTTAAAATTCACCTGCTCTTTCCATGCCAAAACAGAAAATGATTCAAACCCCAAGGAACACGAAAATTCTGCCTTCCAACCAAAGTACTGGTAAGTGATGATCAGAACAGTTTACTCTCCCAGAGCAGCTGATCGTTTGTTGCATAAATATGACTTCAGCCTATCCCAATGTTTGGAAACATTCCCGAATGCCTTTCTGTGCCCAACCACTGCTTGGAACCAGATACTGCTGCTCGCTCAGGGGCTCGTGGGTGATGCTGAGGAGACCAGGAGAAAACTGAGATGTAGCGCTTTTATTCAGAAACCTGATACAAAATTCATTTACAGCTGTGGAGTGCTGAGCCTGCCCAGCCAAAGCCTGGATAGATTTCCATGGATGATGGATTCCTCTAGACAGTAAGGAGCTAAAATCCAGTAACCTGGAATCATACAACAGAATCGTGGAATGGTTTGGGTGGGAAGGGACCTTCAGGACCATTTTGTTCCAACCCCCTGCCATGGGCAGGGACACCTCCCACCATCCCAGGGTGCTCCAAGCCCTGACCAACCTGGCCTTGGACACTTCCAGGGATCCAGGGGCAGCCACAGCTTCTCTGGGCACCCTGTGCCAGGGCCTCCCCACCCTCACAGGGAGGAATTTCTTCTGTATTTCTAACCTAAATTTCCCCTCTTTCAGTTTGAACCCATCACTCGTTGTGCTGTCACTACGGTTGCTGATGTAGAATCCCACTCTGGATTCTCTGCAGCCCTTTTGGATCCTGGAAGGTGCTGTGAGGTGTCCACACAACCTTCTCCTCCCCAGGCTGAATAGCCCCAGCTTTCTCAACCCATCTCCATTGGAAGGATGCTCTGGTCCCCTTCTCAACTTCGAGGCCTCCTCTTGACCTGCTCCGAACATTCCATGTCCTTCTTATGTCGGGAACTCACAATGTTGTTAACTGAGTTATCGGCCACTTTTTTTATACAGGACAGAACCTGGTTTCTGCTCTTTGTCGTCACTTCTTCAACTTGTTTCTTACAGCAGTCTTTAAAAATCCTCTCTTTTTACTTTCCAGCACTGCTCAAGGCTGGACTCAGCAGCAGTTTGCTCCCAGCCAGGTCCAGGTGTTGTTGATCCAGCTGGAGGGTCTCACCCATTAATACTGGAGCTCCAGGGAGGAACGAGAGCCTGGGCTGCCCCTGCTCCCTGCAGCAGCCCGCTGGCTCGGAAAGCTGTGCCTCGGGAAGGGTTTCAGAGCACTTTATCCCAACAAATGTAACAAGCGGTGTTTATAGGAAATCAACAAGTTTGTTTAGTCAGGAGTAGCGCTCACCCTCCTCTGAAACACAACTTCCTTTTTGTAACTTTCCCCTTCCCTTCCCACTCTGGTCTGGTTTGTGTCTCTTTCTTGCACCTTACCTACAGCAGCTCTACGGGAACAACTCCTACAGAGCCGAGCCCCAAAACCTCTCACCGAGTTACGTCCTGAGCATGTCACAGTAATTACCAACAGGCTGGTGCTGCTGCTCTTTATTCCTGTATGTTGCCTTTCTTATTTCCAGCTGCGTATTTTATTATTTATTTACTTATTCTTCCCCTTGAGGGTGGTGAGACACAGGGTGCCCAGAGAAGCTGTGGGTGCTCCATCCCTGGGAGTGTCCAAGGCCAGGCTGGACAGGGCTTGGAGCACCCTGGGACAGTGGGAGGTGTCCCTGCCATGGCAGGGGTGGCACTGGATGATCTTAAAGGTCTCTTTCAACCCAAACCATGCTGTGATTTTATGATTCTTTCTGTATAGCTGCCCTTCATCTTTCCATGCCCATTCGATATTATATCTAAATTCAGAGTATTCCTGTGCTTTATACACCTATGAACAAACTATGGAGCAGGTGAATAAAGAGTTGAACTTTCTTTAGCCAAGACCTGGAACGTGCTGTATTAAAAGCAAAGCCTACTCACCTAAAATGTAATAAAACATCACTCTGTCACTGTAGACAGCAAAAAAAAAAAAAAAAAAATACAGTCTCACGCTGGTGTGTTCAGACAGCATGTAATCCCTGCAAGGCATTGTCATAACTACTACAATTTGGCCACAAAACAGATTTCAATAAATCCTGTGGTTATAATTCATATGTAACAAGAAGAAAAGTGTTAAGGGATAAAAAATTCATACTTTTCGCAACAGTAGGTGTAAAAAACTAATAGGTGAGGATGAAGACATTTCTTGGCAGCAGGAAAAAAAGCGGGGGGGAACTGTAGGAACAAAAGAAATCTCAGCTGTCATACAGGTGTGGGGTTAAATAGGGACTCTGAGCTACACCAACAGTGCAAAAGGGCAGATACATTCAAAAAGTAATTCTGCATGTGCACAGGAGTTGACGATTTGCTGGTACCTCATGAGAATATCCATTATTTCTTCATCCCAGTGCAAATACAATGGCAAAACAGTACTATATTGTAATAAACGTTTTTGGTCAGCAAGACCAAAGATCACCATGGAGAAGCACTCTCAGAAGTGTCCAAGGAGTTCTCTGTCACACCAACATGGACTTTTAGGAATTCTGAAAATCTGGGGAAATTCCAGAAGTCTGAATGAACGCTTATGTCACAGCCATGCTCTAGCAGACCCAGTGGCTGTAACCACAGCAAGGTGACAACAATGGCAGTCCTGAACAAAATCATAATTTAAGAAAAATTACATGGGACTCAACTGATACATCAGAGCTCCGTAAAAAATAATAGGAAGCACAATAATGAAAGCTTTTTAAAATGACTGAGGTTTAATTCCTTGGTATGGGTGAAACTTCCAATTGGCAGGAATATCTGTCTGCATGGATAAACTTTGCTGGCACTTGGTGCAGTGTTCTGTGAGAGCCTGACAGCACAACAGAACCAATTAAACTGGTGAAGAACTGGTTAAGTGACATCTCAAAAAGAAAAAAAAGAACAGTTTGTGAGAAGAGCTCCTCACAACATAACTCACATTCATACAGAGTTCCCCGAAGGCGGAGCCACTACCACGAAACACCTTCGCAATTATTTGTAGGTCTACACCATAAATCACGGCATAATTTCCACAAGTATAAATTGATACAGTGCTACATAACTGAGATAAATCTGTTCCAAAAAGCCATCAGGAGTGTTGGGTGTAATCAATCAATGCTGGAAACGTTATTGCAAAAAAGCCACGTACAAAGTTCTAAAGCTGCAACCAGGGAAACACGTGCCAGGCTAAGGAATGATGAACTCTGGTGGAAAGAAACCGTCCTGCAAAGGCTTTGCCACAGTGAGAGTACCCAGAGAAAAGGAGACCAAAATGCAGGGCTGCAAATGAGGGTTTAATATGCAAATGTGCTGCAGAAGCAGGAGAGTAACACCGGAGAGGTAATATTGAAACGCACAAACTGCTCCTGAGACAAGGCTCTGGTGTGCTGTATCCAGCTCACATTTTCATAAAAACGCTGAAAAAGTGGATTTGGAAAACACAATCCCCAGAAACTGAGTTGTGTGCAAAATGCACGCAGTGACGAATTTAAAGAATTTTAGTTCACTTGGTTTTTCAAGTAGGAAAGAGAGGGAATACTGGGTTACAGCAGATAAATACTTCCATGGCAAGAAAATACTTGGAGTTCTTTAGCATAGTGGAGAAAGGCACATCAGTAACCAGTGCCTGGAAGCTGAAGCCAAATAACTTAATAAACAGCAGATTCTCTACCTCTTACTGACTTCCGATCAAAATTCCAAAATTTCTGGAAAACATGTTTCAGCCAAATGCAAGCTATTGCATTCAAGAGTAACTGGATGAAATCCAACTGACTGCAACAGCCAAGGGGTCAGAGCAGGAGATCTAATTGCTTCCTTTGGCTTTAAAGCCTCAGTCTACAAATACTCTTGGTTTTCAGGGCTTCAAAGGCATTTCAGGAGCACCATGCACGCTCAACATGAATATTAAAAGAGCTCTCAGAAAATCTGCATGAATTACAGTTGTATTTCCATGTAAGGGCTCGAGTGACACCGGAGCTTTCCTGTTGAGGCTTCTGTCATCAGCAGAGCCCATTAATGGAATTACAGCTACCTTGTACCCAGCTGGGGCGGTGTTTCTGTAAACAAGCATTGACACCGCTGAGTGCAGAACTTCACCCTTCACGTCAGGACTTTCTCTCCTCTAGAAAGAACCCTGTTTGACCCGGAGTACAAAAAGCCTGGTACAACGCATTAGATCAACCACAGGCACTACAGGTAAAAAAGGAATAACCAGCAGCACTGTACGAGCCACAGAGCCAGGAAAATCTGGTGTTTGCATCAGCAGCATCGTTGGAGCCTGCCCCTGTTCATGCTCCTCATTTGCCTGGCACTCCAGAACACACACAGCACTGCCTGCAATCTCGACAATCCCAGCATTTTTCAGGAATATGTGCCAAGGTAATGTACAACACACGTTAAACATCCAGGCTGACAGAGCTGTGCCGTAGTACCGGCTGCTGTGGCATCTGTAGATTTCTAAAATAACAGGGGGGTTGATGCGTATCTATCCTGGCGAAGTATGAACTAACTTCCAATTCAGCAAACGGGAGCTCGGAAAGGCTGGAATTGTCCGAAGTACGCTGGCAAGCAAATAAATGCTGCACAGGAGAGAAACACAACCACCCACTGACAGAGCATCACCTTATAGAGAGCCCAGCGAGAGGCGAGGGAGGGCATCCACCCTCCAGCCTGCAGAGAGGGAAGCGCCTGCATCCTCACGCTGCACCCCACTATAAATAGGTGTAAAAGTTTCCTTCCCGAGCCCCTGCGCTCGGATGTTCCCCCGAGCATCCCCGGCGCCAGCTCCCGGACGGGCACGGCAGCCAGGCAGGTCTGGCAGCTCCCCGCCACCACCGCGGCCGAGCAAAACTTCTGCCACTCCAAGCAGCCCCACGAGGAGACTCCTGGGCTGCCTCGCCTCGCAGGCAGCATCCCCGCGGCTCCTCGCCACCCCCGGCGCTCCACGCGAAGACAAAGCCAGGCTTTAAACTTTCGCTCCTCGCCGCCACCGGAGCAGAGGCTCTGCCGGGAGCCGGCACCTCCCGGGCTGGGTGCTGGCTGGGATGGGAAGCGGGAGGCTGGGAAGGGCTCAGACCCCGGCAGAGGCCTAGAGGGAAGGGATGGAGGAGGTGCCCGCAGCCCCCTCCCCAGCGCCCAGCCCCGCTGCCCGCGACCCTTCCCCGCCGCACACAATCGGAGCAGCAGCGACCGCAAAGCACAGGGACGTACAGGGGGATGGATGAAAGGGAGAAGGGAGCCTCCGACGCCTGAAGAAAGGAGAATAATTTGAAACAATGCCTCCAAAAAAAAAAAAAGAAAAGGACTTAAGATACTACGGAGCCAGGTTTCACCTCGAAGTGATGGCGGGTAAATAGATGTATAAGTGAAACAACACACCTCTGACCCTCTCTTTTCTTCCCTAAATATAATCCCCGTCTTCCCATAATACACACACCACAAAATGACCATTAATTCCAATTCATTCTTTACAGGAGAGGGGATTATCTCTGTGACCGACTCTGTCTCTTTCCCTCTCCCGGTCTTTCACTGCGCGAGAATTGAAATGCATTTAAAAAAAAAAAAAAAGAAGAAGAAAAGGAAGAGCGGGGGGGGAAAAAAGGCGAGATTATTATATCTGGAGGGTGCGAAATGTGGGCACGGGGAGAGGGAGCCTGGGGGATGGGGAGGAGTGGAGAAAGGTGGCTAAGGAGAGAAGAAAGGAAAGGAGGACCAGGAAGCGCAGGGAAGGATGAGGGGAAGGCGAGATAAGGGGGAAGGAGGATAAGGAAAGAAGGATGAAAGGAAGGAGGTCGGGAGGAAGGATGAAAGGGAGGAAGGGATGAGGGGAAGAAAGGAGGATGCTTTGCCCTGGCCTCACCTCAGCTCGGTGGGTGGGGGTGGGAGAATCTCTCGCCGCCGCC
>VYZT01002762.1:1317-36840 GCA_013400735.1 Pomatostomus ruficeps
CTGTGGGCCCATGATGATGATGAACACGCGGCTGTCGGTGCTGGAGTCATACTCCATGCCTGTCGTGATGGTGATGTGGTATGGGATCACTGTGACAAAGAGAGGTTTGTTCATCAGAAAACCCACACACATATGCGCTTGTATGAGACTTGAGCAAACCAGGGGCTCATCCCATCAGAAGGAGCAGCTGTGCATGCCAAATAGGTTCACACCCCATTGAATCCATTTAGGGAAGTGATAACATCATGCTTTGTTGGGCTACAAGTGTGCTTTGGAGACTACTTTCCCATGGCATGCTTGGGATTGATTTCTGCAAGGGTTAATTTCCCCAGACAACCCTACTGGCTGCAAGGAGGTTTTAAGTCCAGATTTCTCCCTAACGGATGACAAAACAGCAAAAGGCTTGAATCCTTATTGACACCAAGAGACCTGCCTGAAGATGAGTCTGAACACCTAAATCTTAAACAGGGTATTAGGCCAAAGTGATCTTACACTCCCCGTTCAATAAAGACAAATAAATCTGTGCTGACTCCCAAGGTAAGCCATCACCGACTGAATGTCCTAGAACAACCACAAATGCTCTCCTTTGTGCCTCATTCAAGGATTGCTGTGATCTATGGGGCAGCTCAGGGTTTCAGTATCCCTGTACAAATCCAGACAGAAGAGAACAATCCTTGTATTAAAGGTAAATCGCTCAATAATCCTATGTGTTGCATAATAATTTTGGTTGAGGGAAAAACCTTTTAGGGCAAGCTTGGTAAAAGAGGAGGTGGTTTTTCTGTGGTTTTCAGAAATTTCAGTTCAGCTGTTAAAAGCGAGGAAGTGCCAGACTGCTTTTCAAGGGCTTTCCAAAAGCTCATTTGGGTAAGCCGAGCAGGCAGTGCAGAATTAGTCGCTGAATACTCGTTTGATTTCTCAGAACATTTGTGCAGGGCTGTTCAAACAGTTCTGATAAGACTCAGAGCTCTGAAACTTGCTTCGTCACAGGCTCGAAACAGCCTGGCTTCATCATCACTTTTCTGATTTTAAAAAAAAGGTTTATAAATTGACAAAAAAAAATAAACTTGGTTGGTTTACAAATTACCCAAGATTGACATCCAATTTTGCTTTATGATGACTAACAATATTTTTGAGGTGGGGGTTGTACTAGAAATTCACATCAGACTCAGAATACTTGTGGAACATCAGGGAAGGCATGAATTCATGCTGAACAAATCTGTCCTTACCTCTGGACAGAGCAGAACCCAAAAAGATTCATTCAGCCCCAATTTGAGGATTTTGTGTACCAACGCAAAATGAGCTGATGATTAGGCAAGATTTATTCTCCCATTTATGGTATAATTTGCATTCTAGTGGGTGCATCAGCACAATGATATGCAATGCATTTAGCAGGGAAAAGGGTTTAGCTGTAGTCAAGGCAGATTTTATAAGAATATTTTGAGAGGTCATGTTTAGGACATCACCAGACTTTTAAATTAAGTATATTTTAATAGGGACTGCATTTCCTTTTATACAGGTTTTGTCCTGTTCTCCTGTAGCAGATGAAGTTCAGAGAACTACCAGCCTTTTAAGTGATCCTTAAGTCAAAGTACTTGAAACACCTATAAAAAAGAAATGAGAACATTGAGTAACTATAACTTCCCACTTTAAATAATGGATAGAGAGCTAGAGAGTAGCTTACTGTCAGAGAGCACGAAACATTCTTTGCTGTTCTTTCCTCTGAAAACTGGAAAAAGGGTCATTAAATTAGTTTATCTTCCCTCCCTGTTGTCTCCTCTTCATCTGGGACTTGCAGTTCCCTTTTTTCAAACACGGGAGAATGGGAAACCTGTGGCAAGTGGCAAGCAGGACACCACAGGTCCTCCAGCCGATCTCCCTTTGTCTTTGAGTGCCAGCATAGGGTTTCAGGCTGCTCGAGGCCACATGTTCCCCTCTCAGCAGGATGGGTTTCCTTAGGGATCCATCCATGCCATCTCCAGGGTTGTCTTCCAGCATGGGGGAAGGTTCCCTGTTCAGACCTATGCAGCATGCTAGCCAAGAGGACCTTTCCCTGAGCTCCATCCTCACATCCTCCACCTCCTGCCCCTCAAAGGCATTTGCCAGTTTGATCATGGCAGAGTCAGGACTGGGCTCAGTGACAAAAGTCACTCCCTTTCCCAGCCAACTCCCAATACCACATCCTCAGCCAACCAGCTGAGCTGGCTTTTTATCCAACTCAGAAGGTGGCTGCCTGGCTCACCCAGTTCATCTTATCTGACATTCCTTCAGGAAGCAGTTTCTTCAATGAGGCCATGTCACTGAACAGAGATAGTGGTGATGACAAGCTCCAGGACTCAGAGAAAAAAGACCGCCCGGGCACAATGGAGATGATGGGAACTGTCCCAGCTCTGTTGAAGAATGAATTTTACCCATTATTTATGAAACTGCATGAAATGCTAACAGGGCAGATGTTATCCATTGTCACAGCACAGAAGTAATATCAGAAGGAACATCAAAATCAGTTATTTGTCATTTGAGCACAATGTGGGATTACAAAAGAAGGGCTGCCTCAAGACACACGGAGACCAAAGACACATTTGCAGACCAAATTTAGGTTGGGCAGTATTATGTCTGGTTCCCAAATGAAAGGTATGGGAGCTGCAACCCAGGTATCACACCACAACAAGCTACTGGGCATCAGAGGAGCTGCAAACCATCCCTGTGAGCACCCTTGGACACTGTGTGAGTCCCCTTGGAGAGCTATCTTAAACTCCTAAGGAAAATTACATCATTTACACTTCGTTTATCATGGAAGTTTAAGATAAGTTTAATTATTTTGCACTTGCTGTGGATTAAGAGCACATAGACAGACAGTAACTGTGATGCAGCGGCTGCCCAGTTAGTCAATACAACACAATATTGTAATCATACATCTAAAATCTTGATTTAAAGCTAAAAGGCCCCATGTAGAATACCAAAGAACTGTAGGTTCAACTTAGCTGATAAGTCATTGTCCTGGAACACATAGGTAGACAAAAAAGGGTATATAAATCATAAAATCATAGAATCATAGAAAAGCATGGGTTGGAAGGGACCTTAAAGTTCATCTCATTCCAAGCCCCCCTGCCACGGGCAGGGGCACCTTCCACTAAGACCAACACGACAGCTGTTCTGATGTCTGCTATGTGTGGTAAGGAAAAGCTTGAAGAGTTCTAAAATAAAGCACATTTAAATTCAAATTAAATAATATTTCACCTTGAAATACCATCTCGATTAAGTCAAAGAAACAGTTTGGAAACATTGAATTTGCTGTGAACTTCATAACTTGTTCCACTGTGGAGGTCGGAGAGCTGCAGGAAAAGTAACAAACACAGAAACACAAGCCCTGATCCAGCCTTCCCCAAAGCAGTCACAGCACAAGGAAAGGAGAAATAATTTGCTGTTCTGCCTCTCCTTGCTCTCCAGGAGAATGAACACAGCCTCTCAAGCATGGAAAGCCAAGAGCACGTGGATGCATGCAGCCAAACACTCAGGCATGGCCACTCACATGAGCCTTCCTCTGCCGCCTTCACCAAGCTGGACTTTTTGGGCTCCTTCAGGTTGGCACTGCTGTCCTGGCTAGACATGCTGAGAGAGGAGCCATCCAGGCTGTTCCGCTCGCCATTGTAGCTCTAGTTGGGAGGCATGTTTGGGAGGGTAATGAGGCTGAGTGCTCAAGTGCTGTCAGTTGTTCCCATGTGCCTCCAAGAACAACATGAGAAGAAATCCCCATAGTCCCCCAAGTACCTTTTTTGGTCAGTATGGCTCAAATAAATGTGACTGATGGTCATTCATTTACTTCATTGGTAACCTTGACAGGCCATTTTGGAGATGTGTTTTAATAAAAAAAAATATAATAGACCTAAGAGTCTTGTGAGTTGTGACCTTTTCTGTGCTACCTGTCTGAGCAGAAGGAAATTCAGATCAATGGAGCAATGCCAGAGCTCATAGAATCATAGAAGGGGTCTTAAAGGCATCTTGTTCCAACCCCCCATGGGCAGGGACACCTTCCACAAACCCAGGTTCCTCCAAGCTCTGTCCATCTTGGCCTTGGACACTTACAGGGATAGAGCACCCACAGCTTTTCTGGGCAACCTGTTTCCGTATTTCAGCACCCTCAGAGGGAAGAATTTTTTTCTTAATATCAAAGCTACTCTCTCAATCTGAACCCATTCCCCTCTTGTCCTGTCACTCCAGGCCTTTGTAAATTGTCTCCCTTCCTATTTCCTGCCAGCTCTCTTCGGGTACTGGCAAAACAATAAGGTCACACTGAACCTGCCTCTTCTCCAGGCTGAACCATCCCAGTTCTCTCAGCCTCTCTCCACAGCAGAGCTGCTCCATCCCTCTGATTACCTTGGTGCTTTCTCTGGACTGGCTCCAGTAGCTCCACATCCTTGTGCTGTTGTTCCCCAGGGCTGGGACAGCTCTGAGGTGGGGTCTCACCTGAGCAGGGCAGAGGGGCAGAATCTCCCTCCCCTGCTGCCCACACTGAGGGTCAGCCCAGGGCACAGGGGGTTCAGGGCTGGGGCAGGTCCAGCTCTCACCCACAGCACCCCCAGGTCCTTCTCCTAGGGCTGCTCCTTAGGTACAGGTCAAATATCACAAGAGGCAGAGTACTGCAAATCTGAGTGATACGAAACACCAACTGTGTTTGAAGAGTTACTGACAACACATTTGGTATCATTGTCCAATAAATGTGAGGCTTTTACCACACAGTAAAATAGTTTAAAAAATAATAGGAGGGATTACTTTTTCCTCGTTGTGAATTGATATAAGCAACAGGGTAAGCATGTCCACAAGCACTCACAACATTGTCTGCTACAGTTTTATGAGGCAGCATATGGCAACACTCATCCATGGTATAACTCCCCTTACATCCACTCTGCTGCATCCAGGATGAGCCTGGGCCAATTCCATTGGTGATCATTTTAGTGGTAACTGTCAATTAAAGTGTCACTGTATTCTGTAAAGTGGGCTTCTTAAATAAAATGAACTTATAATCAGCTGCTTTGTTATGTCTCACTGTATAGAAGTAAGAGAAGTCTACTAATCTTGTTTGCTAATTTTAATTAGAGCATGTTCCTTGAATTCCAATTAGCTGCGCTAGGGTGATAAGCAGTAGCGAGTGTGCAAGTAGAAAGGACATTTCACTAAAAAACATTTGGTGCTTTGAGTGGTAGCAAAGAGACCTGGCTTTTTATGTCTGGCAGTGGGGGAATAGGGATCTGAAAAGAAAAAACCATCCAGTCCAAGTGAGGATGGAGTCAAAGGACCCAATATTCTGGTTAGAGGACCTTGAATAGTGGGACCCATTACTAACCTGCTTTGTCGGCATAGCAAGGACAGCAGCAGGGAAATGTACTCTGCTGTGTGTCAGCAAGGTAGTGAACTCTCATCTGAAGAGCATCACTTACACTCCTTCATTTTTCTGTTGAAATTGCAAATTACAGAGCTAATGATAATGGGCTGAGAGTGGCCTTACTTTCAGCTCCTGTCTGAAAATCAGAAAATTCATTTTGGATAAGCCAAAATCCTTCTGAGTCCCTAATGAGCTGCCTTGGATTTCAACCAGGTATTTAGTAATTTTATTTTTATGAGTAGCAGTGGAATCTGCTTTGAGCCATAACTGTACCTGTTCATAAAGTGTACGCTCTATCTTTCTGTCCTCTTTCTTTTTAGAGAGCCAGCGCTCACAGAGGAAAACAAATGACTCCTCTGTGGTTTCATCCAGGATCTCCACTTTTTCCAGAAACCAGTCAGGACTGAACATACTATTGTCATGACGAATCTTGATCTTGTATAAAATGCCAAGATCCACAGCCTGTATCGTGAACGTGTCCTCCTGTAGGGTGATCAAGAGCAGTTGATACTGTTAACAAACTCTCAACAGATCATCTCCTGGAAAAAAGCAAAAAAATGGAGACTACAGAACACATATGTTTAAATTCCATATTGCTGGATGGTGTTTGGCCAAAAGCTTTGCAGAAGTCTACAGAGGCATATCTATAAGCTAAAACTGTTCTTCAGGGAAGTGTTTCAACGCCTGCTTCTCCTAGGAGGGGAGTTGAAAAAACCACTACTTTTACAACCAGTTAGAATATTGAAATCCTGTGACATTTTTAAGTTTAAGCATATATCCCTTTCTTACCCAGTTAGATTTGTGTGAACAATCCAGGTAAGACAATCCTTGCCACCTTTATATCCAAGTGATATAGTCCAAGTCATCATGGGATGACCACAGAGCATCACTTCTGGTGTTATTTTCTCAAACACAGCCGCAGTTTAAATCCCATCAATTTAACAAGTTTTGAAGTGAGTTCCAACTTATACTGTGTACATGTAAACCAGTTGCACAGGGACTGTGGGAATCTGCAGCTCACAGCTCTAGCCAGTTTGCATGGACCAAGCTCATAATTTGTCCATCAGTGACTTCATAGGAAAATCTGCCTGTTTGCTGCAGCACCTGTCAGTTGTAATACCCGGCTGACAATCCATACAAAGCATTTTAAGAGGTAATGAATGTGCTAAATTGAATCAATTAATTCATCCCTCATAGGAAAACTCAGCCTAAAAAGACAGTAACTTGATAGGTTAAAGACTGAGAAATGGAAAGTGTCATTAACTCTTTGCATTTGTACCTGTCCTCTTTCAAACTTGTTGAAGTTTGTTTCGGATTTACTGAGTTTTCTCTCTCCCATGTCCCCCAGGTCTCCATAGATATTTAGGAAGACATTAGCATCTGTCCCAGCACCATAGGTATCCCCAGTGAACACGCTGATCTTGTAGGTGTGAACTGCAGAAAGAAACAGAGATGATTTCTGGTCAGACGAAATATTAAGATCCAAGTTAGGTACTGAATTTACATAAGAAAATGCTCCCCAGAGTTTCTGCTCATCACTTGTAGAGGTTTTAAATCCCATATAGTTTTTCTTTCAGATTTCTGATCCGAAGTCTGGAGAATCCCTGGGCTGGCATTTGCTAACTTTCCTTTTCTCCATTTAATCAATGCCTGTGTGTTGCTTTGATCACAGAGTTCATGGTTAAAAATGCAAAGAATCATTATGGTCATTACTGGATGGGAAGTTGATAGAGGTGAGGGAGCTCAGCACCTTTTCAGATAGAGGCTCAAGGGACATAGATTTGAAAACAAGTCATTCAGTGCTGTGAATCCTTAATACTCCATCTTCCATAAACAAAGCCAGGGAATTCAGATGTGCAATTACTACAGGAGTTAATGGCATGTATCTCTATAAATTCCTCAAACAGACAGAGAACAGGTTTCTGGGTCCTTTTGCTGAGATCATATTTAATTAAGGAAGGGCTGGAGCTGTGCTGTTTAAGTACTCTTTCTCCTTAGCTTGCTCAATGATGAGACAACAAAAGCTCATCAAGCCTTTAGTAATGTGCTTTACTAAACCTGTTAAATATTCCTACTTTTATTTTGCTGCTCTTCTCCCAATTATATGGGGAAAGCAAACAGTAACTGAAAGCATCCTCTCCAGGAAAATAATGAGGGTTTGTACATGTCTCTGAGTACCCTAGTGGCATATGAGCCATGGAGAATGCCTCCCTGCAAATTCCAGGGCAAAGCAAATGAGCAAGAGGCACAAAGTCTTAGTTAGGATTCTGTGTACATTAACAGCGTTGAAGAAAATTGCTATATTGTCTTTTTCTTCTTTCACAGTAAAACAGACCCTATTCTGCTTTGTCATCCATGAAAGATTTCCATTGATTTCTCTGAGAAATGGATCAGAGTTATCACCTGAGAACATCCACCAGGACTAGGTGCAGCGCCGGATTTTCTGATTTGCCTCTTCACGTATGTCCTACAGAGTTACAGCTCTGTATTCGAGAGACAACTGCTGCTTTAGCAATGAAGAAAGCAATATATATTGTCCAATTAGTCAATGCATCCCACTTTGGCCTTTGCTTGCTAGTTCTAGAGACCTCCAGGACTAAAACCCAGCTGATTATAAAAAAAAGATGATCCTCAGAATATCACGAGCTGATTTTCCATTACTGTCATTTACACCGTGTCACTGCCCAAGACATATGAGAACTCATATGAGAACGTGCAGAAGATTTAATTCTTGTCCCAGATATTTTACATCTAAAGCAGAAGTTCCCAAACTTATCCCTAGCTTCACGCCAGAAGAAACCTTCAGTTACCCAAAAACTCTATTTTGTAGATTGTAAAACTTGTTTTGAGGCTTTGCCTTGGGAAGGAAAAGTGAGTCACCTAGGTTAATTAACAAATGGTAACCGATCCAAGGTAAAGGAACAGAAATTAACAAGTTAAGAAAAATGTCATGCAGGGATCTAGAAGTCATAGAATCATTGAATCATCAATTTTTTTGGGTTGGAAGAGACCTTTAAAGGCCACCCCATCCAACCCACCTGCCATGGGCAGTGACACTTTCCACTAGACCAGGTTTATCAGAGCCGCATCCAACCTGAGCTTGAATGTTTCCAGGAAAGAGGCATACACTGCTTCACTGGGCCACCCTTGCCAGTGTTTTACCACTTAGTAATTGATGTTAAAATTGTCTTTGCCTCTGCAGGAAAAGAAATCTCTGATGAGCTACCATGTACTTCCTAACAGGAGGAGAAGGATATCAGTCTTCCTTCTATCAAGGCACCTCTTCCCTTGGCAGTGGAAAATAATCCACATTAATTCCACCCTGACAATGTTCTACTGTAAATGCAAATCAGACTCTGAAAGAAAAGAAACAGTGAGAGAACTTATTTTCTCTGTTGAATCATCTTGTTACCAGATGCAAGAGCCAAGAATGAAAATGGCAGCTGAATTCCTTTTGCTCTGCTCAGGATGAGGAAGTTCATGACCTCTCTCAAGGATATAATGCACTCTGGGTACAAAAAAGAGATATTTTTTTTAGTGGAAAAAAGGTACAAACAGCTGGTCATTCAGAGAAGGAATGATTTAGGGGTGAAATTTCAGTTCTTAGTTACTTGCTTCAGCTACCAGTAAGGCCAAACACTGAAGGTCACCATTTTATAAGATGGACCCTGAACTGAATAAGAATTTATTATCCTCCTGAGAGGCACATTAATGAGGTGAAGGTGGCTGCAATGACCCAAATTTCTAAAGGTTATGCATTTGTACCTGAAGGGCAGTGGGCAAAACAACTTTGGGAGGAAAGAGGAGCATTAATTAGACTCATAGGATAGGAAAGGAAGGGGCAGAGTGCACAGGACAGGGGAAGGTGGGCAAATGGGTGAGGATGTTAACACAGCCTGCAAGACAAGATGTAAGAATTTTGTCAGGTATCAGAGGAGATATGCAAACTATGGATGTGGAAGGGTGTCTGTGACAGGCTCTTAAAAGCCCCACAGGAAAATAATGATGTTATTGCACAGAAGTGCTCCCGGTGTGAGACAAGCCAGAGAATAGGAAGGGAAAGAAAAGTGAACAGTTGTACCGATGTTGCACTGAACCATACATCCAAATGTTCTGTTCCAAAAAACCAGACAAATCATCCCTACCCCTGCCTACTACTAGGACTGTATTACCTTCTAAAGGGTCTTCAACTTCTTCCTCTATCTGCTTGAGTGTCCCATCCTTCATGAGCTTTTCAGTAAAAATATCAGATGGCACCAGTTCTCTGATAGTCTCGCCATCGTCTTCAGACTTTGCAAGCCATCTTTCACATGGAAATGTGAGAGTTTCTGAGCCCTGGAGTAAACATGACAGAGGAAATCTCTTCAAAACTACATGAACACACATTAGCATTTCCCCTTTGAAAATACTCCGACATGCAGGCAAGGATTTTCATCCAATGTATGTGTGTGTTTGTGTGTAGAGGCAGACCTAAAATAGTACACAGAAATGTATTTCCTCTAGAAAGAGGACATCTGAGGACTCTCAGAAGAAACACTGAAGATGCAGCAGAAAACAGGATTCCCAGTGGGTGTGTGAGGGTGGCTGTATGATCCAGTAGATCTCTGCCTTTCCCAGTATTTAAAGCTCGTAAATTCCTAATCAGGACTGCACCATTCCTGCTGAAGCTGTGTTTTACTGAGACTCTGCAATACCTCTTCCACCCTTATTCAGGCACCATTTTCTTTGAAGTCAGTAGGGTTGTTTTTTTTTTTCCTGAGCTCAACACTTCATGATTTCACCCTATAATTCTGTGACTCAAGCTGGGTTCCAGGCAATTCCCATACATGCAATAAGTGGAGAAAAATACTGATTTAATTTTTGATCTTTTGTTTTGACTTCACTTTGGTGGAAACAAATATGATTTATATCATCAAACAGGCAAAAACAATAGAACATGTGTTTTCCACTTGGTAAACAAAATTAATCCCAGACTGTTCATTAAGAACAGACTCCCATAAGGCCTCCAAGATGGTAAGATGCCGGCAGCCTTCTGAGTGCTGGGCACCCCAGGCTAGGACTCCAGAAAAAAAGGGGCATGAATGACCATGCAAGATACAGAGGCCACAAGTCAGAACAGAAGAAAAAGAAAAAGGAAGTTAATTTTCATCTCACAGTAAATAAATACAGAAAAAAATGGCCCTTTCTTTATTGACAAGGTCATCATTTATCTCTTACACAGGACAAGGGCTTCCTGCTCTTTCCAGTACACTGTGTGCCATCACTTTCCTGTATAACATGCCAGTGGATGTTAACAGAGTCTCAGTGTGGTTTGGGTTGGATGGGACCTTAAAGATCATCTGGTTCCAACCCCCTGTCGTGGGCAAGGACAACTTCCACTATCCCAGGGTGCTCCAAGCCCTGTCCAACCTGGCCTTGGACACTGCCAGGGATCCAGGGCAGCCACAGCTTCTCTGAGCAACCTGTGCCAGGGGCTCACCATGCTCACAAGGAAGAATTTCTTTCTAATATCTAATACCCTGCCCTCTGGCAGTGATAAGCCATTCCGCCTTATCTTGTCCCTCCATCCCTCATCCCAAGTCCCTCCCCAGCTCTCTTGTAGACACCCTTTATGAATAATTTCCACCTTAATTACTCTGCTGTGATTATTTATCAAGCCTGTACAGGGTCCTTTCTTCACTACTTTTACTATTTAAATGCTAAAATATTAATATATGGTAACGGAAGGGAATAGATCTCTCTGTAGCAATCTTCAACGTTGCTGTCACTGTGTGTTACAGTGTTTTACTGCCTGGGACTGCAGATTCTGCCCTCCCTGACACCATCACTGGGGAGGAGTAGCTTGTGCCCCCAAGAGCAGATATGCACTCTGATCACCTGGAATGATCAGGTCACAGTGTCACCACACAAAGATTCCAGAGCTGGTCTGTGGGAGCAGAACCCCTCCAAGGGGCTTTTGTGACTGAGTCAGTCTGCAGCAGAATCACGCTTTGAGTACACACAGCCCAAATCTTCTGCTGTTAATGGAACACCGTTTCTCCTCCCCTCTGCTGCTCCCTGCAGCGCTGCTGTTTAACCTCAGACAGAGATGTTTAACTCCTTGAAGAGGTTTGGAGCATGGCATACAAAATGGTGTCAAAGAAAACTGGTAGCACTTCAGGTGATTTCACATCTTTTACTTTCAAGTGTTATTTGTGCTCTACAAGCAGAAATACAGCACCTAATAACTGGCCACAACTCCTGCTTCCTCATTTCTGCACTGGCTGTCTGACCACTTAACCTGTATTATCTCACTGTACACCGAGCTGATGAACAGTGCTTATCTCCACACCTGCAGGCTGGGAAGAGAGGGCTTTCCAGAACGATGCTTCAGTGCTGAAACTCTCTCCTCCTGATAGAGGTCCCACTTCAGTCACATTTGTCACTGAAGTTTTCAACTGTTCCTGAGCATTCATACTGTATGTGCCATTGATGCAAACACTTTTTATTTAGTAACTGGATATCTAGGGACTGGAGTGACTGCATAGTGGGGCATAATGTGCACTTACTGCAAGAGCTAATTGTGTCATTATTGATAATCACCATGCCATTGCCACGGTTTTTATTGGAGGTTCCCTGTTAGTGATTCTATTAATATTTAAGTGATGTAAAGTGCACTGGTTTATATTGCCCACAGTAAAATCCTCTTGCAGCTCTGAACAGAATTTATGTTGTTAGAGTCTGAGTCTGGCCCTAAGCTAGAAGCAGGGTATGATAGTGTGCTAAAAGTCAGTGCTTTTCTCTTCTCCAAGTTGTAACAAATGAAATAGAATTACCAAATATAATTGGCATGCCAAGACAGTTTTTTCAGCGTGCAACAATCCTAGTTTCCTACCCAAGTGCTTTCAATTTAATCTGAAAAGTTACTGACCTCGTTTTTCTTTTGCAGCTCTACAGATACATCTAGACACATCTTAGCAGTCTAATCAGGTAGCACAGCTTTTAGAAACGCTGGCAGCATATTGCTATCCTGTGGCAGGTCATAATATCCTGCGGCTGATCAGCGGCATCATGCAGTGCTCTGCTTTCTTCTTTTTTCCCATGCCATAATCAAAAGATCAGCAGAATTGTAAATCTCTCCATTCCCAAGTTGTTCAGGGCTTTCCTCCCTTCCTCCACCTTCAGGTTTCTCACCATCTGCCCTTCAAAGCTGCTGCAATGACTGAGGAGGGGGAGCAGTCCCTAGACCCTCTCTTGGCAAATTGAAGAGCACCTGAGGTGGAGCTCTCAGGCACTTCCCAAAGTGCTCAGTTTAAGGCCAGTGTAGAAAGAGGCAGCCCAGGATTCTCTTTTACCTTGTTTTACACACATTTGGGCATCCCCCTCTTCACCTTCCCCAGGCTGTGACCAGTAGCAATATCTCTGGAAGCAATGTAAACCTGTTCATTAACCTAACGAAGCTGTACAAGGCAAGGGTTAGGCACTACACTGAGAGTCTGATAACATCAGACTGGCAAAAAGATGACCACGAGGAACACTCTGAGGGTATTGGCTTGTGAAGAAGCTAATTCAGGAGGATGGAAAAGGGAGATGAGACCTTCTCACTCTGCACAACTCCCTGACTGGAGGGTGCAGCCATGGAGGGGGGTCAGGCTCTGCTCCCAAGGAACAGAGACAGGATAAAATGGAATGGCCTCAAGGTGCACCAGGGAACATTTAGATTGGATATTGAGAAAAATTTCTTCACAGAAAGGTTTGTCCAGCCCTGGCACAGCTGCCCAGGGCAGTGTTGGAGTTCCTATATCCCTGTAGGGATTTAAACCCATGTGGATGTGGCACTGGGGGACATGGGTCAGTGGTGGCCTTGGCAGTGCAGGGGGCAGGGTTGGACTTGATAGTGTTGGAGTTCTTTTTCAGCGTAAACAATTCCATGATACTGTGGTGGAGAGGGTTCAAGGAAGACGTTTGAGTTGATTGTGTAGCAAAGAGAATAAAACATATCCTGTAAATTGTGAAGGAGGAAGCAAGAGGAGAAGTAGGTTCACCATGGCTGAGCAAGCTGTGTTTTAGAACTTGGAATGAGAAGTCACTTGAGGAGGGGGCAGACTTGAGAGGACATAAAAGCTGACATCCCTTTGGAATAGGGGGAAAGAGTCCAGGTCTTCCCCAATACATCTCCAATTCTGGACTGGCCCTGAGAAGGTGATTTTCTTTTGAACTTACCCACAGCCAGTTTAATCCCTGTTCCTATAGCCAGCGTCTGAAAGCAGAGCTGAGGAACACTTTCTTACATGGACAAGATCAAGGTGACCAGTCTGACTGTACTGTGTTAATCTTGTTCACATGAACAGCAAAAAACCTTATCATCTAACTGGACTTTTTAAACATGATTCAGGGAGTCACACTGACAGGCATTTTGCTTATCTTAATGATACTGGCTTCTTGCATTTATTCTTCCAGAATTAAAGGACCAACGAAATTGTTTCTTGTCTGTGTTTAGCAACAATACTTTTTTATTTTAAAATGGTACGCCTACTTTCCACTTCCTTGTCTGTGATCCCTCAAAACAGAATTACACATGAAAATACAAAGCTTTAGAAAAGCAAGTATTGCAGAGCCTTATCCTCAACACTTGAGGAACAAGACATGACAACATGTGTTTGCTGCTCCCAGATCCCCAAGCCACAGCAAGTTTGTTTAGTGTGCATTGCCCTCCAGGGAGTTGTTTTTCACTGTTAATCACTCTTTGTACACAGAAGATGCAATCTGGGAAATGGAAGCGGGTGCTCATGGCCATGTGCTGGGATTCACAGCCTACCTTCCCATTTGGCAGCAGCCTCCGGATCGTTACACGGTCCAAATGCCACCCCGAGTTCAGTCCTCCACCCTTGTGTCCTATGCGAATCTTTTCAATAATGTCACCAACATCCTCCAGCTACAGAAAGACAAACAAACAAATCAACAAACACCACCAAACAACACCCAAACCAAACAGAAAATTAAAAAGTAAAAAAAGTGAAATATTATGGCATGAACAACTGGTGACTTTTGAGACACCACTTCTTTAGTTTCTTTCATATTTTTCCAGGCTGTTTGAAGTCCTGGGGGAGAAAATATTAGTGCTGATGTCAATTATAGAATCATAAAATAAAATCCTAGAATGGTTTTGGTTCAAAGGGACCAAGAAGACCATCCAGTTCCACCCTTCTGCCCTGGGCAGGAACACCTTCCGCAAGACCAGGGGGCTCCAAGCCCCATCCTTGGACAGTTCCAGGGATGCAGCAACCACAGCTTCTCTGGGCACCCTGTGCCAGGTTCTCAAGACCCTCACAGTCAAGAATTCCTTCCCAATATTCCACCTCACCTTGCCCTCTGGTAGTTTAAAACCATTGTCCCTTGTTTTGTCACTATCTGCCTATATAAAAAGTCCCTCACGCTCTTTTTTATAATCCCACTTTAGGCCCTGGCAGGGGCTCTGAGGTCTCCCTGGAGCTTTCTGTTCTCCAGGGGAACACCCCCAGCTCTGCCAGGCTGGCTCCAGAGCAGACGGGCTCCAGCCCTGGGAGCATCTCCATGGTCTCCTCTGGACCTATGTCCCAATTTGCATTTTAGCTAAAACTTTTCCCTAGACTTCAACTCCGAAATGGAGAGAACCTTGCTCTGTACAAATTACCCACCATATGAGACAGGTCTGGTCGCACAGCAGCAATCCTGCATCTCAGGCTTCCCTTCATGCATGGGAATGAAGGCAATTGTATGGAAATTTCCCCTGTAATTGGCAGTGGTGTCCAGTTCTGGACCCTCAATTCAAGAGAGACTGTGAGGGGCTGGAGAGTGTCCAGGGAAGGGAATGGAGCTGGGAAGGGGCTGGAGCATGAGGAGGGCTGAGGGAGCTGGGAAAGGGGCTCAGCCTGGAGAAAGGGAGGCTCAGGAGGGCCCTTCTGGCTCTGCACAACTCCCTGACAGGAGGGGACAGCTGGTGGGAGTCAGGCTCCACTCACAGGGAACAGGGACAGGACGAGGCACAGTCTTAAGCTGCACTAGGGAAGGTTTAGTTTGGACATTAGGAAGAAATTCTTCACAGAAAGGACGATTAGACATTGAAATGGCCTGCCCAGGGAGGTGGTATAGCCACTGTCCCTGGAGGTATTCAAGGAACAACTGGGCATGGCACTCAGTGCTCTGGTCTAGGGACAAGGTGGAGATTGGTCACAGACTGGACTTGATGATCTAAGAGGTCTTTTCCAACCTATTTGATTCTGTGATTCTATGAAATTGCAATGCAGCTGCATCTTAAATTGCTCTTTTTATATCCCTTTCTTTTTAAACACTTGTGTGCACCCTATTAATACTGGAAGAATAACTGAGGTCAAAGTACTATACAAACAACCTGGCATTTTATATTATCTCT
Organism: Pomatostomus ruficeps; assembly: GCA_013400735.1. Classification (NCBI taxonomy): domain Eukaryota; kingdom Metazoa; phylum Chordata; class Aves; order Passeriformes; family Timaliidae; genus Pomatostomus; species Pomatostomus ruficeps. The sequence continues at coordinate 17,085 of VYZT01002762.1, forward strand.
CTTCTTCTGACACAGAATCCCAATCTCATTCTAAGAAAGTCAATAGGATGACTGTCTCATGAAGTTACTACTGGGTTTTTTATGCCTCACCTTATTATTTGAGTAATTGGTTACAAGTTCATTACTTTTAATTCACTCCCCTTTCAAAGTCTTGAACAGGAAAAATTGAAATTTGCTCCTAAGTATTAGCTTTTGGTTTTTCCATTGCAAACTTTTGTATAGCTAGCCTTCAAAAACCCAAGGCTGGCTTCAAACTTTTGCATATGGAACACTGATCTGCCCTTCTTGGGTTCTTAGAGTCTTATTTTCTCAAAAAACATGAGAAAATGGAGAACATCAATTTGCATGACTGGAGGCTCATCTGTTCTGTCCCCAGCCAACAGAAGTGCCCCACACAGAAGCAAAGAGAGCAGTAGTTTCAGAAGGCTCCATAAGTCGGTAAGACTGCACTACTCAAGGAATCCACGCCCTGAACTAACTGGGTTTGACTCCATCAGCCCTGTTCGACTTTAGACAGCATAAGATTCACTGCAAAATAATTAAACGATCCAAACTCATTTCTAAAACTCACACACATGCACACAAGTTTACATTAGGGAAAAATTATTTTCCCTCTTTTGTCCTGTCCAAATACTCATCTTTCAATGAGACATTTAGTCAATACATAGCTATAAAATGAAGCTTGAGCAGTCAAGATCCATGTTAAAGAAGAAGTGGGCTTTACCCTGCTGTAGGTTACTCCAGCAAATCATCACTTGGAAGCACAGCTAAGAGTAGCCTCTAATCTTTTGTGCCTCTTTTGCAAAATACAAAATGATAGAGGCAGGTAAAACCGCAAAGCAAACAGACAATTCCCAGTTTGTGTTTTCTGAAACCCCCCAAATAGTTTTTAAGGTCTGCTGAACTCCATATTATGGTTCTACACCAGCAGGTGAAAGAAAAATATATTTTGCTTTGTTCCTATCTCCTGCAGAAAGAGGAACTGGTGAAGAGAGAATGAAGTTTGGGGACAGGTTAATATGATGTTATAAATCTCTAGAACACACTGCATTTTTTCTCACTTAATCTAAGAAAAGTACTGATGTTTCCGATTCCACCAAAATTGAAATAAATCTTATGTAATAAAGACTTAAGCAGAATACTCCGTTTAAGATTTATACTTGTGGATTAATGCAACTTCTATTATGAAAAATTGTGTGGAAACTCCACCAAAATAAGTCTTATTCTTTGTTTTAAAGGAATCACGCTGGGGATTTATTTTATGATTCATGACATATAACAACAATGTGGGCTGCAAGTATTTTAACTTGTAAAAAAATTGGTTTAAAATTTCCCTTCGATTACAAAAACAAACCAAACTCAAAACAGAGAGAAGTTGTAAGATCCTCTGTGAAGTCAGTGTTGTTGTTGCAGCCAGGAAGGGAAGGTAAGGGCATGAAACAGCATCAATAGGATAGGCCAGAGCAGGTCTGCCTGTATATTTTGCCTCTCAGAAATTCTTAGCAATAGGAATATATTATGAATAGGAACTGCTTAATACTGTGGATGTAAATGAGCTCACTCTTTGATGTGCACTGGTTTACTATTTGCATACAGTTGTGCAAACACTTCGGGAAATACTTAGTAGGATCTTTTAAAAAGTTAGGCCTGGGTATCCAACAATCACATTGTCTACAGGAAAGTAATGGTCTCTCTGCCTGAGGATACAGAAGAAAAAGCATTATGCTTCCGAGTATTGCAAACTGCAAGAGAGTCACAGAATATCCTGAATTGGAAGGGACCCACATGGATCACTGAGTTCAGCTCCTGTCCTGGCACAGACAGCCCAACAATCCCACCTTGGGCATCCCTGGCAGCAGTGTCCAAATGCTCCTGGAGCTCTGGCAATCTCGGGGCCATGACCATTCCCTAGAGAGCCCAGGCAGTGCCCAGCACCCTCTGGGGGAAGAACCTTTCCCTGATATCCAACCTAACCCTCCCCTTCATGCTGATTCCTCAAGTCCTGTCTGCTCATGCGAGTGAAGAGACCAGTGCCTGCCCCTCCTCTTCCCCTCACAAGGAAGCTGTAACTGCAACGATGTCTCCCCTCAGTCTTTCCTTCTCCAGCTGAACAGACCAAGCGTCCTCAGCTGCTTCTCATATGGCTTCCCCTCAAGGCCCTTCACCACCCTCACAGCCTCCTTTGGACACTCTCTAACATCTTAATGTCTCTTTTATACTGTGGCACCCAAAAGTGCCCTCAGCACTCGAGGTCAGGCTGCCCCAGCCCAGAGCAGAGCAGTATCACTCAGGTGGATGAGACCAATGGGAACCAGAGCAGTGATGATACATCCTGGTCAAGATTTCCACTCTCATTGTCATTTTGGAAATGACCTGTGGGCCTCTCAAGCCTGGAAACACATCCTTGATGCCAATGGAGGTGAGAAGCAAGGAGGTGCAGGGGCTGACATGACCTCTTCTTTCTGTAAAGGGCCAGCTACATTTTGTGACCTCCCACATCTTACCAAGACTCATCTCAGGCATTCAAGCACTTTCTGTAGATTATATAAGTTCTATGGTTTTACAGTACAAGAACACAGAGGATGGAAGGAGTCTTACTCCTGACCTTTGCATGCTCCCCAATGCTCCCCATGCTTCAGTCGTACCTCCACAATGAACTGATTCACTGAATTCCTTTCAAAATACATCCTTTGCTCTCTCTTGTTGAGGCACAGGGATTTTTGCTGAGTGCAAATCCCATCACTTCCATAAAGAACAATGAAGACGTCTGCATCCGTGCCAGCTCCAAAAATATCACTGGTGTACACCGTGATCTCGTAAGGAACAACTGGTTTAGGAAATGGCAGAAAACAGAAACAAGCAAGAAGGAGTTAGTAGCCAGCATAGTAATTCTCTTAAGAAAACAAAACGAATGAAACAAAAAATGAATTATAAATCTCAACAGTAAAAGAAAAGAGGGTAGGAATCACACACTTGTGGTCAGTTAAATTATCAAGTTGGTCAGTCATATGAGAATTTAGAGGAATTTCCTTTAATAAGGAAATTTCTTTCCTTTATAAGGCAAATTGACCTTGATATGTGTTCATATAATGAGATTTTAGGTATACACTCAGTATACCTGCCATCCAAAGTTACTGAAACAAGATTTACTTCAACAGCTCAAGAGTCAAAGCAAAACATGAATTCACAAATTTCAGAGCAGTTAGGAAGATGGATGAAGTTAAGACAACTGAAGGCAGTGAAAAATATTCAAGGTAGTCTTATTGATAAAAAAGTCCTAATATTTCCATTACTAAACATGTGACAAAAATCCATCATAAGGGAGTTAGTAATTCCTCTGTTCTATTTTTCATTTAGTACCACCTCCCCTGAAACACTGAGGCAAACAAGTTAAATTACAACCCAGACACATGGTGAATGCAGAACAGTAATGATCATGACCATAAATACTCCCCTATTCTATTCCTGTGGTTTCTCCAGAATGTCCCATGACCCCAAAACTGGATGCCTCCTTTTGTTCTATTGTATCTTCACAGCTTCTCAGTCCTGAGTCCTGCTGGAGTATGACTCAGACTTGCTCAGGAATAAGGCTGACACAGGAATATGGGAACAGGGGCTCTGTTCCTGGCTCGGTGATGGATTTGCTGAATATATCCTCAGTTTTCAAGGTGAGATGGTGTTTAGCTCACAGAGAGGGAAAATAGGTTCATATGCCTGCTCATCAGACGGGTGTATACATCTCCAGATGTAATCATTAAAGTCAGTGCAGCCTGGAAAGACACTCAGTAAAGGAATTAAGGCCTCTTCCTTGGGGTTGGCCGAATCACTCCCCAAATCCTGCCTCTGAATGACCAAACAACCTTGATGTCAGATCAGACACTCCACTGTCATGAGGACACGTGATGTCAGGTGTGCCATCTGGCAAACTGTATCCTGTCCCAAACTCCTTTAAATCATCTCTGAAATCAAAACACCAGGTAAGGCTTGGGCCTTACTGAACAGCTGCAGGGACCTTTCCTGCCTCAGGGAGAGACTATCCTTCAGTCCCACTACCCATAAACACAGCCCTCAACACCAGGACTCCATCAGGAGCTGCTCCTGGCCATCCCTCTCCCATACATCCCTAAAAAATTTTCATCCTTTCCCATCCCTCACTATAATCTTCTCAGCTGCTTATCACTCTCACCCTCCTACTCTGCCTCAACTTCAGTCATTTTTGCTCTTTACATTACAGCAGTTTGTGCTGTGTTTCAGACTCAGCATCTCTGTTAGGGTAGGGAGAAGGCTCCCAGTACCATCTCTATTACTGTTGGAGTAACTCTGATTATATGTATAAGAGACTAATCATTCATTAAAAGCTCAGGCTCTCTAAATACAGCTCTCAGGAGGACAGAGAGGAAGAAGTTTTCTTCTACAGAGAGTCAGCCTGGAGATATTCTTTCTGCCCAACCCAGTGAAATCTGCTCTGCTGTGCTACAAGTAAACTGGAATAGTTTCTTCAGAATCTAAGAAGAGGGGGGAAAAAATCCTGGAAACCAAAAATCACACACTATGCGTTATGAATTAAAAATTATCCTCTCTGCTGAAGGCCATAGCACTCGCTCTTGTTGCTTGAATATTCACATCAGCTTAGAACTGAATCAGCAAAGCAGCGCCCTAACAAGGTCACCAACAGCACAACTTTCAGCTGTCAGATGCCCATTTCATTTACATGGCACTTTTAAAGCTGTATCCCCACAGGGATGATTTTAATTGGGCTGTGGATGACATGTTTTCATCGTGAAACAATTCTGGCACGAGTCATCATAAAACAAATCAAGGTGGTTTAGTTACCTCTGGCAAACTGAAACCCACAGGTTAATTGTTAGGAAACCAGAATGTAGTAAACAGCACATTGAGGATGGTTCAGATGGTGAAAAAGCCAGCAGGCCTGGTGCAAACTGTTTGCCAGAGAGGCCTGACTGCTTCCAAAGGCTGGATGTGGACTGCTGATAACATCCAGGTTAACACGAACGGTGTACTCAAAGGCATGGCACACCCGAAACTCCTACATCGTTAAAATATTCAGAGGTATTAATAAATTATATAGTCAACATCTGCATCAAAACATATATTGATTAGGATAACAAGGGAAAAATACATGAGTAGCATGTACTGAGTCTCTGAGTCATATTCATTCTTAGAAAAGGTATCACTGCATCTATTAATCAGTTTATTTTTTCAGACACAAAGACCTGGAATATCGCATCCAGCTCTGGGATCCCCAACTTAAAGAGGACACGGAGCTGTTGGAGTGAGTCCAGAGGAAGCAACAGAGATGCAGCAAGGGCTGGAGCCCCTCTGCTCTGGAGCCAGCCTGGGACAGCTGGGGCTGTTCCCCTGCACAAGAGAAGGCTCCAGGGAGACCTCAGAGCCCCTGCCAGGGCCTCAAGGGGCTCCAGGAGAGCTGGAGAGGGACTGGGGACAAGGGATTGAGGGACAGGACACAGGGAATGGCTTCTCACTGCCAGAGGTCAGGGTTAGATGGGATATTGGGAAGGAATTCCTGTCTGTGAGGGTGGGGAGGCCCTGGCACAGGGTGCCCAGAGCAGCTGTGGCTGCCCCTGGATCCCTGGAAGTGTCCAAGGCCAGGCTGGACAGGACTTGGAGCAACCTGGGATAGTGGAAGGTGTCCCTGCCCATGGCAAGGAGTGGCACTGGATGAGCTTGAAGGCCCCTTTCAGTTTGGTGAACCTACTATTTCTTCCATTTGACTGACAAAGGTGCAGAAGGGAGCAAAGAGAATCCTTTCTTCTGCTCCAGATTGTTCCGGTAAAGAAGGTTAGTTGTGAGAAATAAAAATACCTTGGTCAAAGAATGGGTGAAGCACAAAGGCATGACAGGTGTGGCAGATCCTCAGGGAAGAAATTATCTCAGCTTACAGACTGCAGGATATGGGGATCTGGACATGGGAGGGACCTTCAACATGAACGACTATGTTCACAGTAAAAAAGAAGGAGGCAAAAGAGCTGATGGTTTTTCGTGTGGTTATTGGCACAATTACTTGTAAAGGAGGCAGAAAAAGGGAGTTTGGGCAGCTCTAAATTTTGATATCTAAATAAGGACCTGCAGGCAGTAAGGCTTTTGGTACCTCCAATGCATACACTGGGGATATGATGAGAGGGGAGACAGCCTTGGTGTGAAATTTTTTAGCTCTTTTTACAAATGACCAAGGAAGAAACTGTCAGGAAATCAACTCCCAGGTGTCAGACCTCATCCCTCATCATTGTGGCATCCAACCCAATGTAAGGAAAAGGCAGTTCTGACAGTACCCTAATGGTGGGCAAAATTTATCAACAGCCTGAAATGAGGCAGATCAGAGATGCACAAGTCGAATACAGTCCCAGGGCTGTACTGTACACACAGTCAAAGATGCTTAGGAGAGGGGAGCATGAGAAGGGAGAGGGCTACAAAATAAGCCCTTTATTTCAAGAAAACCATGTTATTTTATCCTCAGTATTCTGCAAACAAGAAAAGAAGTTGCCAGAAGAAAAGAATTTGAGTTGCCATAGCAGACTTGAAAATGATGAGCTTGTACTCAGAAGGAGCTGAGTTGGGGTAATGTTTAACCAAAACATTAATTTAGAGGGGAGTGAAGAGTAAGGAAAAATTGGAGAACACTAAAAGAGGCAGATTGGTACAACACTTTTAGGAGAGTACCACACTAAAGAAACCCTGGAAGATGGTCTTTCAGCAAGAGATCGGTGTGCAGTGCCAAAGGCACTCGAAGAACTGAGACTTGGAAGCAAGACCAGAGCATCTGCTTTGACAACAGAAATGGCAATATTAGAATGGAACAAGATCAAAGGGAAGCTGGAGACAAGGAAGACAGCTTGGAAGGAGCAGAGGACTTGGAGAGGATGGGGAAATAGGAAGAAAAAGACAATCATCCACATCCACATGATTTCTAATGATTCTCTGATTCGGCAAATGTGGGAAATGTTAATGTAGAGCACCCAGAGGAACCTTCTTGTGGTAATTGGAATAGCTGGCATGTGATCTACTTATAAATTTTCCAAAGCCAGTTCAAGGGAGAGGCAAAACTGATAAAACTGCGTGAGATAGTGAGATTTTATCTTCTGTAATGATGGGTATATCCTGGGGAAAAGGCATTCTGCTCACATGGGATGTACTCTACTGTCTGCAGTTTTGCAGGGAAGATAATTCTCTCAACGGCTCCATCATCCTCTGATTTATCCAGCCAGCGGCCACAAGGGAACTTGAGGCATTGTCCCAGGGATGGGGCATCAATCTCCACCCATTCCAGAAACCAGCCAGTTGAATTACCTGTGTTGGAGAGATAACAGCCTTTACAGACAACAGCAAATGAATCACTGCACGCCAGAGCTCCAAGAAATAAATCTTTCTGTCTTTTGCCAAAGGGAATATACAATATATGATGTAAAGATCGTTGGAAGCAATTGCCTAGGATTGAGCTAAAATGCTTGAGATTTCTATAAGTGTCAGGCTAAAGATGTTCAAGCGGAAATGCTAATTACTGCATCACTTGTATCAATTGGCCTCTGTAATAACACAGAGCAGTTATCCACAAACCTGTCCCTTAATGCCCCATAGGGGAAAAGATCCATGCATACCTTCACTGCCTCCCTTGTTTGTAGTGGATACACAGAATTCTGTCTAAAAAGAAGCCAGGACTTGGTGATCAAAACAACAACAAATATTTAACAAAGAAATGAGGCCAATCTATGGGTCCCATGCAATAAAAATAAATACGGGGTTTGGTGATATCTGTGAAATCTCTCTTAAGATGTGGCAGTAGAACTATAGAGACCCTTGCAGGGGGAGAGGATGCAAAGCTACCTGCAAGCTGGCACTACTGAGCTCATAATGTCACATGGGAATGGAATTAGCAGCAAAGATAGTAGCAGCAACAGCCAAAGTGACTGCAAGGATCTGTCACCAAAAGGTAAATTACGTTTGGGGTCTTGGAGGCAGGTTATTTTACACAGCAATGTGCCCAGTGCACTAGAAACACTGCATTACAAAGCATATTATCTTACCTTTATTGTCATGGCCTATCTTGATTTTTTTCAGGTCTCCAATGTCCACAGACTCCACTGTAAATTCATCTACCTTCCCACGCTCAAATTTGTTCTTGTTAATCTTTGAGGCCTTCAGGCTGACTATCCCTGTTGTGGCAATGCAAAAGGACATTGTTCAGCATGTGAAACAAATCCTCTGGGAATGTCAACAGTGGAGTGAGGGAAGTGGCTAAAATGCAAAAATTGGCTTTTCATCTCAAGATCTGAGCATTGTCCCTCACTCTGAGCCCAAGTCTGTATCAACACCCAAAATATACAGAATTCCTCCCTTGAATGATCCTCTGGCAGTGCAAGAGGGATGACGTTGTCATGCTGTGCTCACAGCTAAAGTAATCGGTGCTGACCATCAGTTCCCTGTCACTCCCACAGGCATCCCAGCCACTGCACACACGGTTCAGCTGCTTCCAAGAGGATTTGCTCATCAGCTGATTAAATACTTCTGGGTCACTCAAAGAGGCAGAGGAGGGTTGGGTTTCAGGAGCATGCTGATTCATTGCTGAGGAAAGCAAATCATCCACTGCATTCACCACTCAATAATGTAGTCCCAGTCAACTGTGCTGTTTCTATAATTGAAATTAAAACCTTTAGACCAGCAGCTGGTGCAAATCAGCATTGCAAAGTTTGGCAGTGATTTATAGCAGCTGGTGCCATGTTCCAAGTTACCACAATGTGCGCACTGACTGCAAGAACATGAAGTTGCACTAAAAGGAGGGAGAAATGGGTATTGAGGAAATGAAAAGAAACCCTGACCTGTCTTTTCAGGTATCAAACAGTGAATCGCTGTCCTTTTCCATCATCTGAATCCATACCTGTATCATCTTTACTTCCATAGAGTGTGATGAAGACGTTGGCATCTGTCCCAGCATTCTTTTTGTCCCCGGTTTTCACTTTCACTGTGTATGTTGTTGATTTAGCTGCCAGATAAAATATCTTAATTTAAGAGTGGGAAGTCTGACCATGAGTTAACTCTACTTTTCCTTGCATAAGTGTGTGCTTGGTTTGAGTTTTGTTTTGACTGATCACAGCCATGCTGTAATCTCTAATTCCTGTCCTATGCTGTGGTAGTCTTTGAGGAGAGCTGGGCTATCTGCTTGCAGAATCTTCTACTGCTCCAGTCACTCAGCACATTGACTGCATATCTACAGATGAAAAATGTGCTCAGGCCTTCCCATTTGCTTCCTGGGAACCTCTAGCCCTCTTTAAAGCTGCCTCTGACTATTATATTTCATTTTAAAAAATCCACATTTCCCCCCTTTAATTCTTTCGCATCAAATAATATATGTGCATATAACATACACCAGAACGTGTGTACACTGACATATACAGTTCATATTCATAAACATGCCTTTCAGAAGAGCATCAGTAGAAAGTGCAGTAAGATCATAAAAAAGGTAGAAAAGTCTAATATTGTCTTCACACAGCTGGTATAACCTCAAGATTTCCAAAATGGAATTTTTCCTCCCTAGTTAGACATATCTTTCCAAGATGCTGGTCAACCAGCACATCCTTCTGAACTAAAGGGATAATAATTTTGTGGAGTTTTTTTTACTACACACCTTGCAGGAATTATTCATGTATTCAAAAGCATCTAAAGGGGAAATAAGGGAGAATTTAAAACCTTTCACTGGCAATGAAAACAGTGGAAGGATTGGGAACTCAGCACCGTGCAGTATCAGACCCAGGAGTGTGTCACTGTTCTGTTGTTACCATGCAAAATTATTTACAAGTGAGGCAAAGTTATTTTGGAGGACAACAGACACAAGCAGCAAGAGGGAAAATGAGATAAATTTAGGCCCCTTCTCTTTCTCTGGGTTTATTTTCTCTCTGCTCAGTTTCATGTTGGAACATTTAACCATTGCAGTCCATGATGTGAAATAGATGAGATTTATTTCTTAGATATTAGCAACAAATACGAACTTCTGTTCAAAAATGATGACTGAACATATTACCCATCTTCCTAGCTTTGTCACTTTGAGTCCAATCTTGCAAGATGATTAAATTGACTAAAAATGAGGAGGGTCCACCCCTCAGAGTCTGACGTACACTTGACACTTCATTTACACCTGAAAATTTCATTTTGGGGCAAAATTACTCACAGCTCAGTGAGTAGCTGCTACTGCTAACTGCTAATGTCCTCAACAGCACAAACAACCTGGTTCTTTTCCAACCCCGCACTGGAAGAAACACAAAGCCAACATATATGTTCCACCTTTCTGCTCCAGGCCCAGCGTTGCAGGAGACTGGCCATCATTTTCTGAATCTTTCTTTACAAATGCTTCGTCCACTGGGACCAGCTCCCTGACAATCTGACCGTCGTCTTCCTCGACTGCCAACCACCGCTGGCATGGAAAGTAATACCTACAAAATGACAGCAGCACCCAGCGCTTACACGGGGCTTCACAGGCTTTAATAACATAAACAAGTATAGATCAGATGCTACTTGAAGAAAACAATAAAACAACAAGATTACTTAAAGCTGAGCAGTACATCTGTTTTCATCCTCGAGATCTTGTGTTCATGGGAACTTAATCCATAAATAGGTTAGGGAGCACATACTCTAAAGTGCTGTTTCTGGGCTGCCAGCCCCACATGATTGATTCATTTTAATTTCACTCCCAGAAAGAGTTCAGTAACTCGGAGGAACCTCCAGTCTCCCAGGCATTTTATGATTATGACAACTGGACCCATCTTGTCCTTATGAGTGGTCCCACCCATCTGAGCATTGTGCAACTTTTAAATATGTGATTTTCAGCATGTTCCAGCTCAAAGGCAAGCCTATATTTCGGGTTTTGAACAGCCTGATCTTTGCTCATCTAGCTGTCTGTGAAAATCATGAACGTTTGCTTAGATCAGAACGAGCTTTTGGCCTAGACCTTTGCATTAAGTACAAAAGGCAAACAAAACATGAGCTCAGAGATTTCCAAAGTGGGGCCTAGAAAGGAAGTGCTTGATTTCAGCCTCTGCTCCAGGAGGGAGAGATGAGTCCCTCCCAGGAAAACAGAAAAAAGCTGAGATTCCCTTCCAAACACTGGTGGTTCCCAAATTGCAGAGGGGTTGGGACAGTGGAAACTCCCCCACAGGTACCCCAGAATGGCCCCACGCTCTTTATCATGGCACAGTGACCACAAGGCTCCCAAAGGATGCCTGTTCCCTGCCAGCTGGTGAGGAGCTGCAGCGATGCCCTTCTGCATCTCCTCTGCCTCTCCATGGCTCTGCAGGCTCCTGAGGATGTGGCCCCTTTTCTGACCACAAGAAAAGGGCACAAAGGCTCCTCACGTGGTGCTCTCTTTGAGGTCAACAATCTCTACCCTCTCCAGGAACCAGCTGGGGCTAGCACCAGAGTTATCGTGGCGGATCCGCAGCTTCTTCAGCTCACCCAGGTCAATGGCTTTGATGGTGAACACGTCCACCTGCACAGGAGGCAAGAGACAAATTACCGTGTTTCCAAGAAAGATGGAAAGAAAGGCAGTAAATGGCCATGGGTAATCTTTTTCCCCATTAAAAAAATAGCTATTTGTAATTTCTCTTTGTACTGTGGGTGTACAAAAATAACTTCAGAGCTGTGAGGTCTCCTGTTAACACTCATGTTTGGCTCCTACAAGGCAGTAACAGCCTTGGAGCTGCCCACCCCTTCACTACTTTCTTCACCTCATCCCAGTTTCAGATTCCTATAAGTTTAACTTCTCTCTGGTTAATATCATTCCTTTCAGGCTTAGTATTTTCTCACAGATTGAATCTGGAACCGGACAAAAACATATTGACTGCATGGAAATTCTCCTGCACACCTCTGTACAGAATCTTAGAATATCCAGATTTGGAAGGGACCCACAAGGATCACTGAGTCCAGCTCCTGGCTCTGCACAGGACAGCCCCAAAACATAACCCATATGCTTTTATTTCAAATATTTCAGAATTTCTTCCTTTTGTCATTTACCACAATCAAGAGGATCATTTATTAACTGTGTTAGTGTGACAGGATGGTCCTTGTTATCATAACAGTTTAAACATCTTAATGTGATTAATATGCTGGTAGACTTTGGGTTTGTACTCCCCCGAGCAAGGAGCATTACATTTGCAGCTTGGAACTCTTCCCACTGAATGAAGAACCATGTGCAGGTTGTCGTTTCACCAGTGCCAAGCTCATAAATCACAGCTAACAGCTTATTTAACAACCTTAGGCTCTTTTTTTTTGAAGTTGCAGGTTTTCCACAGCTGCTTTTTCTTTCTATAATTTTTTGTTCTTCAGAATTATTCCTTGAAAAAGTCCTGGCTATAACAGTAGCTTGTTAGTTGTTCATAAACTTTTTATAGCAAATACGCAACATAAAAGAGATGATCTTTAATTGGATTGGATTATAATGTAATTACAGCACACTGTGTAATATTGCTTTTATTCCCTGGCTGTTTGGCTAGAACACTTAGAGTAATATTTGCATCTAAATATCTACATACTTGAACTGCCCCACAAATACTCTCCAATATTAATTTAAACTTTGTAAGTTTTAAGTATTCCTGAAAGGAAGCATTATTACCAGAATGCTTACAGGAAGCAGATGCAGAAGGTGGCTCCAACATGGATTTGGTGTTCAGTTTATTTTTCAAATGAATCTCCCCTGAAAATGTTTTGGGGCATTCCGCTTTATACAGTAAATTTCAGCAACAAAACACATTTCAAAGAAGCAAGAAGAGACTGTATTGAATGGCCAGCACATCAACCGAGAGAACCCTGCCAGCCTTCTGCTCGCTTGAGTGAGTAGAGTTCATGCATTACCTGTCCTTTCTCAAACTTGTTGAGGTTATTTGACCTTTTCAGCTGGCGCTCACCCGTGTCTCCTCTTTCCATGCCATAGATGCTCAAGAAGACATTAGCATCCGTCCCAGCCCCCCCCACAGTCCCAGTGAGAACGTGGACTTCATACGTATTTTCTGCAAGCAAAATTGCAAAGGCAGGTCAGAAGGACCCCAGAAATGCCCATATTTCATCAAATCCATGTCTCACCGTGAAAGCGTGTAACCCCCAAAATGCCAGCACAGAAAGAGTTTGCCTGGAGTTTGTTGGTATCTATCTTAAAAGATGAGCAGCTCTGTCTTCCTACACCCCCTCTCCTTGGCCATAACAGTTACACCTTGCTAAACTCTCAGCCACAGAGGTGACCTCTGGGACTCTTGATCCAAGTGCTCCAGATGACCTTTGGTGAATCCTACAGAAGTTCTTTAGGATATTCCAGTTTCAGGCTGTCTCCTCCATGCTCTGCCTTAGTTTACCCACCGTCCTCTTCCTCCCTAGTTTGATCCACAACAGCATGAGGTAAGAACATGGGGCAATGGGGTGGTTGTGAGGCATAAATGGTCCTGCCAAACAGTGCAGTGTGGTTATCACCCTTCATGGAGAGGCTGGATACACACACACACACATACGCACGCACATATTCCCTCTGGTATTTACCTTCCAGCTCAGAGTCTCCATCAGGCACCAGCTCCACCACGAGCTCCTTATCGCCTTCGTCCTTAGCCAGCCAGCGATGTGCCACAAACGTATAGACATCCATTCCTGCTTCTTCTTTGGTGTCCTCCTCTTCTTCCTCATCAGACTTCTTTTTCTTCTTCTTTTTGTTGGACGCCGTCTTTGTCGCAGCCAGGCGCTTCAGAGTAACGCTTTCCAGAAACCAGCCATCCCCAATGCCTGTCCCGTCATGGCCTATCCGAATCTTATAAATCTTGCCAACATCTGCAGCCTCCCTCTGCCACCAAGGGAAAGGCAGCATCCAGGGGGATAGAAGACAATTTCATAAAGCTCATTCTTAAAAATGAGGAGCACCGCCTCTATCACCCAAAATGTCTAAGCAAGGATAAGAACAATCTCTTAACACAAGTTTACTTTATTTTTTTCCCTCCTCCTTTACTATTTCATACTTTCCATTACCAAATCTCATCTGAACAGGCTGAGCTGAAGACATTCAGAGCAGCCATGGTGAGGAGAGGAGCTAAATCCATATTTACTGGGCTCCCTACTTGCTCATTGTTCTCCTTACCTGTATTGTCTCTTTGTTGTCACTAAAGATGAATATATGATAATACCACACCGGGTTTTTACAGATTCTCAGTGCATGAGGTATTTTGAAAATTAATAATAAGATGCCTTTCATACTCAGCACAGGATATGAACCCAACAAGAAGCAATAATGGTGTAGTGAAAAGGCAGTTAGCTCATAAAACCTGATCTCTGACACAGACCATGGGTTTGGAATGCCCTTCTCCTTCCTTCTCATCTGAAAAATTAGAGAAGTATTTTCTCACTTTATTGGTGTGCAGGGAGGACACAAACCTTAGTGGTTACAGTGCTTCAGTGGCAGAAGGCTGATCAGTAAGAAGATTTACATCCCTCTAGTCAGCACAGCAGACACAAAACCTTCTTGGTTTAGATTATCTGTCTGGATTACTATCTAATGAAGTTGGATAGAAGATTTTACTCCACACAATCCTTCAACAACCCATGACTTGTTTCTGATGATTGCTTATGCTGTTATGCAGTGCTTATGTTATAAAACTTGCAAACATTTGCTTCAGGCTGAAATCTGGAAGGTTTTAGTGTAGAAATGTTTTGTAGATTAAAACAAAATCAATTGCACACAAGATGCTTATCAGAAAATTATAACTGATCCTGCTGTCCTGACATAAAGAATGTATCTTTCCTTACATGACTTTACCCTTAGATTTGCTGTAATCATCCTGCATGCCCTTTCCATGATTGATGGCATTTCCTATTATCATGTAGCTCACAGAATCTTATTTTTGCCCATGTCTTTTTGTAAATATTCATATTGTGAAAGAGATACAGGATCTGTTTATTAATGTTCTGGAGCTTCTGCCTTGTGTGCTTATAAAAAAAATCACAGAAATGGGCATAATTTTCAAATCTGGCAATAAATATCTGAAAGGGGATATAAGAACAGCTATGTAAACAGAACACTGTACATATGGCTTTATTATAAATCTGATATTGGCTAGTAGCTCTTACTTATAAATTTTAGAAAGCTTATTTCCTTTAAAATCAGAGAAACCTCATCTTAAAATTATAAGAGTTTTTAAAAAGCAAACATTTATAAGGTACTAGTAATTTCAAAGCCCCAAAAACTCATTAAAAATGGATAAACATCAGTAACTCCATTCGGTAAAGCAAGAAAATGAGGCAGGAGGAGGTGAACTGATCTCAAAAATACACATTACAAAACTGGTAAAGCTGTGGATAAAGGCACCTCTGTTTAGCCACTGACAGTGGGAAGGATATCCCAGTCTTGATGATTCAGGGGAGCTCCAGCAATTAGCTGCAAGCTTGACTGTACTGAGATGGATCCAACCTCTGCGGGACTGCAAATTCACAGGAAGACATAGCCACTGTTGTGCTGAGCCTTGTGCTGTGAGCACATATGACAGATGTGCCTTAAATCTTGCTTCCATCTGGACTCTCTGCTTCGCTGTCCTTGGTCTCTGTTGGTCTCTCCTTCGGTACAGAAGGATGTGGCTCTGACGTGTCCTGACAGAGCATGCTGTCTTTGCTCTGATCCCACACCAGGGCAAGTGCTAAGATAATTCCTTTCCCCCAAAGTGTGGTTTCTCTCAACAAAAACCCAAAGCTAACAAGGCAGAAAAGAACATTGGTGCCAAAGGGAGAGGATGCCTGACCACATTGTGCTCCACATCTGTTGCTCAGCCTCATCAGCCCAGGACCTCTTGCTGGACTATCCAAGCCCTGGCTCACTCACCTGAGTTACGCCTGAGGTTTCTCACCCCTCCAAACACTCCCTTTACTGCTGGGCTGCTCAGAAAGGGGTGTGGGCTCTGCAATATAAACTTGAACTCTGACCATCCTGGTACCTGGAGGACTGAGCTGTGCACGTCGAGTGCCAGGACTGTGTAGTGCCCACTGGAACAGTGTTACATGTGCTGTAAAATCCATGGGGCATTCACACATTCACAAGAATTACAGCTGCAAACCTTTGCAGGGCTGGCAATGTACCCGTAGCTAATGATGTCTGTGACCCCAGGCAAATCTGCGATTCCTCATATCCTTATACAAATGTGTTTTTTGTTTTTCACCAGCTACACAATGAGAATTGGCAATAACATGTGGTCAGGCCAAAAGTTTAAAGTCTTTTGAGATCCCTTTGAAAGTAAATATAAACAAATACTGCTATTAGATCACAGATTTCAATGACACCTTTTCTAGCAGCCTCTCAGAAGATGAAAGTCCCTCCACAAAACACAAAACTCCACAAAAGAAATAAAAAACCTCCCCAAAACATGGATAGAGGATAGCAGATACCGTCAAACCTGCAATTTTCTTGAAAAGTCTTTTTTTTTTATGGTTGAGCCAATTACTCTACTGATGTCTCAGCTTTGGCAGATCATTTCTTTTTCCTCTTAGAAGTGGCAGTGATTGCCTTCATCATACCTTGAAGATATCTGTGGCTCCCCTTTCAAAGTTGTTGGATCTGTTTTCCAAGATGATCAATTCCGTTTTGCCAGTCTCGCCATAAATCTGCATGAAGACTTTGGCGTTGGTGCCTGCGGCTCGCACGTCTCCAGTAACTACAGACACCTCATAGTTTATCACTAGTCCAAAAATAAAGCAATTAAATCAGCAGAGAAACTCAGATAACAACATTCCCAGGGGCTCAGGTTCGAAATTAAATTACCTTGTCTTAACAAATGTCCATGTAGCCGGCCATTTGCTCTTATCCAAACTAAATGTGAGATAACAGAACCCTTCACTGAGGACTAACCTAATAGTTTTCCTTTTACAAGTATTAAGCCAGTGTCAGAGGGGTGCAAAACAGAGCCTTAAAAGGAAATTTTGTTTCAGTACTAACTATAGAGTGGTTGAATGATCTCCTCAGTACAGTACAAGGGAGGGAAAAACATGGCATTCTTTCTCAGGATCTGATGCTAAATTTTAACTGTAGCCTTAGAAGAAAATGGGTCTACTGATAAAAGTCAAGTGGCCGGTAGGGGTTTGGCACTTATTTATCAAAAAGCTTCTCCCTTCCAGGAAACAGAGTAATAAAGACAGGATGGGACATGTGCTACTGCATAAAGAGAAAAAAAGGACTGGGGCAGATAAATGTAAAAAAAAAGAATAACTCACTGATATTGCAGTGAAGAAAAACATTGTCTTATGCTGTGCTGTGCTGCTCGGGATGTAAATTTTTCATATGGTCTCAGGAAATGGAGATGAAAATCTCTGTAATGTTTTTCCAACTCTTTTAGAAAACATGAGGAGAATATTTTACTTTCCTCAGCAATGTAAGATCACAGGGATGGTGATTTTTTGGTTTTAGTGCCTAACACAGTGGTGAACTTGCCCTCAAGGACAGGAGCAATGCATATTTTGCCCTAGCTATAAAACAGTACACATTCTCTTACATTTCTCAATAGGCAAAATCTCACTTGGGTAGACCTCCACCTCCACCCTGCCATCAGCCTCATCCTTGTCAAGCCACCGGTTGCAGGGGAACATGTACTGCCTTCCCTGGACTGGAACTGTGATCTGGACACTGGCCAGGAACCAGCCGGACCGGAGACCCACATTATCGTGCCCAATCAGTATTCGGTTGATCTTTGAAAAGAGCAAACAAAAACCCAGAGGGCAGGGAAAAAACCCAACACAACAGAATTTGCTTTATGTAAAACAATCTACTTACCCTGGCACTGTGTTCTTCCACTGTATCCATGTAAATTATCCATATATGTATTTAACTATAGACTTAAAACACTCCTCGCAGGCCAGCATGCACAATAGATTACTGGTGTAAAATCTATGTAAAATGTGTCTTTTAATATCAAAGGTAAAGGTCAAAGGTTCTTTCATCACATTCAACACTGAGTGTTATTTTGATCCTGAATTCAGACTCTTACACAAAGTATAGAGCCACCTGCAATTAATTCTTACCTTTCCAATATCCATCATATCTAGAGTAAACTCATCCACTCGACCACGTTCAAAATAATTGCCTAGATCATTATCAGAGACTAAGAGAGGCTCTTTGCTGGAGTCTGCTTTTTCCCCGTAGAGTTTGATGAAAACTCTGGAATCTGAGCTGGCACCAGGGATATCTCCCGTCTTCACGCTGATGTGATAACTGACATCTGGAGTAAGATCGATGTACAAAACACAGACATGTGAGTGGCATTTCCAGTGCCCAGCCAGTCAACTGGCTTCAAACAAGATATAGGGGATGGAGGCTTCAGACACAGACACAGAAAGGTCTTTGCCCTCCATTCATCCAGCATCTAAGGGCCATGCTGGAGAAACTGTCACACCTCAGAGTTATTCACCAAAAAATAAGAGATCCAACAGTTACACTAGTAAGCATAAAATATTCTGCGTGCCTCTCTCTCACTGTTAGATGATTACCTAAGCCACAAAAATGCACTTAGGCAAATGGGATTATTTCACTATTTTTATATTTACAATTTAATTCAATAACTTTGACTTTTTTTTTTTTTTAACAAAACAACCTGCACTCTGCAAGCACTGTTTTCTAAAGAAAATTGTAGCATTGGAGCCCTGGTACTCCAGAAAAGGACAATATAATATTTTTGGTGATTTCCTTCTGAGAATGCAGTTATTTGATGGAATTTACTCTACTAAAACAGTGGCAATTAAAGATTCTTCAGAGAAAGATATGCAAGAAAGCAGTTCTTAAATCACAACATTAAAAATTGAAGTTTCTTTCTACATATATAATGTTGCAATTATGCTCTTTTATACAAATTAATCCCATTCATAAACTAGAATTTAAGAGTCAGAGGCATTTCTTGCAGCATGACCTACTTCAGCTTCTTGCATAAGAGTGGCAAAAAAAAAAGGTCAAGTAGATTTACAGGGAACTGACAAGAATTATTAAGAAGAATAAGTCAAATAAGCACATCCATGTACAACTGGAATCCAGACCTTCTTTTTTCCAAGCTAAACTCACTTTTTAGCAATGGTGACTCCCCAGCAGGCACTAATTCTCGGACAATCTGACCATCGTCCTCATTTTTGTCAAGCCATCTGGTTTACAAACAGAAGTAAGTTATCTTTGAATAATTAGCACCTGTTAGACCTTTCAAAATCTATGCTGGCTTCACACATAGCCCAAATCCACACCACAGTCAAAAAGATATTTTTAGCGGGCTCTGTATCTCTGTTATCTTAGCAGGAACTTGACCAGACCATACAGCAGCCACATCTTAAACCTCCATTTTTCCAAGAAGAGGGACCATGAGAGCTCTGCTTGCAGTAGGTTCGCATCTGCTGTGATGTCCATCTGTCTGAAAAGCACAAACTCCACAACCACAAGTTATTCCTGTGGACAGGCAGTCCTAGTGTCTTGAAAGCATTGGCCTTCATTGACCAGAAAGATTTGAAGCCTCTACTGCTAAAGGGAGGGGATGAATTATGTTATTGCCATTTCCAGGGCTGGGTATGTGGGGGCAGATGGCATCGCCCAAAAGAAAGGATTTCCTAAGTTTCTCAACACTAAAGATCCAATTAGACCAATTAAGAAGAGGAGCTGGGCACAAAGCAAACTGTAGCATGATCTCAAGGGGAAAAGTTCTTGAAAGGAAAATCGCAGAAACATAGGATGGGTTGGAAGAGACCTTTAAAG
>VYZT01002764.1:13823-29224 GCA_013400735.1 Pomatostomus ruficeps
TAGCCCCGGGCTGGCTCCCGCGCTGCTGCTCCGCTCCCCGCACCGCGGGCGCAGCTGCGGTCCCCGCCGGCAGCTCCCGCTGCAGCCCGGGGCTCGCCACGCCGTCCCTGCGGCACCGCTGTCACCTCCGCTCCCCCGGCCCTGTGTCACCTCCCGCCTGTGCGCCGCGGCATCCCTGCACCGCCCATCGCAGAGCCCTGGGCACCGGGGAGCCCTCATTAGCCACGGGGCCTCTGCTCGGGGCACCGCATCCCTACCCTGCCCCTGTGCCCGATGCCCCAAGGCATCCCATCCCTACCCTGCTCTTGTTCCTGGTGCTCCAGGGCACCTAATCCCCTCCCTGCCTCAGTGCTCGATGCCCCAAGGCATCCCATCTTTACCCTGTCCCTGTGCCTGGTGCCCCAGGCCATCCCATCCCTACCCTACCCCTGTGCCTGGTGCTCCCGGACACTCCATCCCCATCCTGTCCCTGGCGCTCCAAGGCACCGCATCCCCTCCCTGCTCTTGTTCCTGGTGCTCTCGGGCATCTCATCCCTGCCCTGCCCCAATTCGCGATGCTCCAGGGCACCTCATCCCTACCCTGCCCCTGTGCCTGGTGCTCCCGGACACTCCATCCCCATCCTGTCCCTGGTGCTCTCAAGCACCTCATCCCCTCCCTGCCCCAGTGCTCGATGCCCCAAGGCATCCCATCCCTACCCTGCCCCTGTTCCTGGTGCTCTCGAGCACCTCATCCCTGCCCTGCCCCTGTGCCTGGTGCCCCAAGGCATCCCATCCTTATCCTGCCCCTGTCCCTGGTGCTCCTGGACATTCTATCCCTGTGCTGTCCCTGGTGCTCTCGGGCACCTCATCCCCTCCCTGCCCCAGTACCCTGGACGTCGGGGCGTTCCCATCGTCTCTGTGCCCAGCAAATAGCACCGCCAGTCCCCCCAGGGCACTCTCATTGCTCCCGTGCCTCCGTATGCTGGGGTCCCCCATCCTCTCCGCGCCCCAGGGCTCACGCTGCTGTGCCACACTGTGCCTGGGTGGGTGCTGGCCCCTGCGTGTGTATTTTGAGGGGTGGCTGTGCTCTTTGGCACAGCCTGGGCAGTGCCTGTTGTGTGGGAGAAGGGGTTGTGCTCGGATACATCTAATTTTAGTGCCAGGTGCCACCCAAGGAGGACCTGCCGAGCTGTCTGACACTGGGGTAGGGCTCGGAGAGAAGCTATTCCACAGGCATTGATTTCCCAGATTGGATTACAGATGGATTTTCCTTTGCATGGGGGGACACCACTGCCTGGAAGGCCTGGCATTGGGATTGTCACCTGTGCTTTCAAACATCACCTGTGATCACAGCAGCAGAGAAGAAATATTCCTCTATTTTTTCATGCATCTGCCAGCACCCTGTGTAGGATCAGGTCCCTATTTCCCCTCTGCAATCAGCTCCTCATTGTGTGAGTTTCCTTGCAGCACTCAGGACAGCAGAGCTTTTCAGCAAATTAAGAAAGAGTGGGGTTTTTTTTTAAGCCCGCAGCAACTGGCAGCTTTTGGTGTCAGAGCTTGTTTGTTTTGTTGATTGGATTACGAGTCGATGGTGACTTGGCATCCTCAGAGCAGCCTGGTCTCGGGGTGCTGCAGGGCACAGGTGCATCTTCACCTGCCGCTGAAGCACCTGCTGCTCCTGTCAGAACAAAAGACTTTATCACCAGGGCAAATTAGCACCTGGGTGATGTGGACAGTCTTGTTTCATCTCCAGCTGAGAGAAATTTGAAAAGGAAAAAAAAAACCAACACAGGTCAGTAGTCCTGTGCTTCTGTCTTGGCTTCCCCAAATCCACCTTGGTTTTGTCAGGCTCTGGGCACCTCAGCTTCTGCTGCTGCCAGGAGAAAGGGATATAAAAATTTGGTGGGATATAAAAATCTGGTGGGTTTTTCAAGTTCCACAGCTGTGAAGAGCATCCTGCAGCCTGGTGCTGGCTGCAGGCAGGGCAGGATCGATCCAGAGCTTTCTCCTGGAGTCTGTGAGTGGCACTTGTGCAACCAAGGAACTGCCAGCTTGTCTCTGTGGCTTGCTAACCATGACCTCGGGGGTTTCCTCTGGGAATTGTGGTGTTGTGCAGTTCCTCAGTGACGTGCAGGGTCTCTGAATGCTCAGATAAATATTTCTGTTGTCCTGGGCCGTTTTTCTCCCTCAAGAGGCTGACTGCAGCACTGACAATGTTGCTGCATCATCGTGTTCAGGTCTTGGCCTCTCAAGGTTCTTCCTCCTGGTGGGATCGAGGCAATTATTTGACTTTTTTCCTTGGAAGATCTGAGTCTGTGCCAGAAGGAAACCCAGCTGGCCAGTGCTGGGCACACCAAGAGTGGCACTGTTTGTGCAATATTAATTATCTCCATGTCACACCTGAATTTTTGATCCCTCTTTTCTTTATTTTTGCTGGAGAAGAGCTGCTGCATGGCACTGTCTGCTTGGCTGTGCCCTCAGGAGCCTGCAGTGCTGCCTTTGCAGCTGACCAGAGGTTGTTTGTGCAGGAAGAGGTGAATTTCAGAGCTTTGGTTGGAGCCAGCAGATCCTCCCAGCGCTGGCTCCAGCTCTCCCTGCAAGCCAAGGCTTGCAGAACTGGACCTGCAGCTTTGCTGTGCCTCTGTGGGAAAGGATTCCCGTAGGCATGGAGGGAATTTGATGTGATGCAGTGGGATCTGCTGCTTTCCAGCAGCTGCTCTGCCCTGGGAGGGTGGTGCTCTGCTCTCTGCCAGGGACACGAGCAGGGTTTGCAGCCTCTTCTCAGTGCAAGGATGAGAAAAGTCTTCACAGAGTTTTGATATGGAATACTGCACACTGGAAATGCAGGAGAAATGAGTATTTAGGGCGTCTTTAAAAGGCTGTAGATTATGTGGGTACTCCCGGTGAAGAAGGTCACATTCCAGTTGTCCAGGAGGAATTTTTTGAGAGGAGCTTGGGGTGCTGGGTGCTCCTGCTGTGCTGGTCCCTTGTGCTGTGATGTGCTGTGGTGCTTCACTGTCCTTCCTGCTGCTGTTTGCTGAGCAACCTCTCAGTACAGTCCTCACCTCACTGCTTAGGAGCGATCAGACCGATTGATTTTCCTTTCCTGTGGCCCATAATCCTGAGTTCAGTGCTTTGCATTCTCATTTTGTAAAGATCTGGAAGTGAAAAAGCACCTAAGAACCCCCCACCTTTCTCCTCTCCCTTAATCCACAAGGTGTAACATACACCCTTGCCATGCCATCTGCTTCCTTTGTGGGTTCCTTGTCTTAAAAGAGTGGCAGGAAGGAGTGGTGCTTAAAAATCACCTCTTTTTGCTCTTTTTCTTCCAAAATCAGATTGTCCTTTGTGTCTTTACATTCGATTTCTAAAAAGGAAGAGCGTGTCGTGCTTAATCCACATGTGCTGCTGGCCAGGTTGTCTCCCTAGATGAGCAGCCCCAATCTCCTGTATTTATCTGGAATATTTTAAAACATTTTAGCTGTAGTGAAGAATGTGCCAAAGCAAGTAAGCTGATTCTAACAGCAAATCTGACTGGGTGTGTGTGCCCTGTGTCTGATCAGATCTGGGAATGCTGGCCTTGGAAACAGGGAGGCATTTGTGACACTGCTGCTGGGAGAGCTGCTGCACATGAGGATTTTGTCTGCCCGGAGCTCGGTGTCTGTGCTGCATCCCCAGGCAGATCCAGCCGGGCTCCTGCCCTGTGACATCCCCACATGCCCTGTGACATCCTCAGCTCTTTCCATCCAGTGTTATAAACATCCTTCCTCTCTGCAGCAGGTGCCTGGAGCCAAACCCTCTTTTGGCTTTCCTTGCCCTTCTTCCCTTCTCTTTTCGCACCAAAGGGGTTATGAAGACAAGTGGGAGTGTGGCTGTTGTGTGGAAGTTGGTGCTGGGGAATGGAGGGTGAGAGTGGCTCTGGGAGGAGAGAGGAGCAGCTGGAGAGTGGCTCAGGAGGGGGTTCCAGGTGCCCAGACACTCCCAGTTTGGCTGTGTTCCGTTTCCCATCCATGGCATTCCCAGTTTGGCTGTGTCCAGTTTCCCATCCCTGGCATTCCCAGTTTGGCTGTGTCCAGTTTCCCATCCATGGCATTCCCAGTTTGGCTGTGTCCAGTTTCCCATCCCTGGCATTCCCAGTCTGGCTGTGTTTGGTTTCCCATCCCTGGCATTCCCAGTCTGGCTGTGTTTGGTTTCCCATCCCTGGCATTCCCAGTTTGGCTGTGTCCAGTTTCCCATCCGTGCCCGTGTCTCCTTTCAGGAATGGACAATCAGACCGTGCTGGCTGTGCAGTCCCTGCTGGATGGACAGGCAGGTGTGACGGATCCATCGGCTCCAAATGTCAGCTCCTCCGCCGCCATCCAGCCCATGGGTGAGTCCTGGTGGCACCGGGAGCGAGGAGGCTGCACATCTGCCCTGCAGCGTGCACAGCTGGCAGAACAGCTTGGGTGTGCAGGGTGTGCTGTGAGTGCTGTGAGCCCTCAGCAGCCCCAGACAGAGCAGGAGGAAGAAGGGACAAGTGCCCAAGCGAGCAGTGATGTTTTTGGAGATTGTCATGACAACAGACTTGACCATGAGCTCCCAAGGGAAAAGCCACCGTCCCCACCTCTGGTGCTTGTTACTGTTCATATTTTTTATTTTTATTTAATATCCACTCCTTCTCCTCTGGAGATGTAAAAGTGCTCCGGTCCTGGAGCATCTCTGTACGGATGAATATGGGAAGTGCCATAAAGCCACAGGCTTTTATGTGCATGTGGACCCTCACAGTGCTGGACTAGAACTTGCCGGGTGGATGTGGAGTTACCCCTCGAGGAGTTTTGGTGTCCCCAAAAATGGTTAGAAATGAGTCTGCGTGGATGGAGTGCAAATGTGTGGTGTGCTAACACTGCAGATCTCCGCTGGGACGTGTAACTGGGTTGTCATCTTTCTGCTTCTAATGTCAAGCAGAGGTGCCAAAACCCAGCAGGGTTGTGGAGGGGTGGCTTTAGGACACGAGCTGACAGTGACCCCGTGTCCTTATCTGAGGTACTCCTCGTGCTTTGTGCAGCCTGAGTAATAAAATCTGCCTCAGCCAGCATGATGCTGATGCTTTGGAAGGAGCTGCTTTGACTGAAAGCAGAGGGTGCTGCAGGAGCAAGGTTGGTTGTTCCTGTCTTTGGGATGAGCAGACAGCCAGTGGGATGAGCGTGTCCCAGGGAGACAGTGGGGTTTGTGTATGGGAGCGGGGCTAAGATGGGCTCAGTCACATCTTTTAGGGAGAGCTTGGGCTTGGGGAGGAGGGACAGCTTGGCCCTTGCAGCTGGTGTCTCCTGATGATGATGTCCTCGAGGTGCTAAGACCCAAAGGCACCTTTACCCCACGCTGTGGGTGCTGGGTGGAGCCCTGGGGAGCGCAGGAGAAAGCCTGAAACTCTGCCCTTCTTCACTGCAGACGACGAGGACGTGTTCCTGTGCGGCAAGTGTAAGAAGCAGTTCAACTCCCTGCCTGCCTTCATGACCCACAAGAGAGAGCAGTGCCAGGGCAGTGCCCCGTCCCTCTCCTCGGTGTCCCTGGCCACCAACAGCGTGTACACGCCGTCCATCACCTCGGTGCAGCAGGCTCCCAGTGCTGGCCGGCAGGTACAGGCTCTGCTGCTGGGATTTGGGGCTGGGGGGAGCATTAGGGTGACACTTTTAGATCCTCACGACTGAGCACTTTTCCAGGAGGCTCAGCTGTTGTCCCTTTGCTGGCTTTTCACCTCGTGGTTAACACGGGGCCTCTGCCGTGAGGTGTCCTCCAGCAGGAGTGTCTCTCAGCCTTTTTTCAGTGCAGCATAGGAGGGGTTTCATGTTGTCTGTGCTGCCCCAGTGTCACAGCCTGGCCACCAGCCTGGGTGCGCTCTCGCAGTGCTCAGGGGGCTGTGGCTCTTGCTGTCCCCTGGGCTGTCCCCTGGGCTGGGGTGTGGCTCGTGGGCAGAAGAGGAGCAGCTTCATCCCTGCATCCCTTCTCTCTCATTCCTGCAAATAAGCCCATGTAGTGTGGTGTGATGGACACTCCTCTCTGGGCTAACTCTCCTTCCCGAGAGAATTCTCCAGTGAGTCCCTGGTGCATGACAGGGAAGGTGCCTGCAGTTGTGGTTTCCAAAGTACTTTCAAACCAACTGCTTTTTTCAAGTTAATGTTGTCCCAGTGGATGCTGCTTCTTCCCAGGTTGTTTCCAGGCAAAAAATTCAACAGCCTCCCTCACCTGCTATGATCTGAGTCCAGTCTCCAGCCAGAGCTGCCTCCCTGAGTTCTCCACCTTCCCTTGCTGGGCCAAACCCCCAGGAAAGGCCTCAACTTGTCTGTGACCAGTTTGTCCTGCAGATCTTATTTAATAACCCCTGATTTGAATTGCAGCCAATGGCCACTTTCTGAGCCACTGTGATATTTTTTTTTCCTCCTTTCTGAAGAACATTTCTGGAGCTAGAAACTGCTATGGACTCAGCAGGAAGCTGCAGTTAATTACTGTGGCTCGCTGCTGACCGGAGGCTGTGAAAGCAGAGACCCTGAGGTTCAGTAAAAAGCAGTGTCATTGTGTTTTGGGGATTGTTTTGTCCTGTTGCTGGTTAACAGCGTATCTTTCTTTTCTTTCAGCAAATCTCCACGTACATCACGGTTCCCCCATCACCTCTGATTCAGACCCTGGTGCAGGGGAACATCTTGGTCAGCGACGAGGTGCTGATGTCGGCCATGTCTGCTTTCACCTCCTTGGACCAGCCCATGCCAGCAGTGCAGCCCCCGGTGCAGGTGAGTGGCACGTGCGGATCCAGGGGGTCATGAGGGGTAAAGCTCATCCAGTTCCAACCCCATGGCCATGAGAGTGACCCTTCCACTAGCCCAGGTTGCTCCAAGCCCTGTCCAGCCTGGCCTTGGACACTTCCAGGGAGGAGAAGGCGTGGATATTAAATAAGAACACTGCCCACAGTGCTGAGGATGCCTCCCAGGACATGGTTGGCATTCAGGGCTGCAGGTGCCCACAGCTGGGTCATGCTGGGCTTCTCATCCACCAACACTCCCCAGTCCTTCCCCTCGGGGCTGCCCTCAATCCACTCACTGCCCAGCCTGTGTTTGTGCTCAGGATTGCCCCGACCCATGTGCAGCACTTTGCACTTGGTCTTGTTGAACTCCCTGAGGTTCACACAGACACACCTCTGAAACTTGTCCAGATCCCTCTGGATGCCCAATTCCTTCCCTCCAGTGTTTTGACTGCACCAC
This sequence comes from Pomatostomus ruficeps, assembly GCA_013400735.1. Taxonomy (NCBI): domain Eukaryota; kingdom Metazoa; phylum Chordata; class Aves; order Passeriformes; family Timaliidae; genus Pomatostomus; species Pomatostomus ruficeps. The sequence continues at coordinate 21,035 of VYZT01002764.1, forward strand.
ACAGGTTGCTGGCGAACTTGCTTGTTGCTGGATGCTCAGATCTTTGTAAAGTGGTGTCTCCAATTTTTTTTTGAGCCCCCATCTAATGTTTGGCTGCCAGGGCCCTTCTCAGGTTACTCCATGGATTCCTCTCCTCCTGGGAGACTGCACCACGCAGGTTGGTGTTGCTGGCAAACTTGCTTGCTGCTGGATCTTTGTAATGTGGTGTCTCCAGCTGTTTTTGAGCCCCCATCTAATGATTGGCTGCCAGGGCCCTTATCAGCTTATTCCACGGATTCCTCTCCTCCTGGGAGTTTGTTTGGGCTCTCCATGCTCTGAAAATATTCCATGTAACCAGGAGGATTAAAAGCTTTAAAAACAAAGCTATAACAGCAGTGGGGCTCGAGAGCTTGGGTTTTGGAGGAGGCAATGTGCACCTGCAGGTCATGCCGAGCCTCCAGCACGGTCTGGTCCAACCTGCCAGCTGGATGTGCTGTGTTGGGCCAGGACATCACCGCTGTTCCTGGATGTGCTGTGTTGGGCCAGGACATCACCGCTGTTCCTGGGTGTGCTGTGTTGGGCCAGGACATCACTGCTGTTCCTGGATGTGCTGTGTTGGGCCAGGACATCACCGCTGTTCCTGCAGGCAGATTGGGATTGGGAATGTGTGTGAGGGAGCAGCCCCTCCAGCTCCCAGCTGCTGCAATTCCAATGTTTTTTGTGTCTGTCTGGTTGCAGAGCAGCATGAGTATGCATGCTGGGGCCGGCTACCTGTCCCAGCCACCCCCGCCGCCGCCGCCACCACCACCGCCCCCTCCTCAGCCTCCGCCTGCCCCCCCGAGCCTGGGGGCTCCCGGGCAGCCCGGCAGCAGCAGCGGCGTGGTGGAAGTGTACAGTGCCCCTGCTCCCATGGCAGCCTCCAGCACCGTGGAGATCCAGACGCTGGGCATGCAGCCCTACCCACCCATGGAGGTAAGGCCAGGGCTGCTCTGAGGGATCGGTCCTCAGGGAATCACAGAGAGGGTTGGGTTGGAAGGGACCTTAAAGCTCAGCCAGTTCCAAACTCCTGCTGGGGGAAGGACACTTTCCACTAGACTGTGTTACTCCAAGCCCCAGCCAATCTGGCCTTGAGGAAAATGGAATTAAAATGTGGAAAGATGGGTTAGGTTATTTGGCAGCAATTATTTCCTCTGGGAGAAGGTACCAAAGAGAAGGAGATCAGTGAGATGAGGGGATTCTGAGAGCTGAGAGGGACAGAGGACTGGCACAGGCTTAGGAGACCTGAACATTTGCTTTTGGCTGAGGGATACCTGCATATGTTGGGAGTGAGAAGGAGCAGAGGTGAGGGGCTCACCTATAGAAGCACAGAACACCACACTGCACACTTCGAGTTTATGGGGAGAGAAGAATTCAGCCTAAATCTCAACGAGCTTGACAAGGTGGCTTTTGCTAAAGAGAGGCACAGGAGGGTGGATCTTCTGGTGGATCAGCTGTTTGCAGTCTCCACGTTTGCACTGCCCTTCACAACAGGAGCTGCTGGGTGTGGCTGAGGGTTGGCATCCTTACCTGTGTAACTGGCGTCCGATCTGGAAGTGCCAGTGGTCAGAAATGGATGGGGATGTTGGATAAGTAGTAATCTGTGTTAATTTATCAGACTGGGCAGCAGAAACGCCCTCAAACTATCACCCCAAGCTGATCACTGTGTCTCTGAGCGTCCTTTCCTGATCTTGGTGCTGACATAAACAGCCATGCTTTGGCACCGGCAGTTTCCTGGTGCCTTCCTTCCTTTTTGCAGTCCTGCCAGGACAGGCAGAAGCACCTGGAGATCCCAGCCTCAGGACTGGTGTGAACCCACAGGGTCAGCAGTGATGCTTCTGGTAACCTGCTCCAGAGGGATTGGAAACTCTTCCAGGCCTGAGAAAGAGAAGAGGGACAAGACAGCTCCCTCAGAGTGTTTCTTTGCTGTCCTGTTCTGCTGTAATAACTTCTGGATGCTTTTTGATGTTCAGCAGGAGGGTTTCACACTGTGCAGAGTGTTAGTTCTGGTTAGAGACACACTGTTGGACTGGTGAACCACAAAGTTGATCCGGTTTGGCAGAAAGCAGAAAACTGAACCCACTGCAGCCTGGTGTGGTGGAGATGGAGGTTGGAGCACGGGGGTCTGTAGCAAACCTGTCCCACTGATGAATTTCCCTCTCACAGGTACCGAGCCAGTGTGTGGAAAGCCCCGTGTTCCCCTCTCCGCCTGTGTACAGCCCTGGCAAGCAGGGGTTCAAGGCCAAGAGCACCGGCGCTCCCACCCCCCTGAGCAGCGCAGGAGGAGCCTCTGTGGTTGGCTTTGATTCCCCTGCTGCCGCCAAAACTCGGCGCTGCAAGAACGACAGTGGCCTGCAGGAAGGTGAGTCCCTGACAGAACCTGCCCTGTGCTTGTCCTGAGTGGGCTGCAGGAAGGTGAGTCCCTGACAGAACCTGCCCTGTGCTTGTCCTGAGTGGGCTGCAGGAAGGTGAGTCCCTCCCAGCACCTGCCCTGAGGGTCACTGTGTCCTGAGTGGGCTGCAGGAAGGTGAGGCCCTCTCAGCACCTGCCCTGTGCTTGTCCTGAGTGGGCTGCAGGAAGGTGAGTCCCTCACAGCACCTGCCCTGGGGGTCACTTTGCCTGTCCTGAGTGGGCTGCAGGAAGGTGAGTCCCTCCCAGCACCTGCCCCGGGGGTCACTGTGCTTGTCCCAACTGACCTGCCAAGCCACGGGCTCCCCAGGCCCTGAGGGGATGCCCTGCATGAAACTGATGGGTGACCTGGTGATTTCACAGCAGAGACAGAGTTGGGGCCCTTCCTCTCGCTCATGCTTTTCCCAATGCCCAAAGCACCTTTAAGGCTGGTGCTTTGTAGCTGAAAGGGTCCCTGGAAGGCAGTGGTTGTTGCCTGAGGGGGATGCCCTGCCCCAGCAGACTACGCTGCTCAGTGTTTGTAGAGTTGGCTCAGGCTGTGTTAAATGAATGTTTGTGCCCATAACCACTCCCCAGTCTGGCCAGGCAGAGCTTCTCTTTCCATAAACTCTTTACTCTCGGTCCTGAACTTCCAGAATGGCTCCTCTCTTCCAGAATGTCTTGGGTTGAGAGCCCTGTGACGCAGTGGGGACAGGGCTGCAGCACACGATCTCATCCTCGTGTGTGCTCTTCCTTCCAGGCAAACCCAAGTCCCCCAAGCTGAAATGCACCTACTGTGACAAGGCCTTCACCAAGAACTTCGACCTGCAGCAGCACATCAGGAGGTAACAGTGCCCTGCCCTGGACACGGCAGAGTGGCTGGGCTGGAGGGGGCACAGTCTGTGCAGTCCAGTTTGTTATGTGCTACAGTGGGAGGGATTTTTCACCCCCCTCACCCCCAGGATACCTTTTTCCCAGTGACTGGAGTGAAGGCTGGATCATGGATGTAATCTTCATGCTGGTTCTGTGCTGGGACTGGAGGCTCATTTTCCTTGCTGATGAGACCTCGACAGCCAAACCTCTTGTCACCTGTTCCCTGGAGCAGCAGCGTTCCCACTGCCTCTGCCCTTCCCTTTCCTCTCCCTCCCCAGCAAGCTGCAGCCTTCCTGTTTGCTGCTGTTAGCCAGGCTCAGGGGCTGTACAGGCAGCTCTAATCTGAGAGCTTTTCCCTGGCAGGAGGAAGCTGACATCTGCGGAGTTTTTCCCCCAGTGGAGTCAGCTGGACTCAGAACAGATGGGAAGGAACAAGTGGTGGTTTTTGCACCCCTTCCCAGCCTGGGCTCTTCACTTTCTCGTGAAGCAGAAGGGCAGAGTAGAAAGACCTTTTCACTGTGGACAGAGGAGAGCAAATTCAGGCAGATGAGGGGGCTGCAAGCTAGAAGAGATGTGTGCAGGAGAGAGGAGGGTGACAGGGAGGAAAAGGCTTTTACCCCTGAGAGAGTGATGAGGCCCCCAAGGTCTGTGCAGAGACTCTGACAGTGATGTTGCTGCAGAGCTGTTTCCTTCTTCTTCCTTTGATCCCCTGTCATTCCCAGACCACAAGCGTTTGTCTGTGCACCAGCCTTGTTTCCCCAGGCCTCTCCCAACCCACCTCCTCTGGTGAATCAGGTCTCAAAGCCCTGGTTTGGTGGGTCCAGGTGGGATCTGCCAAACCGAGTGCCCAGCACTGTCCTTTGGCAGCCCTGCCTGGGGGCTGCCTCCTGCCTCCACCAGCTGCTGACCTGCTGCCTTCTCCTTCAGCCACACAGGTGAGAAGCCCTTCCAGTGCATCGTGTGTGGCCGAGCCTTCGCCCAGAAGTCCAACGTGAAGAAACACATGCAGACCCATAAGGTGTGGCCTCCAGGGCTGGGCTGCACCATCTCCCGCAACTCCATCACCGTGCAGGTCATGGCCTTGAACCCCAGCCAGCCCGAGGACGAGGAGAGCACAGGTTTGGTGCCTGGGGATGGGGTGTGTGGGGCAGAGCAGGGGTGTGAGGAGGTGCAGCTCTCTGCACCTTCACACGGGGAGGGAGGGCAGCTGTGTGTGCTGTTTGCAGTCCTTGGTGGTGTTGAGCAGCCAGGAATTTTATTTGCTCAGCACCCGCTGGAAGCTGCATCCTTTCCTACCCCCATGGAGGTGTTCAGGTGCTGGTGGAGAAAGTGGCTCCAAACTCTGCCAGGATGTGCATAAACAGGGCAAGGTTTCTTCCCCTTCTCACCCTCTGGCAGTGCAGCTTTGGCAGTGCACGAGCCACACCTGACAGCTCTGGCCTAGGGCACAGACAGCTGCTGGGTTAGGATAGTGCCATAAATAAAGAAGCCCAATTCAAATTAAAACAAGTATAGAATTTATTTTGTGTCCGAGAGTTCGAACACGCAATGCCACGATCGAAAAGGAAACAGTACCAAGCCCGGGGTTGGAACTGGGTGAACGCAGGTCTGACCTCTATCGCATCAGACCTTCCTCCGTTCACCAGGGTTGCTTCTAACAGTTCACTTTTATACAGTTTGCTCATAAAGTCTGGATCTTGGGTATTGTTTCTGCCACCCAGCATATTCATGGAGGGTGCTTTTCATGGAACTGAGGTGAACAGAACTTATCCTGTCTTTGATTCATTTCTCATCACGGGGGGATGTTGTCTGATGACCCGTGATGTTCCTTATCTTGGGTCTTGATTTGACCATTAACACTCAAGCTGGGAGGGGATTTTCGGAGATTGTCAATCAACTCTGCCGGGAAGTTCTCCTCGGGAATGTAGATAGCAGGAGTCAGCTCAATGCATTCTTGATGAGCCATCACTCTCCGTAGCTCTGGTTTTGATGCAAATCGGCTCCCGGGCAAGGCCACAATTTTCCCTGGGCAAGTTCTGCTTGTTTTGAAATTGGTTACAACTTAACTTTAATACATTTTTTGATATTACATATTTGAGCACGAATTTCACGCATTCATTTATAACAATAGCACAGCGCCCTGGCTTTGCACTGTGCAGGTCATGCCCAGGCTGGGCCTGCCCACAGTGGCCACCTGTAAATCCTTGAGGCAGAGAAGAGCTCCTTGCTGGTGTCTGGATCCCCTCTCTGCAGGTGAGGAAGGGAATGCAGTGACAATTCCATGTCTAGGACAAGGGACAACTGGAGCTGCTCTCTGCAGGCGCCATGGACTATGAGCTGCTGGCTGGATCTTACCCCTGTCTCCTGCCAGTGGTGGGAGTAAATCTGGCTCTGGTTCACTGGAGGAGGCCTGTCCTCTGACTGAGCACAGTTATATCCCTGGAAAAAGGATGGGCTGGGAGGGGAAGATGGAGTAGTCAGAGCCCTTCGTAATCTGTCAACAAATTTAAATTTTGTTAGTGAGATTCATGTGATCTAAAGAGTCTGTCTTTGAAAGGAAGGAAGAGCCTGGCCTGGTGTGTCGTGGCAGCGTGGTGCTGGCAGAGCAGCTGGCAGAGCTGTCTCATGGCAGGCTGTGACCTTCCCTCCCTCTCTCCAGGTTTGCCCCAGCCCTCCAGGAACGTGCCCCCGCCCCAGGACCTGAGCCCCTTGGAGGAGAGCGAGGCGGGCAAGCTGGAAGCCAAGCAGGTCGTCCTGATCGACAACTCCTACCAGTGCCAGTTCTGCCCCAGCAAGTTCAACACCTACTTCCAGCTCAAATCACACATGACACAGCACAAGAACGAGCAGGTAGGGACAGAGAGTGCCTGTGTGGGTGGCAGTACTGGGGTTGGCTCTGTAATAATGCACCACTTAGCAAGGTCTGTCCTGAGCCTTTTCATCTGTAGAGCTGCCAGTTCTTCACACGCAGCTCAGCTCTCACTGTTGTAGCTCTGTGGTCTGCATGGCTTTGAAAAACTCCTCTGTCTCTACCCTGCTGAGAAGAGTAAAGCAGGTTTGGGTGGCTGGAGAGGAAGAGAAGAAGTGAAGTGTGTTCAGTTCTGGGCTCTTCACTTCCAGAAAGACGAGGAGGTTCTGGAGCGTGTTCACAGAAGGGCAGCAGAACCGGGGAAGGGTTGAGAGTAAGGCAGAGGAGGAGTGGCTGAGGGAGCTGTCGGGGCTCAGCCTGGAGAAAAGGAGGCTTGGAGGGAACCTTCTCATTCTCCACAACTCCCTAAAAGGAGGGAGCAGCCAGGGGGAGTCAGGGTCTGCTCCCACAAGGGACAGGCCAAGAGGAAATGGCCTCAAGCTGTGCCGGGGGAGATTCAGCTTGGACATCAGGAGGGATTTTTTCACGGAGAGGGTTGTCAGGCATTGGAACAGGCTGTCCAGGGAAGTGCTGCAGTCATGCTCCCTGGAAGTTTCAGTCAACAGCTGCACGTGGCACTTGGTGCTGTGGTTCAGGTTGACAAGGTGGTGTCTGGTCAAAGATTGGACTCGATGACCTTGGGGGTCGTTTCCAACCTTCGTGATTCTGTGAAGTCCAAAGTTTCCAGGGTAGGTGGCAGCTCTGGGTCATGGGACAATCACTTCTGGGTGTTGTGGTCCCACCCACTCAAGTGGTTTCAGGCCCTCACATCCACACCCCTTTGTCTCACCCTGCTTGCTCAGGGGTGTGCCCTGACAATCTGTGTTTCTTCCCAGAAAGGAAGGCAACTCTGCCTGCTGGCAGAGGCTTTTCCCTGCTTGTTTCCATGCTGAGCCTCTCCAGTTGCTCTCCCTTCTCCCAGGTGTACAAATGTGTGGTGAAGACCTGCGCCCAGACCTTCCAGAAGCTGGAGTCGTTCCTGGAGCACATCAAGAGCCACCAGGAGGAGCTGAGCTACCGCTGCCACCTCTGCGGCAAGGACTTCCCGTCGCTGTACGAGCTGGGCGTGCACCAGTACTCGCACAGCCTGCTGCCCCAGCACAGCCCCAAGAAGGACATGGCCGTGTACAAGTACAGTACAATCGCTGCTCACAAGGCTTGTAGGAGTGAGTGGGTGCAGAGCATGGTTAGTGGGACCTCAGAGGGGACACAGGGCCCTGTGTCCAGTGGCCGTGGTGCTTTGGGCACCCAGGTGGCACATGGGCCCTCCAGCAGACTGCGAGTGCTGAGCACTCTGATTGCAGGGAGTCTCTTGGAATGACAGTGAAAAGCTGGGATTGGTTCTGTGGGAAGATCCCATCACTGCAACTGCTCTAATCACCAGTCAGGAGTGGGGTGGGCACGGCTAAACCTGCCCTGAGCTGGGTCCGAGAGCCAGGGAAGCCCCTCCCAGCCTGTTTGCTGTGATTCTTCACCTGCAGCAAAGGGAGTGTGGGTTGTGAAAGCTGTGCCCAGAAAAAAATTTCCTATCCCTTTGCTCTAAGAGGGTCTGTTCCTTGGAAAGCTTTCCTACTAGTGTGGGGGAAAAGTGTGAGGAGTTCCACAAAGAGCTCCACTGAGCTTTTGAAATGCCCACAGATATTTTCAATGCCATAGAGGTTTTCTACTCTTCGGGAAGAGTAGAAAACCCAGGAGATACTGGAGTCACTTAGGAGCTTCATGCAATAAATACCTGCTATTTCTTGCATAGATCAGGGTTTCCATAGGGAAATCCATGGTTGGGATCCATGGTTTTCCAAGTTACCTTTGCATTATGGAGCTTCATTCTCCAGCTTGGCAGTGGGGATCCCTGAGATCAGAGCCCTGCTTGTGCTTGAGGAGGTTTCAGTCTGAGCTAAGAAGGGGTTTCACAGCAAGAACAGGGTGTGAGTGCCTCTGTCCTCACTGCTGATGCTGTCACTCAGCTTTGGCAGAGCCCTCTGGCAGAAACACTGCCACGCTGTGTG
>VYZT01002764.1:29360-39421 GCA_013400735.1 Pomatostomus ruficeps
GCCAGGCTGTGTGACCCCGCCAGGCTGTGTGACCCTGCCGTGCTGTGTGTGACCCTGCCGTGCTGTGTGTGACCCCGCCAGGCTGTGTGACCCTGCCAGGCTGTGTCCCCTCTCCCAGCTGCTTCACTGGGACTGGAGACATCACCTGATGTCCCCAAGCAATGAAGATGGAAGGAGGTGTCTGAAGCAAGGCCAGGTCCTTACCCGGGGCTTGTCTCCATGAGGAACGTGCGCTCAGGTCTGGGTGCTCCCCTGGCAGCCTGTGGGGGAGAGCATTAGAATTTAAAGGCTTCTCCACCCAGCTTTCCAGCATCTCGCTCTCTGAAGGATGCTGAGTGTGAGTGTGAGCTGGCGTGTGGGTTGCTGAGGTTTTAGAGCACCTGAGGGGTTATTTTCTGTACCAGCCCTGTCAGAGATCACCCTGGAAGGTGGCTGGGCTGGGCTGGGTGGGCAGGTCTGCCTGTGGTGTGGGGTTTGCTGCAGGAGCCTCGCTCACAGGCTCTGTCCCTTCTGTCCCCGTGCAGGTGTGTGAAGTGTGTCAATAAATACTCCACCCCAGAAGCCCTGGAGCACCATCTGCAGACAGCAACGCACAACTTCCCCTGCCCCCACTGCCAGAAGGTGAGTGCTGACCCCTGCCTGAGCCGGGCCTGCACACCTGGCAAGGGCTCTGAGGGGAACACAAACCCTCAGCTCCATGAACAGGAGCCTGTAACAGATTATAGGGAAGCAGAAAGTGAATTTAACTCTGTGGGGAAGGTAGGAACTTCTGGGAAGCTGCTCCTCAGCACTGTAGTGTTACACAATTGACAGCAAGGTTTCAGCCTACGTTTCTTAAGAAACTTTTAGTGTTTTCTTGTTTGATTGTTTCTAAAACTCTATCTGTACTTTCTTTATACAATGAAGATTCTGAAGTTCCTGAAAGGTTTTCGCAGTGCATCCTTCCTGGGAAAGCAGTGACTGAGCTTCTTGCTGAGGTTGCCCATAGAAGCTGTGCCTGCCCCATCCCTGGAATTGTCCAAGGCCCGGTCGGATGGGGCTTGGAGCAGCCTGGGCTAGTGGAAGGTGTCCCTGCCATGGCAGGGGTGTTGGGACTGGATGATCTTTAAGGTCCCTTCCCAAATCATTCCCATGATTCTCATGTTTCTTGTCCAGGCTGATGCCTTCAGATTCAGCTTTTATATTTCCCTGCCCCTGCCCTACTTCAGTGTGGAACTCTCCAACTCCCCACGGGCTGGGAGCTCCTGTTCTCCCATCCTGCTCAGACACAACAAATCCTCTCCAGGCTGCACTCAAGGACACCTCGTTGGCCCAGGCCCCCAAAGATGGAAACGGAGCCTCTAAAAGGGGGGACAGACTTGGGCTCAATTCCATCATCCCCTGCAATTGGAATTGGAGAATGAACCCTGATCTGGGAATGGATCCAAACTGATCCAAGTGGAGCAAACTGGTGCCCNGCCGTGTTTCTCTGTGTTGCAGGGGTTCCATGGTGCAGTTTCTGAGCTGTATTTCTGTGTGTTGCAGCTGTTCGTGGTGCAGTTTCTGAGCTGTATTTCTGTGTGTTGCAGCTGTTCGTGGTGCAGTTTCTGAGCTGTATTTCTGTGTGTTGCAGGTGTTCCCCTGCGAGCGGTACCTGCGCCGCCACATCCCCACGCACGGCGGGGGCAGCAAGTTCAAGTGCCAGATCTGCAAGAAGTTCTTCCGGCGGGAGCACTACCTCAAGCTGCACGCCCACATCCACTCGGGTACGGCTCCCCTGGCTCCCAGGGCTCCTCAGCTCCGTGCCACATCCCTGGCTGCCCCGTGCCCCTGGCAGACTTGGCTCTGAGTCATTTGTGGTTTCAGATCGATGGGTTTGGTTCAGCCCCGTGCTCAGCACTGCACTGGTTAGAAATGGGGGACACAGGTGGCTTCCCCACCTGCTGTGGTGGCAGAACGAAGGAATTCAGCCCTGGAGAGCAGGAGCAGTGTGCAGCATGGGTTTCACCCATCCATTTATTTTATTGAGAAGCAGCTGAGGGAGTTGGGGTTGTTGAGCTTGGAGGAAAGGAGGCTCAGGAGAGACCTGATCACTCTACAACTCCCTGACAGGAGGAGGCAGCCAGGTGGGGTCGGGCTCTTCTCCCAGGCAACAGGACAAGAGGACACAGCTTTAAGCTGCACCAGGGGAAGTTTAGGTTGGACATCAGGGAAAAATTTTTCACAGAAAGAGTGATTGGGCACTGGAATCATCTGCCCAGGGATGTGGTGGAGTTGCCATCCCCGGAGGTGTTTGAGAAAAGCCTGGATGTGGCACTCAGTGCCATGGGCTGTGGCAAGGTGGTGTTGGGTCACAGGTTAGATTTGATAATCTCAAAGGTTTTTCCAACCTGGTTTGTTCTGTGTGATTCTGGGTGATTTATCCATCGGGCAGGGAAGTTTGGGCAGGTTTGCAGTGTAGCACAGCTGGCCTGTCCATGGCTAGAGCAGCCTGTGTGGCCGGACTGTCCCAGACCCCTGCTCTCTCTCGTCCCCAGGCGAGAAGCCCTTCAAGTGCTCGGTGTGTGACGCAGCGTTCAACCGCAAGGACAAGCTCAAGCGCCACATGCTCATCCACGAGCCCTTCAAGAAATACAAATGTCCCTTCTCGTACGTAGTGTCTGAACGGGGCTGGTGTGGGGGAAATGTCTCCTGCGGGTATCCTGGGGACACTGAGGCACCTGCCAGGCTGCTTGGGAAGGTTGCAGTGCTGTGTGCTGTTGAACAGGGAACCCAAGAGTCCCAGTGCTTTGTTCCTGACTTCCTGTTGGGCCACAAAATTTCCCTGGTTCATCAGCTCTGTGAAATAATGCCTGCCTTCATCATGGGAGGCGTGAGGGAGCAGTAGGAAGAGGAGGAGCGTGATGTGAGCACAGAGGGTGCCTGGGTGATGGGCTCTCACTGCCATATCTCCAAAAGCACTCAGCAACACAGGGCCCCATGTACAAACCAGAGGAGCCGAGTTTAGGAAGGTGCATCCCCAAATCCATGGCACAGCCATGAACCTTCTGAGATAGCCACGGCTGAGCGGCTTCTCCCTGCTCCAGCCACCTTGTGCCTCCTTCCAAAATACTTTTGTCTCCAGCTGGGATCCTGAACCTGCTGCATTTCAGAGCAGTTTCACGTGTAATGTGGGAGACGCCACGTGTCCCTGTGGCAGCCTGTTGATTCCTTGCCCATCCCCAAAAAGACTGAAATGGTGGAACTCCTGCTGAGGCTGCATGGAGAGACCCATCTGGGTGCTGCTAAGGAGAAGGGTCATGGATCTCTTTATGGTCTGGGATCTTTTATACATTGATCCTCTGCTGATTCCCACATCTCACCAGCATCTCTTGTTTTTCCAGGAGCCACACAGGCTGCAATAAAGAGTTCAACAGGCCTGACAAGCTGAAGGCTCACATTCTGTCCCATTCAGGTGAGTGGTTGGGAGTGCAGGGACTGGGATTCCCTGTGGTGCTGCAGGAGCGTGTGGCAGAAGGACTCAGCCTGAGAAATGAGAATAATTTCCTAGCTTTAGATTTTTTTTCTCTCTGTTTTGCTGCAGGCCTGTTTAAGTGAGTGTTTAAGGGTTATATCTAAGCTTTGGGTTGATTTCTAAGTGTAATCTGGAGGCAGGGCCTGCTGGTGAGACTCAGAAGCTGAGCTGGATTATTTGGTCCGTTTGCTATCAAGTGAATATCCTGAGTGCTCTGTCTACTCCTCCCCAGTCCCATCTCACAGGCAAAAGGAGATCTCATGGGATTTGATTCCCTTCTTCTGTTCCAAAAATGATGCTCCCAATCCTAATAAAGACAAATAATTTATTCCCTTGATTTATTCCCATGCCCTAGGGAACAATCAGACTTTTATCTCTTGGGGTGAAACTGGAAGTCTTTCCTTGTGCCCAAAATCCTGCAGAATGGGATCAGATGGGACGGGCTGATAGTGCAATTATGGGTTGTTCCAGACTCTGCATTCCTGTATTTTGGAGGGGGAAAAAAGTGAAAATTCCTTTATTTTCAAATACATTGCAAAAGATAATACTTAAAGATTGGTTTGCATTTTCATCACAAATACCTGACGTTTTTTCTGGTGATATTTTAATGCTCTTAGTTGAGGCAAGAATATTTATTTGCAGTCTGCAGCTTCTTTCTGAGGGGCAGTGGAGGGGCAGCTCTGATTTCTGCTCACTGGGACAGGGACAGGTCCCCAGGGAGTGGCTGGAGCTGTGTCAGGGAGGGTCAGGCTGGAGATCAGGAAAGGTTCTTCCCCCAGAGGGTGCTGAGCAGGGAATGGTCCCGGCCCCGAGGCTGCCAGAGCTCCAGGAGCATTTGGACAGCGCTGCCAGGGGTGCCCAGGGTGGGGTTGTTGGGGGTCTGGGCAGGGCCAGGGGCTGCACTGGGTGATCCTGGGGGTCCCTCCAGCTCAGGATATCCTGTGATTCTACAAAGGGCTAAAACAACAGTGAAACACCGACAACAAAGCTGTAGCCACCCACCCTTTACTGTGTGTGGCACAACATCTCCTCCCTTTTACCAGGGAGCATCTCCTTGGAGAGGAGGTGACGCCGTCCCCGGTGGGATGGCTGGGTCTGACTGGGCTCTTCCTGCTGGGATGGCTGGGTCTGACTGGGCTCTGCTGGGATGGCTGGGTCTGACTGGGCTCTTCCTGCTGGGATGGCTGGGTCTGACTGGGCTCTCCCTGCTGGGATGGCTGGGTCTGACTGGGCTCTTCCTGCTGGGATGGCTGGGTCTGACTGGGCTCTCCCTGCTGGGATGGCTGGGTCTGACTGGGCTCTTCCTGCTGGGATGGCTGGGTCTGACTGGGCTCTCCCTGCTGGGATGGCTGGGTCTGACTGGGCTCTTCCTGCTGGGATGGCTGGGTCTGACTGGGCTCTCCCTGCTGGGATGGCTGGGTCTGACTGGGCTCTTCCTGCTGGGATGGCTGGGTCTGACTGGGCTCTCCCTGCTGGGATGGCTGGGTCTGACTGGGCTCTTCCTGCTGGGATGGCTGGGTCTGACTGGGCTCTCCCTGCTGGGATGGCTGGGTCTGACTGGGCTCTTCCTGCTGGGATGGCTGGGTCTGACTGGGCTCTCCCTGCTGGGATGGCTGGGTCTGACTGGGCTCTTCCTGCTGGGATGGCTGGGTCTGACTGGGCTCTCCCTGCNCTCCCTGGTGGGATGGCTGGGTCTGACCGGGCTCTCTCCCTGCTGGGATGGCTGCGTCTGACTGGGCTCTCCCTGCTGGGATGGCTGGGTCTGACTGGGCTCTCCCTGCTGGGATGGCTGGGTCTGACTGGGCTCTCTCTGTGCTGGGATGGCTGGGTCTGACCGGGCTCTCCCTGCTGGGATGGCTGGGTCTGACCGGGCTCTCTCTCTCTGCGCAGGGATGAAGATCCACAAGTGCCAGTACTGTAACAAGTCCTTCAGCCGCCGCGCCCACATGGTGGAGCACCAGCGCTCGCACACGGGCAACTACAAATACCGCTGCGCCACCTGCAGCAAGGGCTTCACCCGCCACAAGTACATGAGGGACCACAAGTGCCGCCTGGGCTCGCCCAAGGACAAGGAGCTGCAGCTCAGGAAGGCGCAGAAGAAGCGGGTGGCGCGGGGCCGCAAGGCCGGGCTGGCGCTGGGGCTGCCCGAGCTCAAGGACGGCGCTGCCGGGGAGAGCCCCCCCGAGGGCGGCCCCAACAAAGAGCCCTTCCAGGAGTCGGACGCCGTCCTGTCCATCGTGGTCGGCGGGGCGGGAGCTGCTGACTCGGAGCTGGTGCCCGGGCAGCCCAGCAGCATGGCCTCCAACCTGGCGCTGGCAGAGCTGCAGACGGCCTCAGATGGGCCCTGCGCCATGCTGGCTGTCCCCGTGTACATCCAGACCTCGGAGTGACAGCGCCCTGAGCCCCCAGCTGGGGGCTGCTGCTGGCGCTGTCTGACCTGGTGCTCAAATTCATCCCCGTGGAAAAGACCAAAGCTCTTCTGGGGAGCTGGATGGATATGGGAGAGAATGGCTTCTGTCTCCACTGGTTCTTCCCAGCCTTGGGCAGAGGACTGCTTGGAGGCCACTGCTGCCTACAAGGCACTGAAGAGAGTGGCTCCGTTATTTCTTGTCCCTCTGCACCACGGGTCAGCTTAGGGCAAGAAAGACAAAGATCCCTGAATCAGGGTAAGAAGAAGGACCATGCAAACTCGCAACAAACAGAGCTGCTGGAATCAGGCGGCTTTGCAAATCACAGCCTGTCCCATCTGTGGTTTTTCTGGCCTAAAAGCTGTATTGCCCAGTATTTGGGTGGCCCTTCTGAGAGCAAACATCCTTCCTAGTGGAAGCAAGTTCATCCTGAGATCCTTTGGGAACACTGTTCAGAATTACCCTGGTAGACTCATGTCTGGTATCTTCTCTGTGTGTCTCTCAGTAGAAAGATCACCGTGTGTGTACTACACGTTATAAACAGCCCGGACCTCACGTGTGGAGTCAGTGTGTGTGTTGGGGCTCTCCTCTCTGCGTGCTGTTCTCTTCACAGTTTGTTCATGGTTTTTTCCCCAGATCCAGAGATTTCTGAGTGCCTTAGACATCAACTCTGTGAAGAGTTAAACGTGACCCTGTGTTCAGGGTGGGTGAGGTGACCTGCCCGGGGTCACCCAGGAAACCTGTGAGGGATCCAGGAGCCAGTGTTGCAGTGTCAGCTCGGGGCCAGGTGCTGCAAAGGAGCTCTGGCAGCTGCTTCCACATTCCCTCAGCTCAGTTCTTATCAGTTCCAGTGGGGAGCTGGTGTGGTTGAGCAGAAGGAACTCTGGTGTGACCGGGTATTTGTTGTCCTGATTTCCCAAGCAGAAATCCCAAAGCCAACACGGGAGCACCAAACGCAGGGACTGAAAATTCCCATTGTGCAGCGTTGGGGAGGTCTGGAGCCCAGCTCCTGCTGCCGCCAGCTCCAGTGCCCTACCAGGCTCCTTCCTTCCTCTGGTTTCCACTGCCACAGGATGCACTGGCTTTTGGGGAAGGATCTGGAGTGGGACCTGCACATCCCTGCTGCCTCCAGGTCCTTCTGGGATGTGTCCCCATGCTCTGCTCTGCCACGCTTTCTCCCTGCTCCAAGAGAGCTGAACTTTCCTTGCTGAGTTCGTGTTTCGAGCTGCTGAGATGTCTGTGGATGCCAAGTGCTGCATTCCCAGCCTGTTTACCCAGAGATGGAGCGGGGTTCAGTCAGGAAATCCTGGCTGTGGCTGGGACTCCGTGCCTGTTCTGGCCACTGGAGCAGTCAGCCCAGCATTACTGGTCTGACTGGTCTGATCCAGCCCATGGTTTGACCTCAAGGTGTTCTTCTTGTCTCCTTCCTTAAACCTTAAAAGCTTAAAATCTTAAAAGCAGCAGCTTGCAGAGGGCTGTGCTCCCAGGCTGCACCAGCTAATGATGGGTTACGTGGTTACACTCTCGCTCCTGGCACAGCCACACAATTCCAGTCAGGATGGGTCCTGCTACCAGCTCACTTTGCTCACTCGCTTCCTCACTTACTTTCTGCTCATTTCACTTTTTGGGGGATGTTTCTGCACCTCCAGCTGTGGGTGGGTGGGAGGAAATGGAGCACAGAGCTTCCAGGGGAGGCTGGGAGCAGGGGTTGTTGAGGGTTTACGTGAGGTTAACGAGAAATCTTGGCCCTGCCTCAGGGAAGGGGAGTAGAGGAGGTGGAGCTGGGCTCCAGAGGTTCACGGGGACAGGAAGAGAGGTGACAGGGACATGTGGGAACGTGGCATCTTCAGTACCTAAAGGGGCTTACGAGAAGGTTGGAGACAGACTTTGAGCAAGGGCCTGGAGTGACAGGACAAGGGGGAATGGCCTCAATCTGGTGGAAGATTTAAATGTGATATTAGGAAGAAAATCTTCCCTGTGAGGGTGGGGAGGCCCTGGCACAGGGTGCCCAGAGCAGCTGTGGCTGCCCCTGGATCCCTGGCAGTGCCCAAGGCCAGGCTGGACGGGGCTGGGAGCACCTGGGACAGTGGGAGGTGTCCCTGCCCATGGCAGGGGGATGAAACAAGATGGTTTTTGGAGTCTCTTCCAACCCAAACCACTGATTCCATGATTCTGACTCAATGTAGAGAAGGAAGGAGGCTGCAGAGAGGTCCTGAGACCTGCCCTGAGCGGATGAGCTTGGGCTGAGCTGCCTGGGCTGGGGACATCCAGGCTGTCCTTCCTCCTTAGGTGCGTCTGTGCTTCTGTGAGAGCTCCTGTCTGCTCTGAAGGGCAGAGTTTATTTACCCACAGTGTTTGTTTTTTTTACTCTGCTCTCCCAGGAGGGGAACGGCACCAGGAAATAGTTGGCTAAATACACTTTTCCTCTTTCCCTCCCCTCTGTCCCACACTGCAGGTGTCATTGTGTGACCACTCTGCAGCCGGGTCTATTTTGGGGTGATGATGTGTGGGTGCAGCTCAGGAGCAGTCTGGAGACCCGGCCTGCCCTTCCCAAATCCTGCTTTCCCGCAGCTCAGCGGGATCTGGAACTCAGCTGCCACTGGGTGTAACCCAGCAGAGCCACGCAGCCGCCTCAGATGTGACTTGAGGGACACAGGGCTGGGGACTTCCCTAACGCAGCTGTGGGACACGAGGGCTCGGAGGTGCCACCCTGGATGCTCGATATGGGGTGGTGTTGAACCAAAACAAACTTTATCTTGAGCAAAATGCTTGGAATAAACCTTGGAGTGATCGTCCTCCCTGCCTGGCTCTCCTCCAGCTGCTCCAGCTCCTGCAGACTCAGATGTCTCCAAGCTCTTCCATGTCCTGCAGGGAAGATTTCTGCCCAAATTCCCTTCATTTCTGTTTCCCTGTGTTGTGGTTTTAGTAGAGGGGAGGGGGCCATAAAGATGGCTCCTGTGAGGAGCTTTTAGAATTTTTCCACCATTCCCACCAGAGCCAATCTCTGATGGCGCTGAAGATGAGGGACATGGCACTGGCCAAGCCTGGGCCAATTAGAAAAATTAGTTACGCCTCTGTGGTGACAAATCTGAGAAAAAGTCAAAGTGTGCACCCAGCTGCCTTTAGTTAGAGAAGGAGGAGGATGTGAGAACATGTGAGGGGAAACAACACAAAAAAAACCCCCTCCTCTCCCTAAACAAAAGAAAAAAACCCTAAAAATAAACTCACCTGAACCCCCACACTCTGCCCCTCCTCACACCGTGAGAGAGAGATAAAGAAAAAAACACCAATATCTTTAAAAGTTTATTTTACTTCTCATATCCTCCTTCTAACTCTAATAATAATAAATTTCACTTTGCAACTTAACGCTTTAAGGATAAAATAGGTTCATTTTTCACCTAATTCCTTATCTCAATTCATAAACCCTTATATTAATTTTTTTCTCCTTTTCTCCCCCCCTCTCCTTCCCTCCTCTGCCCAACTGTAACAGGAGAGCAAACGAATAAACAACGACCATAAATATTTAGCACTTAACCAAAATCAAACCACAACACCCTGGCAGAGCCCTGCCCACCGGCTGGGGTGGATTGGAGGTGCTCAGGGCACTGATTTTCTCCCAGGACTGGTTCCATTGTGTGTCCTGGGCACAGCTGTTTTCTTCACAAATTCACTTCTGGAAGCATCTTGGCATTTTCTGCAGTTCCCTGGAGAATCCCAGAACCAGAGCCCTGGGAGATCAGGATCAGAGCAAAGGTCCCTCCTGCGTGGGATGTTCTTTGTGTTTCCCCGAGCAGCGCTTTTCCCTCTTAGGGCACAAAAAAACTCTCTTACCTGACAAGCTTGGGTATGTTTGGGTCATTTTTCTTCTTTTCCACGTGGTGTGTGATATCCCAGCTCTGCTCCAAAGCAGCGATTAATTTCCTTGGGTGATTTCCAGGGACAAACATTATTATTGTTTTGTCACTGAGTTTGCTGTTCATTAACTGTTGTCCTAACCCTGCTGTGACTGGAGAGGGGGGTTTGTGACTTTTACAGGCTATCGAGGCCAAGCACAAGGAAACACAAATCGAAAGTATCCAGGCTGAGGTACTCAAGACTCGATTTCCTCATGGGATTTTGTACGTAGGTACCTCACTGCAAACTGCGGGAAAAACAAAATC
>VYZT01002765.1:0-15102 GCA_013400735.1 Pomatostomus ruficeps
GAGTCCAGGCAGTGCTCCTGCAGCTCTGAGCAAGGTTTGGGATGGGTTTGGGATGCCAAACCCTTTCCGGTTCCCATCCCAAGGCTCAGGAGCATCACCACTGCCTTGACCCAGTTTGGATCACTCAGTCCTGCCCTGAAGATCTCCTGGAGGGCTGAAGTTTCCTGTCAAAGGAGCCATCAAGCACAGCTCCCACCCCAACAGGAAGAGGGATCATCTCTCATCGAGGTGGATGGGAATGCAGGCTCCCCCCTGTGCCTCAGCTGAGTCACCAGGCAAATGTTCCTGAAACCTCCTGTCAAACACACTTCACACTAAAGGCAGCCTCAGAAGGCAGAAAGTGTTTTTCTCGGGACATTTATCAAGTCCTGCAGCTAATTAATCCCTGCATTTACAAAAGAAATGCTTGACAATGCACAGAGTTCAGCCGAGTTCAAGGAATGAAAGAAAATATCAGATCAGGGAACGTGCACATCTCCTTTGGTCCGTGACAGATCTCCTTAGCAGCAAATCCCAGCAAGGAGCTTCTCTATTTTCCCCCTCAAGTCAAATCCTTTGTGTCAAACGCCGTTTTTAACTCAGCCCACTGAGCTGGTGAGGGTGAAAACCCCGTGCAAGGAGCCTGGGTTCTGCACCACTGCTTTTCATGGGAACACACTGGGGAAAGATCATCCAGTGCAGCTCCTGGTGGAAATGCAGAATGTTGGAGTGCAGAGGAAGCAACACAGAACTTCCTCCTCAAACACAGCAGCTGTGCCTGGATACCTCACTGGGACCTTGGGATCCTGGCTGGTTTGCAGCTCTCCAGGTCTTCCACTTTCCCTTTTTTTAAAATGGGGATTATATTTTCTTTTTTTTCCCAGTCATCAGGAACTTCCCCTGGCTGCCACAGTTTTTCAAACATGATGGATAGTGGATTGGGAATTTCACCTGCCAGTTCCCTCAGTGGTTCCTTGGAGGAGGCGATCCCTGGGTTCAGACTGAAATTTAGGCTAAATATTGGGATAACAACAATGGACAAGGAAAAGGATGAGAACATCCTGGTGGTGCCTGATCAGAGGCTCCCTAGAGCAGAGGCCAGACAGGATTCAGAGAATAAAATGGGGATTTATTGCAGGGCCTTCAATAGGGACACCTCGGGCACTCAGAGCCTCTCCGGGAGAGGCCACAGCCAAGATGGAGCCCGGGGCACCAGTTTGCTCCACTTGGATCAGTTTGGATCCATTCCCAGATCAGGGTTCATTCTCCAATTCCAATTGCAGGGGATGATGGAATTGAGCCCAAGTCTGTCCCCCCTTTTAGAGGCTCCGTTTCCATCTTTGGGGGCCTGGGCCAACGAGGTGTCCTTGAGTGCAGCCTGGAGAGGATTTGTTGTGTCTGAGCAGGATGGGAGAACAGGAGCTCCCAGCGCGTGGGGAGTGTGAGAGTTCCACACTAAAGCAGGGCAGGGGCTGAAAATACAAAAGCTGAATCTTAAGGCATGACTGGGAGCAAATTGACACTGGGCTTGGAGGAGACAGAAGGAAGAGAGGCTGGAACAGGCTGGTGGGTTAAGAAACAGCAGCAGCCACAAGTTTGATCCCAGAGCTCCATGGGATGAACAGAACTGCCCCTCATCCTCTGCACCAAGCAGGATTGTGCCCTGCCTGGATCTTTTCCAGAGGGGAATTGGGAGTCAAATTATATTAATTCTTAGTTCCCTGGTTTTATAGGGCTTCTGTAGGTTCAGTAATTTTTATAGCTGTGAAGTGCATCTTTGGTCAATGAACGAGGCCGTTTGCAGAGCTCTGGCTGGGCTGTGTGGGTTTAAAAGCTGAGCAGACCCTGGGCCAGTGGGAAGAATTGCACAGACTCTCTCCAGGAAGGCAGGGGGTCCTCATGGAGCTTCCAGAAAGGAAGGAAAAGCAAAGCCTGACCCTAATAAACTCCTGGAATTCAGCTCTGACACCATTGTGGGGTTTTGAGCTACTAAAGCTTTCTCTTTCAGCTTCCCAGCAACACACAGTCACAGACAACAATTGCTGGGGAAAACACTGGCTGCCCATTCTCAGCAGCACAGTGAACGTGGCAGAGATGAATGGAGAAGACACCAATCAGCTGCTGAATGGATTTAAGGATGAACTCATTCGGTGCAGCACCACGGGAGCTCGGGGATCCAGCACAGTGCCCTGGCATGAGCAGCGTGGCTCCCTGGGGCAAGGGGAGGTGGCTCTGGTGTCTCTCGAGGTGTCAGGCAGAGCCCAGGGTGGGCAGGCAGTGCTGGCAGGGCTCGGGCTGTACCTCACACTCTGTTATTAACTCCCAAGGCTCATTTCACCTGCCCTGCCCAGTTCAGCCCGAGCCAGGAGCATCGGAATGGCCTCAGGGCTGCCAAGGCCTTTCACATCAGTGCTGCATAAAGACCTCAGCAGATGGGGAGGCAGGGGACAGAGTGGATCTCAAATTATTCCATGTAGCCTAATTATTTCGTAATAACTTCTTTAATGCATCTGAGGAGCTTGGAGGGACTCCTTTCATGCCTAATTGCAAGGCTTTCTGAGAAAGCAATCACTGCTCAGAGGTATTTTCCAAGGATTTTTCTGTCTTTTGCCTTTGTAACATCAGTCAAGCAAACCACTGTTGAGCAGTCTCTGTAGTCTGGCTCCCTTTTTAACCTCTCCTGTAAAACCTTTGGATATTATTATCCTTCCCCTATTTGTTCATGTCTTATGAGCAGGGATGCTTATTTGAGGCTTGCATTAGTGCACTCACCAAACAAAGGGGAGACATGAAAGGAGCAGAGGGAGCGGTTGAGTTGAAAGTCTCCGGGATGAGCTTGGAAGTTTTTTTTTAGGGAAGGAGGAGGCACCTTTCATGTGCCTTCACCTGGGAGCGCCGGGGAGGAGCAGGGCAGGGGAGCAGCCCCGGGTGAGGAGCAAACAACTGCAGCTCGTGAGGGGAAAATGTTATTCAGGGTGTGCTGGAAGACTCAGCCCCGGGTGAGGAGCAAACAACTGCAGCTCATGTGGGAAAGGCTCCCTCGGGGTGTGCTGAACACTCAGTCCTGGGCTGCAGCTCTGCAAAGGCTCACTTGGAGCAGAGGCTTTTCCGTTGTGTTGCTCCCTGCCCATGACTTCCAGGGAACGGGAGTTGGGGTAATTCCTGTGCTGGGCTCAGGTGCAAGCACAGATCCCCAAACACAGATCCCTAAACAAACACAGATCCCCAAATAAACACAAATCCCCAAGCACAGATCCCCAAACAAACACAGCCCCCCAATTGCAGCCCCCTAACACAGTCCCCAAACACAGATCCCCAAACAATGACCCCCAAACACAAATCCTCAAACTCCAATGCCCAACACAGATCCCTAAACACAGATCCCCAAATAAACACAAACCCCCAAGCACAGATCCCCAAACAGATCCCCAAACACAGCCTTTCCAAACACAGCCCCCCATAAGCAAACACAGCCCTCCCAAACAGGATCCCCCCAAACAGAGCCCCCCAATTACAGCCCTCTAACACAGTGCCCAAACACAGCCCCCCTAAGCAAACCCAGCTCCCCAAACACAGCCTCCCCTAAACACAGATCCCCTAAACACAGATCCCCTAAACACAGGGCCCAGACAAACCCAGCCCCCCAGCAGCTGCTGCCTGGCACACCCAGGAGCCCTGGCCAGCACAGACCCCCCGAGACAAGGGAAAAGCAGGGTCCCCTCGTGCCCAGGTCACCCAGCACGAGGGAAAAGCAGGGTCCCTTTGTGCCCAGGTCACCCAGCACGAGGGAAAAGCAGGGTCCCCTTGTGCCCAGGTCACCCAGCACGAGGGAAAAGCAGGGTCCCTTTGTGCCCAGGTCACCCAGCACGAGGGAAAAGCAGGGTCCCCTTGTGCCCAGGTCACCCAGCACGGGGCAGGAGGCACAGGGAGAGCGGGGTGAGGGGAGCCTTGGGCAGGGCTGTGGCAGCATCCCCCGGAGAGCCAGGACATGGTGTCCTCCATCCCTCCTGCCAGAGCGGCTTCCCAGACCCCCTGGGAGTAAACACACAGCAACTGTGACCTTTGGGAGGGATCTTCCCCGGGGAAATAGCTCTCATTAATCACACAGCCACTGTTGGTGCAGAACAAACACAGGGCCTCAGTGGGCAGTGGGAGCCGGACACTGCGGCTCCAGCCTTTCTCCAGCTGCTCCTGGGGATTGATCCCAGAGATGCCCTTTGTGTGCAGGCCAGGCCCAATTTAAACCGAGCACTAAAGGAGACAGGGCTGCTTTGTCTTACATTTCTGATGTCCCAAGGGACATTAATTCCCCTCCCAACCAGCTTAATTTGCATTCATTTTGGCTGGAAACCAGCCCATGGCTCATCAAAGTGTTTTGTGATTACTCCTCGAAGTATTCCAAGCTGCTCCAGCTGAGTCAGAAACACCCAAAGAGCTTCTCTTCACACCTGCCCTGCTGGTTGTCCCCTCTCGTCCCTGCAGAGCAGCCTGGGGATGATGTGCAGTTGTGGTACCACCAGAAGGTTCCTCGTTACCATATCATCACTCCCTCCATCACAGAGGGACCATAAATCCTTGCTGGGTTCCCAGGGGAGCAGGAGAACAGGGTTAGATTTGCCCCTGGGTGTTGGTCTGGTGAGGGACATCAATCTGCTTCAGCATTGGCTTTGCTGTCTTTAATATAACTGCTTCAATAGTGCTTCCAAACTGATAGTTATAACTCTTGTCCTGTGCAGTAAATAATTCTGATTGAGATCTTCTAGTCTAATCATTATCATCATTAATACTTTGTTTTTATATCGACATATCTGGTTTGCCATCCTCATTCCTGCAGGACAAGGGTTCAATTAAGTTCGATAATCCTTTTTACTCCCCTGAGGAGTGCAGAAAGCAAGGGGGCCCTTGCTGTACCGCCTGACTCAGTGAGAGGGTCTCCCCAAAAAACTCTGCCTGCAGCTCTGCCCAGGACACTCTGGAAAAGTGGGGGTGCTGGGGCTTTCCCCCTGCTGAGGTGGGGAGGAAGCACCACAAATCCTGCCCCCCTCGGAGAACCCGTGTGCATTTAACACCCAGCCGTGCACTAACACGTCAGGCATCACTCTCCCAGCTGCATTTTGTTCCATCATTCTCGGAAGATAAAGAGCAAGGCAAAAAAAAAAAAAAAAGAATTAGAAGAGTGACAAAGAGTGACAAACCCACCCTGGTAATGGCACTTGCACAAAACCAGGGGAAGTTTGTTCTCTTATCAGACAGCATCAGCCTGCTGTGCTGCCACAGGACACGGGAGATGTCAGCCCATTTAGATTTCCTTTTGATCTGGTAAACAGGCAGCAGAGCTGCTGCACGAGGTGTCTGTCACACACAGTCCTCACTGGCACCTGCAGCCCCTCTGTGAAGCCGCACACAGAGATGGGAGCAGCTCCAGGCTCAGCAGGTACACACTCAGGAAGCCAGGACCTCTGGGAAGGGCTCCTTTGGGAATAAACACAGCGTCACGGAGCACTGGGTTCCGTTTGATGACGGACTGTAACGCTCTTTCCATTCTCCATCCCACTGAGCAGGTTTCCTGGCCACAGGATCACAGGTCAGGTGCACAGGAACATCCCTGGGGACAGTCGTTGCCTCCAGACTCCACATTGCTCATTCCCAGGCCTTTCCAAGTGCTGCTGCTCTAAAACCCAAAGGGAGGGGGCGTTTTCTTCAGGATTTCCCCTTTCTTGTTTACCTGTTCATTTCAGCTGGGGAAGGAGACAGATTCTGCTTGTTTGCGCTGTGAACAGAAAGCAAAGCAAGGTTTCCTGGGTCTCCATTCCCCAGGAAATGGGGTCAGTGCCAACCTCCCAGCCAGGAGCACTCAAATCCACCCCAAATGTGAATTCCACACCTCCTACGTGACACCAACACCACAGAAGCCCGCTGGCCCTACAGCAGGAGGGGGGAGTTGTTGCCAGATTTTGAACTTTAAGACCTCTCATTTGTTCAGGAGAAGCCTCCCATACTCCTGAGGAAAACTCACCTGGCATGCTGTTGTTGGTGCTGTCAGCATCTCCCCGGCACTCACACATTGCCCAGGAGCTGGAATAGCACAAGCAGCAGAATTAGACATCAGGGCATGATCAGGCTGCTATTATGTGTTCAATCAAAGCGTTCAGTCACGGGGCCAGAAATATTTACATCAGAGGGAGCTCAGAATAGAAGGGAGGCAACAAAGACTTTGGCCACTGAAGTACCACAAAGGGCCACCAACCCCCGTGTTTCCACAGCCAGGCCTCGGTGTCTTTGTTGTGACCCCACAGTCACAGCACTTTGCAGGGACTCTTTTCCTACAAGTCCACCGAGGGCTTTGCTGGCCCAGCTCCAGGGGAGGAGAGCCACCAGATCTGCTTTTGGAGAACGCACGGTTGAGCAAGATCTGTGCAAAGCTCCCCACTTATATCAGTGTCATCCTCCACCTTGATAACAACTAAAAATAAAGTGCTGCAATAATCAGCTAGATTGACTAAGACAGATGCTGCTTTTAACATGTGTACTGTAATTAACTTACAGAGGGCTAGAAAGCTCCATCTCAGCCTCTTCCCACAGTGGAGGAAGTTTGCCTTTCTAATAATAGGAGCTGGTAACACATGTTGAATTATAAAGTAATGAAAGTTGGTTTTGGCAGGAACAATCCAGATTTGTCGTGCTCCCATTTAATTTCCAAGTCTGACAGGCGCTCCGCTCCCAGCGGACCCGCTGCTTTTCCTGGAGCCGCTCCTGAATTTCTTTCCTCTGGCATAAGAGAGTGCAGAAACCCTTCGAAGGAGGAGGGGGATGCTGGATGCTGTCTCGGGGTGCCCTCCTGACAGTGCTGTGCTGACTTTCTCTCACACGCCGGGTGGTTTGCACACACTTGTTAGCAGCACACACCCCGCAGGCTCTGTGCACAC
This sequence comes from Pomatostomus ruficeps, assembly GCA_013400735.1. Classification (NCBI taxonomy): domain Eukaryota; kingdom Metazoa; phylum Chordata; class Aves; order Passeriformes; family Timaliidae; genus Pomatostomus; species Pomatostomus ruficeps. The sequence continues at coordinate 6,906 of VYZT01002765.1, forward strand.
CCACACAAAACCTGGCCAGCCTCAAGCTGTGCTTCCCCGGGGCTGAACTCACCCCGAACTGCCGCAGATGGGATCGCACAGCACCGGCTGAGCAGCGCATAAAAGATGTTTCCCTGCCCTCTCCCATTTTCCAGCCTGCGCACGTGTGCGGTGCCAGGTCCTTCCTTGCATGGGACACAGCCCTGGCTGGAAATGTCAGCGAGCACCTTCTGGCCTAGAACTTCCCTCACAAATTCTCTCCTGGGCCCGGTTTTCAGGTCTGGATTCCAATCACTCCTCGTGCTCAGACACAGCCCCGGCTGGAAATGTCAGTGAGCACTTTCTGGGCTCCAACTTCCCTCACAAATTCTCTCCTGGGCCCGGTTTTCAGATCTGGATTCCAATCCCTCTTCATGCTCAGACACAGCCCTGGCTGCAAATGTCAGCGAGCACCTTCTGGGCTCCAACTTCCCTCACAAATCCTTTCCCTCACAAATTCTCTCCCATGCCTGGTTTTCAGATCTGGATTCCAGTGCCTCCTCGTGCCGGGACACAGCCCTGGCTGGAAATGTCAGNCTTCCTTGTGCCGGAACACAGCCCTGGCTGGAAATGTCAGCGAGCACCTTCTGGGCTCCAACTTCCCTCACAAATTCTCTCCTGGGCCCGGTTTTCAGATCTGGATTCCAGTCGCTCTTCGCGCCCTCCTTGGAACCCGCAGTCCGGGGATCGTCTCCGCTCTCACCAGCTCCCATCCGCGTGCCTGACCTTCTCCCTCCCTCTGCAGCTGCATTCCCCTTTCCTCCTCAGCCAAATCCCCGCTTTTGACTGGGATGTGGCAGGAATGCAGCTCAGGCAGCCAGGCTTTGATCTCACAGCGCAGTTCACACCCACGGGAACCCGTGACACCAGGGCTTGTGTGGATCCCAAACCCCAGAGTCCATCCTGGATGCCACCGTGGGCTCTCAGGCCGTGCTCTCTGCACTCTTGCTGGGGTAAAAGCCCTCACATCCCTCCCTGCTCCTTCGCAGCAGGAGTTGAGCTGGGCCAGGACAGCGCTGCTGTAGTTGGAGAATTTTGTGCTTGGTGAGGGACCACCCATCCCCTCCAGGGACAGAGGAACAGGGAAAACCCACTCTGCCTGGCCCAGGCTGTTCCTGGGATCAGGCCTTAAGATTGAGCTTTTATATTTCCCAGCCCCTGCCCTGCTTTAGTGTGGAACTCTCACACTCCCCACGGGCTGGGAGCTCCTGTTCTCCCATCCTGCTCAGACACAACAAATCCTCTCCAGGCTGCACTCAAGGACACCTCGTTGGCCCAGGCCCCCAAAGATGGAAACGGAGCCTCTAAAAGGGGGGACAGACTTGGGCTCAATTCCATCATCCCCTGCAATTGGAATTGGAGAATGAACCCTGATCTGGGAATGGATCCAAACTGATCCAAGTGGAGCAAACTGGTGCCCCGGGGTCCAGCTTGGGTGTGGCCTCTCCCGGAGAGGCTCTGAGTGCCCGAGGTGTCCCTATTGAAGGCCCTGCAATAAATCCCCATTTTATTCTCTGAATCCTGTCTGGCCTCTGTTCTAGGCAGCCTCTGATCAGGTATGAAGGGCAAGGCACTGACAAACACCAAACTGGCTGACTCCAAGCCCTGCCATGGGAGGTGCAGCCCCGAGGGAAGAGCAGGGGACAGCCACAGGAGCGCTCTCTGCCACCTTCTCACCCTGCTACAGCCACAGCCCGGGCTGCTGCATTCAGCAGAATTACCTTTATTGCCACACGCCAGCGTGCAGCAGCTCTAAAGGCAACAAAATCCATCTGGCTGCCTTTTCTGTGAGCGCTGGCTCTCAAAATGCAGTCAAAGGCACTCTCAGCTAGTTTCACTTATAAAAAGTCCAGCAAACCTGCGAGTTTTACACAAAACGCGAGCCATAAAGCATCAAAGGTTCTGTTGGAGGGTTGGTGAACTTTAGCAATGCCTTTGATGAAAATGGTCTGAGTTTCAAGTGTGTAATGAAACCCCAAATCATTCAAGTTTCACATGGTTGCAAATATTTCTCACAGTTCTGATCAAAGGTGTATTCAGCAGGGAAGAAGCTTTGATTTTGCAGTACAGGGGACGTGCTGAAATTTTCAAAGCCAGGCCCTGGGATTTAGCTGAGCAGCTCTTCTTGGAAGCAGCACTGCTAAACTTAGCACTGCTTAGGGGGAAGGAAGGCAGAGATGCCATGTTTGGATTACTCTGTTACCCCTAAACCCCTTCCTGGGGGGAAGATTTAATCCCCCCAATAGCTCAGGAGGCTGCAAGCCCCAGCAGCAGGGTTGGCTCCTGCCGCTGCCCTCCGTGCAGGTTTATTCCCAGTGCTCCTCTCTCTCCTGGCTGCTGACACTGCTGCTCTGTGCACAGCACTTCAGAGGCAAGGCTGGAGTGTCTGGAGGAGGAGGAGGAGGCATTAATGCTGCAGGACTGGCTGCTGACCCACATTCCAGCAGCCAGGCACTGGGAATGGCTCCCTGGCTGCCCACACAGGACCCCTCCATCCCTCTGTGTCCCCAGCCAGCAGGGAGCAGGAAAGCAGTCTCGTCCTTCCCTGTGCTCAGGCAGGAGAGCCAAATCCCCCCGGAGCCAGAGGCAGATGTAAATGTCTGGGTTTAATACCACCGCCGTGCTGGGAAGTCTTCATTTGTGACAACAATTTCCATAGCAACAGACGGAGCTCGCTAGCAGGCCTGGGGTCCCCTTGGAAGAGCAGGTGGAAGGAGGGAACAGAGAAAGCACGAAACGCTCTGGAGGAGCAGCTCTCAGTGTCTGTGCCAGCAGAGAGCCGGGCTCAGCAGGGCAGAGCTCCCAAGGGAAGGGAATTCTCCAGGAATGCAGTGCAGAGGGGGCTGTGACAGCGTCAGGCTGGGGCTAAGGACACACGGACTGTGCCCAAGGCTCATCTCCCCACCCTGAGGTGCCCCTGCACAGCCCAGGGCTGCTCTGTCTGCTGGGACACCTTCCCTGTGCCAGGGGATGCGTTACAGGGAGCACAGGAGCACTCTGAGCCTCTGGGCAGAGGAGTGCAGGGCAGGGATGGGTCCCACGCAGGGAAGGAGGTGGTGATGCCTGAGCAGAGGCTGCCTAGAACAGAGGCCAGACAAGATTCAGAGAATAAAATGGGGATTTATTGCAGGGCCTTCAATAGGGACACCTCGGGCACTCAGAGCCTCTCCGGGAGAGGCCACAGCCAAGATGGAGCCCGGGGCACCAGTTTGCTCCACTTGGATCAGTTTGGATCCATTCCCAGCTCAGGGTTCATTCTCCAATTCCAATTGCAGGGGATGATGGAATTGAGCCCAAGTCTGTCCCCCCTTTGAGAGGCTCCGTTTCCATCTTTGGGGGCCTGGGCCAACGAGGTGTCCTTGAGTGCAGCCTGGAGAGGATTTGTTGTGTCTGAGCAGGATGGGAGAACAGGAGCTCCCAGCCCGTGGGGAGTGTGAGAGTTCCACACTAAAGCAGGGCAGGGGCTGGGAAATATAAAAGCTCAGTCTTAAGGCATCAGTGGGAGCTGTTCCCACACCCCCAGGCAGTTGCTCTGTCCCCATGTCACTCCCTGGCCGCTCTGTGTCCCCTGAGGGCAGCAGTGCTGACCCCCAGCCATGGCCTGAGCCACACTCGGACGTCGCCCTCCAGCCCTCGGTCACCCGGCCCTGCAGAGAAGCAAAGCTTGGTCTGACAGCAGCCGCAGCTCAGTTACACCACAGAGCTGCTGCAGGGGCCGTTTTTCCCTAGAACATCCCATTTTCTGGCACGACTCTGCAGCTCATTCCCACATCCAGTTTCCAATCAGCACAAATAATATGCACAAACATCACCGAGCCATCAGCTGCTGCCTGAGGGGCAGGAACAGACTCTGCTCACAGAGGGCTGGGGCAGCCAAGGACTTTTTTTCAGGCAACAGCAAGTTTTTTCTGGCTAATTCTGCTTGTTAATAACTTTGTTTTTTTCCCTGAGATATCACAGTGAGGGGTCTGGTAGCCCCTTGTGATTCCATCAAATAAATCTCATCACAGCAATTTAACCCCAGAGGCAGCACCGTGGGCTGGAACATCTCATTTTTGGGTGCCCAGAGGTCTTGATGCACAGATCCCAGGCAGATTTGTCCTCCCTGCCTACCCAGCTCCCCGTTTCGTTGTTTTTATTGTCCAAAGAAGAGGCTGCTGCAAAGAGCGGCAGCCCCAAGGGCAGAGAACATCCAGCAGCACAAAAATCTTGAGCAGCTTTGGTGTTAATTGATTAAACACTTCACCCAGCAACACCAAACAGCACTCCTGAGATTCAAGCCTCGTAAAGGCCTTGGTGTTCTTGAGAGGGTGACAAATCCATCGTGGAGCTTTTCTTGCACGGATTTCCTGAAGCCCTGGAGGCTTGAAGTGTTGAAGGCAACATCACTGTCAGAACTGGAACGATTTCCTTTATTAAATCGGTAAAGGATGCCCCAACAAGGTTTTAGGATGTCTGAGTTCAGGTATTTATCAATAATTCCTGTATACGTTCTGTTTTGGTCTTGTTATAGAACCATCCACTTGCTAGAGCTGCCACCTCGCTGTTTGTGTCTCCTACCTCATGTCTCCTAAAGTTAAAGGGTGCCAGGAAAAAAAACCAAAAAACCAAAAAACCAGAACAAAACAAAAAAAAAAACCAAAAAAAAAACCCACAAAAACCCCAACCAAACAACAAAAAACCCCCAAAAAACCAACAACTAAAAAACCCCAAAACGAAAAAACCCCCAAACAAACAAACAAAACCAAAAAAAACCCCCCAAAAACAAAAAAAAACCCAAAACCCCCACAAGCAAACAAAGCCCCCCCAAAAAACAAACAAAAAAACAAACAGAAAACCAACCCTGCCAAACCAACCCCAAAAAACCCCTCAAGTGCAAGGAAAGCTTTACCACAAAGCTGACACATCCAGAGGCACTCATTTATCCAGGTTAAATCCCACTTTCCCCCACTCCAACCAACAACTCAAGCAAAATCCATCCCTCCCCTCATCCCAGCACACTCACAAGAATTCTAGGAGCCCTTTATCCCTCGGGAGGGTGAACTCTGAGCTGCCTGATTTGCTGAATTGGGTATTTTCTCTCCCCCTCCATGCAAACGAGCAGTTAATTATTTACCAGCCTGGCTGTAATGTCCTGGTTTACACGCTGGAATTTACATGATTTATTAAACCAAACAGCATTTAAAAAGGAATCCTGTCACAGAGATGTCATCCTTAAAGGAGAGCCAGCAGTTTTTTCCTGGAGAAGGAGAGGAATTGAGGAATTGCTGCCCATGGCTGCTTTGGTTTGCAGCCATTTCCAGCCCCGGAGAGCTCCCTCCTGCCCTGCCCAGGTTCAGGGCTGCAGCCTCAGTAGCTCCCTAACCCTGCTGGGGATGCTGGGGAGGCAGCAGGAACTGCTTCCTCAGGAAAATTCCGCATCAATCATGAATTCCTAAAGAATTTCCCTAAAAATCCGGGAAGGTCAGCTTTAACTCTGTGTTCTCATCGGCCCTGGGAGCACAACAGTGAGAATGTAAATGGGTGTTTAACCCTTGCAAGGGGATTTCTTCTCTTTTAACCCAAATCTGTTTCTTTTTCTGCTGTGCAAATCCAACTTAGCCTGACAAAACCTCTGACAGCGGTTGCGGTGGATCGTTTGGTTAAAAAGCTCTACAAATGTAGAAAAAGAGATTTCATTTTCCTTTTTATTTTCTTTTGCGTGTGTGTTGTAAAACAATATCCCGTTTAGGAGGAAACGACTGCTGCATATTCTTGAGCATTATTCATTCCAGAAGCAGCCTGTGATGCTGTAGAGCCTGACTAATTCCTGACTGGGAATTGCTCCGTGCTGCTCAGAGCTGCACCTCCTGAAAACTCAGCCAGGGCCTGCAGCAATTAGCCGAGCTCGTCTCCCTGCGTGCAAACAAACCCTGATGCACTTGAGGACGAGTCAAAATGATTGAAACTGAACTTCAAATAATAAACATATCAATCATTGTCCCTTCACCGGATCACACCTGTATCAATCACCATCTCCAGAGCCCCACAGCTCCCGCGCTTCCCACTGCTCCCAGTGCCAACGTCCTTGCGCTTGGCACGGGCGTCCTGCTGTCCCTCACTCATCTTTTGTCAGCCAAAATGCCTCTAATTCCCAATTTCTGACAAGCAGGGGTGATCCATCACTGATCAAACAGCAGGTTCATTTGTTATTGCAGGAAATGATGCGGCTGAATAGAAGTTACACAGCGAAATCTGTAAATAAGAGGAATTTGGCCGTGAAGTGGAAGTTGGATGTACTCAAAGAGAAACAAAGTGAACTTTGGGCAGTGGCAGTGCTTAAATCACTGAGCCAGGTCACTGAGAGGAGCCCTCTGAAGTGAGGTCTGGTGTCCTTTTCAAACCCTCAGTTCTGCTGCCAGTCCCGGGCTTTGATGTAGAAATCCTGGGGTGAACTCTGGGTTATCGGGGGATCAGGCTCGATGATCACAACGCTCCGTTCTGGCCTCAAAACCCCTGGCAAAGGGAAGCAGCGAGCGTGAGATGAATTCTTCAGCGCTGACACTGACATCTCTCTGCCCCATTCCCTGTTTAAGGAATGCTCTCTGAACAAAAAGATGAGCCAATCGTTATCAGATGAGGCAAAAAAGAAAATATCTCAGGACACATCTATCCTTTGCCTGTGAGGCTGGAGTTGCAGTTTTTGGTTACCAGGATGACGGCAGCAGTGTGACTTTCCACCTGGACTCCGTGTGCCTCGGATGTGACCGAAATGTCCCATCTCCACCACAAAATGGGAGCCTGGCACTTGAAAATGAGGAAATTTAGGTTGGATATTGGGAGGAAATTTTTTACCGTGAGGGCAGTGGGGCCCTGGCACAGGGTGCCCAGAGCAGCTGTGGCTGCCCCTGGATCCCTGGCAGTGCCCAAGGCCAGGCTGGACGGGGCTGGGAGCAGCCTGGGACAGTGGGAGGTGTCCCTGCCATGGCAGGGGTGGCACTGGATGGGATTTGAGGTCATTTCCAACCCAAACCATTCTGGGATTCCATGAGCGGTGGCTGAGCACTCAGGAAATGACCTGCAGACTCACTGGGAGCTTCCCCACCAACCCCAGCGGGCGCTGGATTGGATTTTTAGGATTGTAACTCAGGTGAACCCTGCAGAATCCTTTGGGATGCCCTGAACAATGCTCAGCAGGAGCTCTGTGGGCTCCAACCCTGCTGCCCCAGAGCGGGGAAAGCTGAGGGGTTCCTGTCCCAGTCCTCGTGCTCTGAGCCCAGCCCTGCCCATGGTTTGCTCATTCTGTGAACGTTTATCCTGCTCCTTGCTGGGCAGTCCCAGGAGCCCCTCAGACAGGCTTTACCTGGGCTTGGCTTGTCAGACCCTGCCTGCAGCGTCCTGGAAGGGAAATCCTCAGCAGGGATGGAAGTGGCACCTCAGCCAGGGAGCCTGGGGAGGACAGCAGGGCTCAGGACACTCAGGTGTGGCTTTGCGAGCAGCCTGCGTGGAGCTGTGTTCCCCTGGGACTGCACAAACCAGGGCTGTCCTGCTGTGTCACCCCACTGGAGCTGCTCTTGCTGCAGAGAGAGCGCCGAGCTGGCAGAGGGAGAGGGAAAAGGCAGAAGTTGCTTTGGACTCCAGTTTCTAACTCTGTCTTTGGAGCTGAATTCTCCTCGTCTGCAAACTTGGCTTGATTTCCACAGGGCATCCTGATTCTTGCTCTCATCTGCCTCAAACGTGGGATTAGGCAAAGCATTCAAAATCGGGGACAACCACCAAAACCCCCCTTGGCCACTGAACAAACACAGCCCGGCCTCCAGAGAGCGAAATCAATTCCTGTTAGCATTCTGTGCCACGCAACAGGAGAAATTCCACTTAGCTCTGCCTTAAATGCCACTGTGTGTCACCCTCTGCAGAACGGATGGTTCCATTTCCAGCACATTGATCTTCCATGGGATCGATGGCTCGGGGCAGCTTCCCCTGCCCGGTGTTCAGAGCAGACGCAGCTCCCCGGTCCCTGCAGGTCTGGGGGTCACTGCAGCAGAGGGAGCTCCCGTTGTGCTGCTCACACCTGGGGCGTCCCCAGCTCCACGACAAAAGGGGGGTTCACTCCATTCCTCAAGGAGCTGATTCCTGCAGGAGCAGCCAGAGGTCCTGTCCAGCAGGAGGTCACACATGTGATGTCTGATCAGAGGCTCCC